>OZ038486.1:105293348-105353348 GCA_964036315.1 Acanthosepion esculentum
TGACCACTTTATCCCATAAATATAGCACACCTTAAAATATATATATATATATATATATATATATATATATATGTCTTTGTGTGTGTGTGCTTGTGGTAATGCAGATATCAGTATAGTGCAAGTCGAATTTTTTATCCTCGAGCATGAAATCTAAATTCTCGTTTTTCTAATTTATTTTTTAGTTCCAAATATTTGTGACTGAACCGGACAGACGCCTCAACACCTTTGCAACCCTTACCTAGACCCTTTTAACCGAATCTGCATGTGGCCACCATTCCAAGGGTGTGTCAGTAGAATGATAATATACAGATTTCTCTCTTATAACACCAAACTGCCAACAAAACATTCTGCGACCCTTCTGATAGGAGTAGGCGTCGGCGTTCTTCAACAACTCTAAAGAGCTTTCATCGTCGGGCCCAGGGAAACGTCTATCTTAATGGTATTTTGTTGTTCAAAATGTCCCACAAAGATATTTTTTGCTGATGTTGCTTCTCTATCAACAGGTTGTGTAATCTGTGTTGTTGGGTTAACTCTTTTTCGGGTTAATAGGGCTTTGTAGGATCCGTTTTGCGAAGTTGGAAGAAAAAAAAATCAGGATGCTATTTCTTAAATTATACGTGTCTAATTCTACTGATTTCAAAGAAAATATCTTGGAATATACCCACAATTATTGCATCTACTTCATACCTAGTTATTCACACTAGTTCCAGGGATATATATATACAGTAATAATAATTTTTTGTTATGTTTCGTGTCCATTCTGGACGTGGGCGCCGCACAATCTTCCTATCCTTTGTTACTCTTATTAAAATTTGTCTTTTTACTCTCTTAATATCTGTTCTGTCAACGAATTACACAAGCTCTTTAGGTATTTAATGCGTTGCTTTTTTCCGTGTCTCTTGGAGTTTTACAATGATGTTCACTCGGAACAAGGCCAGAGAGCCACTCAGAGTAGAGGGTTATAGAGTAAGTGACACAGCTTATGCGTATATCTTCGAATGATAAAGTTTAACCCTGGACTTGAAAAAGGTTAAGATCGGAGTGATCGAGGAAGCAAAGTCTTGAGAGTTATTTCTCCAAGCCAGTGGCTCATCGGAAGAAGCTGTTCGAGTGGAACATATGAGTGCCAAATTTTCTAACCTCTATCTCCTCATTATGTGCGTTAGAAATTTCCGTTGTCTCTTTCTGATTGTAAATATAATTATAATTTCTTTTACAAATTTCCATAAATCTTCCTCGTTACACATATGTTTAGTCCGCGCTGTTATCAGGAGGCTTCTGTAAAATCACATTCCATTTGAATTCTTACCTGTTGTGGGTGTGACATTTTCTAAGTCCTCTTTCTGCATTATTTGCAATAGAAATTTCAACAATCTATGTCTGATTCTAAATATGTTCTGACTGTTATCTCGCTAAGTCCCTCGGTAGGTTATCCGCCGATTTTGTCTATCCCTCCTGCTATCTGTATACACTGTGAGTGTCAGATTTTCTAAGCTATCTTTCTCTGTGCTATAGAAATTTCAACTATCTCTCTCTGAAGATAAATATAAATGTCCCTTTTTGTTTCCATTTTACCTAAATTTTGTTTGGTGCTAACATGTTCAGTCCAATGTACACTTTTCAAAATTATGGTTTCTATGATTAAAAAACGGCTCAGTTTAAAATCTTTTTCTTCCCTAAATTGTGACAATTTTGCACAAAATTTTCATTAGATGGATTTCCGGTGAAGAATTGGAAATTTTCCAGTATTTTCCAGCTAATTCTTTACATTCCAAAATGGATGCTTATAATTAGACTATAGATATATGTGACAAAAATGGAAGCTGCTTAAACTGACACCTTCCTCTTCCATATATTGTAACAATTTTGATTAAAATTCGTATTTTCTTCATTTCAAAAGAAAAACTGTAAAATTTCCAACATATTTCAGTGAAATTTTCCCCTTCCAAAATTATAGTTTATAATTACAGTTTTGATATTGTTGTGACCTAGGGAAGGTTACCGAATAGAATAATCAAACGAAGGTTGGTAATGAACGATAATACTTAGGACAAGAGCAACACATATAAGATTCGCCAACGGCGCGTAGAAGAAGTCGTCAACTGCTAGAAGTGAGTCAAGTGAATTCCACAATGAATCTCCAAATGCAAGATGTCAACCAACCGCCCTACGCGCTCAGATTTGGCACAAGACCGAATTTAATGTGGGGTTTCCGAGTCCGTAGGATCGGCGAAAAATACCCTGTAGACCCCGTATAAAACGAGGTCGGGTAGCTGTTTCCCTTATTTTCTGTTACAAGAATTTTAGCATTCTTTTCCTGACTGTAATTATTACTGTTCACCGTTACTTGCATGTTTTGTCAATGGAGTTTTTTTTTACCAAGAACAACATCTCTATCGCATTAAATATTTTTTGCGTTTTTGAGAATATAGTACAGAATTAACTCCTAGACTGGTTATGAGATAATCTATAGCTTGAAAACATTGTTTTCATGGTTTCTAACAATATTTTCCTTTTCATGTACAGTTTCTGGAACGCACCATTCGGATTTCCGCCATCGATTAAAACATGACACCGAGCCAAGATGTTAAATTTCACAGGACAGCCTTAGTTAAAGATGGAAGTATAAATAATTTTACTAATTAGAATGATAATAATGGTTTTAATATTTGTTATATATTTACAAGTACCAAAAATAGCTCGCATAATCTAAAAGATATGGAAGATTTGATTAATAATAAACACGATTTGATTTTAAAGCCATAATTGGAGCCTTTTAAGTGGTTTTGATTAAGCATTGCTATGAAAAGTTTAATCAATTAATCCTGCGTTAATCACTTAGTGTGTTTTGTTTCCCCATTTTTTTAAAAAGTACTCGTAAGTTTTAGTTGACAACTTGTTTTTTCTTCCTCCATTTACTCTACTGACTCAGTGAGGGTTTCTGTCACACTAGAGGACCATCCATTTTCGGAAATTCGAGGCGACTAACACATAGTTAAGAGTTATAGATAAAGTTAGTTGTTTGACTGATCAGCTCCTGATGTCTTCGCCCAAACTAGAGTAATTGACATTCACAAGCAGTTACCCATCTAGTTACTTACCGGGCTCGATGTTGCTTAACTTCGGTGATTGAATGAGAAAAAGCTTTTTTTTAACATGATATGGCCATGAGCAGAAATAAAATCTAAATCTAAATAAATAAATAGTAAAAATAAAATAAATAAATAATAAAAATAAAATAAAAATAAAATAAAATAAAATAAATAATAAAAATAAAAGAAAATAAATAATAAAAATAAAATGAAAATAAATGAATAATAAAAATAAAATAAAATAAAATAAATAAATAATAAAAATAAAATAAAATAAATAAATAATAAAATTAAAATAAAATAAATAATAAAAATAAAATTAAATAAATAAATAATAAAAATAAAATAAAATAAATAATAAAAATAAAATTAAAATAAAATAAAATAGATAAATAATAAAAATAAAATAAAAATAAAATAAATAAATAATTAAAATAACATAAGAATAAAATAAAATAAATAAATAATAAAAATAAAATGAAAATAAAATAAAATAAAATAAATAAATAATAAAAATAAAATAAAAATAAAATAAAATAAATAAATAATAAAAATAAATTACAAATAAAATAAAATAAATAAATGGAAAATTCTGTCTGTGCGTCCGAAACTCTAACTCATGCTACGCTTGCTCTATCTACATCGACATCATGATAATACCAAAACTGAAATCTGCTCTTCATCTGGTGCTTGAACATTCTGAGTTTGTGTTTTCTGCCCGTATGAGAAGCGAACAGTTAAAAATTCAAATTTTAAAATGACTGGAAAAAAATTAGTGATTTTTAAAAGTTTTAATTTATATTGAGTTTAAAGTAACACGTAAACCTTCTGAATTTAAACATGTTTACTTTAGATTCAGTTTAAAATATTTTCAAAACTTGGGAATTGAGGAAATCAGTTTTATTTTTTCAAAATGATCAGATTTAAAATGAGAAATTTCGCGCGTGAGGTTTTGAAGTTCCGCAGAGTTTGTGGTTTGAAGAACTCAATTTTCGTCTTGAATTGGAAATTTGGCCCAAATCGGACTTTCGGCCCAAATCGTTCTTTTGGCTGGAACTGGATTAATAGCCAGAATCAGAGCGAATGTGAGGTTTTGAAGTTCTATGGGTTGAATTGAAGAATTCAAAGTTATTTAGTTAAAATTATCATTGCTTTTTTCTATGTCGGAACAGATGTCACTTTATTTGTCGACTGGAGGCCCAATTAGCCCTCCACAGGATCTTGCTTAAAAGGTTTTATGGTTTGGTTTGTTTTACGGCATATCAACCTCAATGGGTTATTTAATGCCGACAAAATTTTCATTGTTGGTAATATTTTTTTCCCAAAAATCTATTTCTGGTGATATTTTTTCCTTCAAAAAACTTTTTTTTTTTCAAAATTCTGGTAATAATTTTTTAGACAAAGTATTTCTGGTATTAAACCCAATTTTTCCACTTTCATAGTGTTTTGATCCGAGTTTGGGGGGTTAACTATTTGCCCATAGCTGGGACCCTAACAGGTGATACCTCCGGGTCAGGGTGGACCTGGGAACATCAGCAATTAAGAGGTGGTTCCACTCTCCTCAAAACCTCCTGATCAGAGGCCTTGCTGTTGGACCTAGTTTATCGTCTTACCCAAGACGCAGATGTAGTTTATCGTCATGCCCAGGACGGTTGCTTAAAAGGTCGCACTGAGTGCAGATTTTAAGCTCGTAAATAAATAAAAATAATAGTTTTCTTTTTATTTGCAATTTGTTACATTGGTAACATATCTTCAATTCTATTTTAATAATTTCCTTCTTTTCACAATACTGACTTCAGTTTAACCCTATATTGACTTATGTTCTGTTAAATGATTTAAGTATTTTAAGATTATTTTAAAGACCTAATCAATTTAACTAACTGATTACGCTATGATTAGAAATTTAAGCTTTATCATAAAACACGTAACCTTTCGCTATTTTAATACAACCCCTGACACTACCTAAAATGACTGACTGCTCCGGAAAGAATTGAGTTAAACATTTGAGGAAACAGTTACGGCATTTTTTTTTCCGAAAATTATTGATGTTTTTATCATTGTAGAAAAAGACCGTGTTCATAATATAAATACAGGGTTACACTGTCCATTGAAATATCTATAATTTGTTCTTATTTACAAATAACAAGTTCTAAATTCGAGTAAGATGTAGCTCGACCACGCAGGAAGGGAGGCCATCTAGGGGAATGAAAACCCTGATTTTCAACCTCCGCTGCATTGCGGTCATCTCCACAACACGGAAAAAACTATGGATGCAAATCTAGAGAGAAATCCTGGATTAAAGCCCTGAAGGATGTTGGCTATTAACACTCAAAACTTTCCGGCAAATCCTGCAGACAAACCGTGCACAAATATAATGTTCTCTATTGCATTGGATCCTGTCGTTACTGCCGAGAGGTAGGCATACTGTCTGGACAGCGCACGGCGTTCATATACCATCTCCAGATCAGGAGAAGGAAAGCTATGAATTCAAACCACCTGCTGCATTGTTGATCGTAACTGTAACTTCTAAATGGAAAGTAACCTCAACATCTCCGAAGTAAAAGGAACCGGCAAGCCGTTAGAATATTCTACCTTAAAATGTCACCATGAACCAAAATTTTGAGATGCAGGGGAATGGTGACCACAGCGGTGCAAAATGCGCGAACTGAATAAATGAATGTCAAAGCTGGAACTTTGTTTACGCCATTGATATCTGCGTACTAAGAGGAATTTACACTTATAAATAAAATATAGAAAATAAACTCCTGGTAGGGCCAACCTAGGCGACAAGGTCGAAGACGATAACCTTAAGCTGGAATAACTCCAAAGACCCCAACGGTGGAACAAGGAGAAAATGATAACAACAGATCTCAACAGCTGAACTAGTGGATGGATGACGGACATGCTACAGAAGGCGCCAATGGAAATTATAACAGAATCAACGGTAGACCGTTGCAGTTTCGTCATTGGATTCTGCATGTCTTATTCCATATGTGCCGCATAGGAATGTCATGAAATCAAGTGTGTGGGTTACTTCCTGGCAAGTTGAGGCCCACCTTAAACAAATTCACGCCATCGGCACTTTCTTTAACGCTGATTATGTTTCAGCTCTAACCAAATCTTGCAAATGCAAATGGTGGTAGGGAATGGATAAGGAGAGCAAGTTTGGGCGAAACTGGAAGCTTTTAGTCTTGAACCTACACGTTTGGGAGCAAATTTAGTCATCAAATTCATCATGATAAAGGAAGCGCCCAGCAAAGAATAAATTAAATTCTTGGATACGAGATAAAGCCGAAGATATAAAATAATGAAAATAAATATTAAAACAATAAACTGAATAAAGGCAGATAAATTTTTAAGAAGTCCGGAATCGAGTTTACTCGGTATTAACCGTAATTTCTCGAAAATAATACGCACCCATAAATAATACGCACTCCAACAAATGATGCAAAAATATATCTATTGCTATGTATAATACGCATCTATAAATTTTGTCAAAGAAAAGAGTAATTGAGAAGACATTTTGTCGACATTGACATTAAGAATAAATTCGAAACTAAAATAATGTTGAAAATTACGATGCGGTTTTCCCGATAAATATAACATTTTATTTTATCGCCAAAATGTCGTCAAAACGTGCGAGTTATAGCTCAAATTTTAAGCAAAAAGTAATAGAATTAGCAGAAAGAATAGGAAACAGAGCTGCAGCTAGAGAATATGAGTTGAATGAGGCTGACATACGTTTATGGAGAAAAAATAAAAATGAACTTAAAAAGTGTAAATCAAGTGCCAAAAAGCTATAGGTATCGGAAGAAAAGCTCAATATCCAGATATGGAGTAAAGTTTAGTTGAATTTGAGAAAGAAAGACGATCAAGTGGATGTTCCATAAGTACTGTGTAAATAAGGATGATGGCAAATGAACTTATGAATACCATGTATCCTGGAAACACATTTAAAGTTTCAACAAACTGATGTTTTCTTTTTATAGAAGAGGTTTGATATATCTATTAGAAGAACATCCATAGCCCAGCGTTTGCCTGATGACTACGATGATAAGCTTTTGAATTTTCAGCGTTTTGTTATTCGGCTAAGAAAAAAGCACAACTATTTTTTAGGCTGTATTGGAAATGCTGATCAAACACCAACACTTATTTCATTTGCAAAATAAAAAATGCGGTTACAGATAAACATAAATGTATTAACAAAAAAAAAGAAGTTACAATTATTATGGTTGGATTTAAAATGTAAATTGGCATATCTTTGTTATTTTAGAACAATTACGTATTTATTATAAATCAATAACTAAAAATATTTTTGTTTAAACCTATTTAAAATACGCATCACAACTATCACCTGTAATTTACAGTAAAAACGTATATTATTTTGGAGAAATTACGAAATATTATGGAGAGGGACATCCTTGTAAAATAAAAAGAATTAATAGTTTTTCGATTCGGACAAATTTAATAGGTACAGGAATGTCTAACGAATGTTAATCTACAAAATTTCTCCCCACTAAAATTTACTCTGTTATTTATGAGATGCTAAGTTAACAGTACCAAAACTGTTCGTTTCACGAACATATGATAAAACAGATAACTATATCCTATTTAAAATGTTTATATTTTCGGGAAAAAATTACGTAGAATCTATCAATTATATTCGAAATCATATAACTTGAAATTGTGATTATAGACATAAATTCAGATTTGAAAGACAAATTTGTATTCTAAACCTCGCAGGCAAGAGGTGCAACAAAAAAGAAAAAAGAATTTTGAATAGAACTTATAACTTCTCGTATGAAAGTTGCTGTTTAGGTGTCAGTTTCAACAAACACAGAATAGTTGAAATCCAGCCCCTTTATAAAGTTTTCTTTTGTGTTGTGCCACTTCATGAAGTAGGCCTTCACGGTCCTCCACCTCCACCTGACTCTTGTAGCTCTTAATAAGTTTTGTCCTTTTGTTTTTTTCTCTCGCAGACCCTGTTCTACCATCCAGTTGATCCGGCCCATTATCTCACGCATTGCTTTCTTATGTTCCTGTATCCCTCTATCCGTACTGTGAGTATCAGATTTTCCAATCCCTCCTTCCTCATTACCTCTCCCTGCTGTTAAGTATAAGTTTCCTCATTGTTTATATTCTCTCCAAAACCACGTCCTATCCACAGCATCCTTCTGTAGAAACATTTATGTTGCTTCGAGTCTCTTCATCATCTTTGAGGAGATTGCCCAGCATTCGGTGTCATACAGGTGGAAAGATATCACGTAGCATTTCAATACTCTTTCCTTTGTTTTCAAATAAATTTTCCTGTCTCTTAATACTCTGCTTAGCGTTTGAAATTCATCTTTGTCCATCCCAATACGTCTTCGTATGTTTCCGTCTCTGTTAGAACACTTCCCAGATATTGAAATTTCTGTAGCTGCTTGATTTTAGTATCCCCGACTTGTTATTTGCATTTTGGGCTCATCTGTTTTCGGATGACCATATATTCTTTCGCTACCCTCTGTAGGAGGTTGTGTAGTTTACTTTCCGTGTCTGCTAACAGCACTGTGACATCTGCATATCTTATATTCTTAAAAATGTGGTCGACGATGATGAATCCTGATAGGATTTCTAATTCTCTCAGAATTGCCTTGCTGTATAGGTTGAATAAGTCCGGTGAGAAGACTCATACTTGCCTTACGCTCCTTTCTAATCTTGTATAGCCGCTGAACTCATTTCTCATCCGTATGCAGGTGGTTTGCTGCCAGTAGAGATTTTTGGATATTCTAATGTCTTTCCTGAATATTTCAAGGTTGGTCTGGCGTAGTCAATAAAACACAGGTACACGTTCTTCTGCAGCTGTATAGCTCTTTCTGATAGCAATCTTTGCATAAATATCGCGTTCCTTGTTTCGGTGTCTTTGACGAACCTGCACTCTTATTGTCATATCTCTGGCCTGACTCTGTTGCGCACTCTAAGAATTCGGATAATGAGTTTCGTTATGTGGCTCATTAGGCCGATTGTTCGGTGGAGTTCTCATTCATTTGCGCCTGTTTTTTCAGACAGTGCTATGAAAATAAATCTGCTTAGGTCTTCCGATATAACCCTACTGTTATAGATTTCATATATTATTTCTGTAATCTTGTCTATGGCGAAATCGTCTGAGGCTGCCAGCATCTCTATGACAATTTCGTTTGGCCCTGCTACTTCGTTTCTGTTCCATTTGGCCAGTTCAGCTTCCAGTTCGGTTCTTAGTATTTCCGACCTGTCGGCATTTCTGTGTATTGCCGCGTGTTTTCTTACAACGTGAAAAAGATCTCTGATATATTCGTCCCAGCGCTGTAGAAATTTTTTCTTTCTCTAATATGAGCTTTCCGTCCATGGATTTTTAGCAGCCTGTTGATGAGAATGTCTTCTGTCTTGGAAGTTCCCTTATTTTTTTTATGAATATCGCCTTTATTTGTGAGACCCATTCTATCGATTTCTGCACATTCTTCATAGTGCAATTGTTTTTAGCTGCCTACTTTTGCCCTTCATTTCATTGTGTAGTTTTCTACATTCCGTTCCATGTCTTGGCCTTGCTTTCTGTCTCCATTGCATCATGTTAAGAATCCCGTCTGGGATCCCTTCGTTTTCTTCTTCTTCGTCCATTTTCCATTGGGATGACGTCCTTTGTTGATGTCACTAAAGCTTCTTTTAGAGAGTCTTATTTCACGTTTCTATTTCTATTTTGTCCCTCATACCCTCTTTCCGCACTTACCATATATGAAATATGTTAAATTTATAAACATTTCCGACTCGACCTTATCCTATCATTAGGATTCTAATCTATATTTGATTCCAGTCCATATCGATGTATTTAAGACAATCTGACCAGTGTTTTTTTATCTTCTTACTATTACTAATCTATTTTGATAATATTAGGCACTTTATTTTCAAGAACATTTCTCATAATAACTTATGCACACACACATGGAACCGCTTTCAATCCGCTGTGTCGAAATAATGAATTTAGGGACAATGAATTTAATCTAAAAATACTACCTAAGATTAGGTCATCATGCTGCCTAAATCATATATTTTCTCTTATAAATTTTCAACAGGACAATGACCCGAAATAAATCTATATACGAGCCAGGGCCTTGAGTCTACATCAAATATAATAACAGTAAGCTACGGGGATGACTAACACAATTGTCGGACCTCAAATCATCTTGGAAAGGTAGAAAAATCTGACGCAATATATCTGTAAGTAGAGACGATAATATAGTAGAATTTTGGAAGAAGATCTCATTCGATGAAATAAAAATCTAACTGCATTGACGTCACTAAAGTTAACTATTCTTTGTAATACATTAACTCAGTTATTTATTTGTCTATTTAAATTTGATAATAGGCTAATTTAGGTTGTTTGATTTGGCAAATTAACTCCTGTGTTACATAATGTCGAAAATGTTGTCAAGTTTGCACTTGAGTCTATACGCAGACATTGGTTGGTTTTATATCAAGTGTATACGTAGAAATTGGTTGGGTTTATACCCGGGTCCATACGCGCCATTGGTCGGGTATGCACCTGAGTCTATACGCAGACAAAACTCGAGTTTATACCCGAGTCTCTACGCAGATATTTGTTCGGTTTATACTATAGCGTATTGTCGAGTTTATATCTGAGTCTATACACAGATACTGGCCGGGTTTATACCAGAATCGACACGCAGACAGGAGTTGAGTTTATACCTGAGTCTGTACGCAGACATCGGTCAAGTTTATAGCTGAGTCTATACGCAGACATTGCTTGAGTTTCTACCTGAATCTATACACAGACATTGGTCGGATTTATACTCGAATATATACGCAGAATTTAGTCGCATTTATACTCGAATCTATATACAGACATTGGTCGGGTTTATATCCGAGTGTATATGCAGACTTTGGTCAGGCTTATGTCTGAGTCTGCAAGCAGAAATTCGGAATATCCTCTTTTTTGGCGGGGAATCTAACCACTCTGTAGTAAACGTAATCATATGTTTTTTGCGCAGGGTCAGATCATCCTTGGTACCCCGATTGCATGAATTTAGACGCAGTACTTGACTGGCAATTCGGTCTCATCATTTTACTGTTGAAATAGATATATCTTACCATATGTTCTATTCTAATTGTTTCTTCTATCGCACTTACCGCTTGTGGAACTCTCCTCCGGTTTCTTGCTATCTTGTCGTCTACGGAGTCCAACATTTTGAATGTAACATCAATTGCAATCTTCGTTCTTCTTGCTACCTGTTATTTTATTGTCCTTTCGCCTTGCTAAAGTTTTATCATTTTCTCTATCTCTCAGTGATCACTGATATCTTAGTGACTTTATCGCCTTGCTTGGGATAAAACGATAAAATAAAATAAAATTTCTGAAATAAGTGCACTGGTATCTATATACAGAAACACACACGCACACACTACACACACTCTCATATATATATATATATATATATATATATATATATATATATATATATATATATATATATAGCGAAAGTGCTCTACTGATAATCAGGAGCTGAATATGAAGAAATATAGTCTTAAAGTGTGCTATATTTATGAGATAAAGTGCTCAATATCAGAGATAGAGCGTGTGTAAATATAAAAGTGGATATGGAAGTCAGCACTTAGAGGCGACACTTAGAGTCGCCTGCCGATTGCACTAGCATGAAACAGACTGTCGCCTCTAAGTGCTGACTTCCATGTCCACTTTTATATTTACACACGCTCTATCTCTGATATTGAGCACTTTATCCTATAAATATAGCACACTTTAAGACTATATTTCTTCATATATATATATATATATATATATATATATATATATATATATATATATATATATATATATGCCATTACATGTAACATATTTGTATTTTTCTCACGAAGCTTGGAAATTGATTTCTGGATAAATGGAAATGTTAATATAGCCATTTCCCTACAAGGAAACATTTAGCATTCATTGACCGAGCAGCCAGTGGTATTCTAGTTATACATTTCTTCACTCCCTGGTTGGGATCAAAGTGTAGTATATGTTCTCCTCATCTCTAAAGGTAACATTTAGCATTCATTGACCGAGCAGACAGTGGAATTCTAGTTACACAATTCTTCACTCCCTGGCTGGAATCAAAGTGTAGTATCTGTTCTCAAAAGGTAACGGTAATATCAGCCGTTTCCCTACAAGGAAACATTTAGCATTCATTAACCTAGCAGCCAGTATTAATTTCGCTTGAAATGTGAAAAAATTTTCTGTTTAAATTTTTAAAGGAATATAGATTTATCAGGGCCAGTAGCTGTTATTGCGCTTTCCCGAATTGATAGAAATTTCCTTTCTAACATTTAATGTGATTTAGTGTGGAATGCCCATATCTTCATTATCTTATTATTTTCTCTTCGAGTAAGATGTACTATCCATCTTAGTTGTTGCTGCTATTGGTGTATACTATTTGGTAAAGATCTTTGTGATTCTGTTCCAAATGTTTTCAAGGTGACCCCGATTCTGCAATTTTCTGCGATGTCATAATAAAAAAATAACTTCTCTTTTTCATTTTTGAATCCTCCACTTAATTTTTTTTTACTGTATTTGCTCCCTTGTGGATACGAGTGAACCAATATTTTGCTCCATCGTTTGCGTTTTCTTCTTGCTATATGTTCAAGAACCACTTGATTTCGGTTCCTTAATAAAGTCTATATCTTGGCTGTTTCTTCGACTGTTATTCGCCTGCATACCGAGAGAAAAGTCATTCAGTGGCAACACAAAAGTAGAAAAAGGACGTACAGCTAGGATGTCTCTTCTCTCAAGATTTATTCAAACACTACATCTTATAGCCACTGGAGATTCAAACAGGAGTTACTATCGGTGGCTGTATTTTTAACAAAATAACATATAAAGATAACACTGTGCTGATGGCTGACACAGAAAGAAATCTATAGAACTTCTTACGTTTGTAAAGTAAAATAAAAACTATTAATTATCAACTGCAAGAGGACAAACAGCTTCTTCACGCGAAACACTGCCCTATAGAACAAATTCCCAAGTGGATCTGTCTATATTTCTGAGATGAGGTATTATGTACATTATTTACATTATTCGGACTATTGTCCACAGCTTTGTCGCCATATTTATTACAACGTTTCGGCCTTTTAGTATCTGTCTATATTTCTGAGATGAGGTATTATGTACATTATTCGGACTATTGTCCTCATCTTTGTCGCCATATTTATTAAAACGTTTCAGCCCTTCAGTATCTGTCTATATTTCTGAGATGAGGTATTATGTACATTATTTACATTATTCGGACTATTGTCCACATCTTTGTCGCCATATTTATTACAACGTTTCGGCCTTTCAGTATCTGTCTATATTTCCGAGATGAGGTATTATGTACATTATTTACATTATTCGGACTATTGTCCACATCAAAGTTGCAATATGAGCTCTTGTAAAAAATGATGATAACAGAAAAATTGCAATATGAGCACTGGTAAAAATGGTTGATGAAGACATTAGGTTTATAATAACAAGAAATTCATACACAGATGTCTTTAAGGACATATGGCACAGTGGATAAAGTCGTTGGTTCGATCCTGTGACAAGACACAAAGAGTGTGAGTTCAATACTCGGTTAAAGCAGTGGAGAACTTTCAGAGGGAAACATTAACAGGAGATAACTGATAACTGACATCCATTAAACATGGCACCTGGAACTAGAACTGTCTACCTTAGTGAGCTAAATAAAGGGTTCAGTACGACATTCCAACCACCTGAAGAAGGCCGGAGCGTACAACGACCGAAACCGTGTAATAAATATGGCGACAACGATGAGGACAATAGTCCGAATAATGTAAATAATGTCCAAAGAGGATGTTGCCCCGATCACTATAAAGTCGACAGTCAACCTTTTTCTTACCCTCTTATTCATATAAAGTATCCCTTAACGTAACCCTCTACCTTGAGTGATACCCGGGTATTGTAGAGGGTGAATCTTACTATAAAAAAGAAATAGTGATCAGCGAGAAAGAAATGCAAGATATGAACTACGAATTAATGATACCAACTTCAAACTAGTACGGAAGTTTAAAAATCTCAGATGTGTTAGAAAACATAATGAGAAATGCGCCAACAACACCCGAAGACGTATTGGATGAGCGAATGATGGATTCCAAAAGCTTACCAAATCATTAAAAACCGAAAAAAAATCGTTAGAAACAAAGAAAAGGGTGCTGTACTGCTAGAAGAATTCCATCCTCTTATATGACAGTGAATGCTGGACAATCTCCCTACATGTGAAGAGGAGACTGGAGGTTGCCGAAATGTGATTTTACAGACACATAATCAGAATAGAGGAGGCACGCTAGAGTAATGGATAACGGCTTGGATTGAGGAATCGGAGAGCCGAGTTCGAATTCCAGTCGATTCCATTACATTCACTTACGTGCTAATACCCTGGGTGTGGATGCACAAAGCCTTCACCACTATAATCAAATCCTGTGTGGCTGTCGGGCTTTCAGTTTCTGGGAACTGATCTGTCTGACCCTCATACGTCGAGTTCGACGGGAGAGCTATAATCAGAATTAAATGGACGGAGCCAGTAAGCAACGAAAAAGGCTTAAAGAAAATGGCAACAAAAGGAATTTCTTGGATACGTAATGAGAAAGGAATGCTAGTAAAATTTAATCCTCACAGGGTGTATACAGGGAAACACAGATAGTGGAAAGTAGCGAATCAAATTTGACGAACTTATATAAAAAAGAAAGGAAGAAAAAAACGGCTAATATCCACATGAGATAGAAAGTTGGAAAGAGCTATGATCGTTCATATCCATACAACTGAAATATATATATATATATATATATGTGAGAGAGCGCGTGTGTGTGTGTGTGTGTGTGTGTGTATGTATGTATATATATCAAGGATGTCTCTTCTTTCAAGATTTATTTAACCTCTACATATATATATATATACAACCTGAATATATATATAACCTATATATAAATGATACACACACACACACACATATATATATATATATATATATATATATATATATATATATATATATATATATATATATATATATATATATATATATATATATATATATATATATATATATATATAAGGAGGCACGGTGGAGTAATGGATAGCGGCTTGGGTTGAGGAATCGAAGTGTCTAGTTCCAGTCGAATCCATTACATTCACTTACGTGCTAATACCCTTGGGAAAGGTGTGAATCCTATTCTTCTCCCTCCAACTATGGGTAAATAGCAGGACAGACTGGGTTCTATAGCCTTGGATGGCAACTGGTCTAGGAAAAGGTCAACTCTGAATTCAAAACCTGCGGAGGGTTGTTTGTGGACCTTGTGGCATTCGCTGCACCAGGTCACTGTATTCGTCCCTCCAAAAAGTGTGGATGGCCCTACACAAAACCTTCACCACTATAATCAAATCTCATGTGTCGGTGTCGGATTCGCTGTCGGTGTCGGGCGCTCAGTTTCTGGGAACTGATCAGCCTGACCATCATACGTCGAGTTCGACGGGAGAGTCGATCATATATATATATATATATATATATATATATATGCACCTGAATATATATATATATATATATATATAAAACCTCTAAATATATAACTGATACACACACAAAAATATATATATAGAGAGAGAGAGAGAGAAGCAGAGGGAGGAGAAAGATAGAGAACGAGAGAGAACCAGGAAGCACAATAAAGAAAGCACAATAGGCAATTATGCAATCTAATGCAATATTTAATTAGAAAAGCTTTTAAAAAGATCATGATTGCATTTATGTATGAAATATATTATGGACACTTTTGTCTCAAGAAAAAATAGTCTTCATTTTTATTTTTCATTTTGATCATAATAATTTATAAACTTTTAAATATTTTAATGTTCTGCATTAATTTATAGCGCTCAAGTTGTATTCTCATTAAGGTAATACTGTCTCTGCTAATCATAAATGGAAAATCTTACTGCAATTTAACGACCCCAATGTCAAAAAAAAAGTTCAAGTTTTTGTGCGCGTATAAACTTGTCGATCTTTGTAAATACAGGTGTCCAAACATTATCAAAAAATACGTGCGGGAAGTAGTATCGTTAAAATTTATTAAACATTCTCTGATATCTCTTCAACGGCCCTCTTCGTAAGTAAAACTATAAAGCCAAAGTACTTGAAAAAAAAGCATTAGATTATTTCGAATATATTCGTAAATCTTTTAGATTACTGAATATTTAAGAAACATATAAAAAGGCATTCGCATGATGTTCGTCACGAAATTGTTACAGTTATGTCACCAGCAGAAAAATAAACAATTCTATCGAGAAATGGTCAACCTTCGCTTTAAGAGATGCTTTTCTGTGATTGCTTTAAAACCAAAAATAAGAAATATTTGATGCAAATCAGATTTCAAAATTTTTAGATAAGCTTATTTCTCAAATAATTTTGCATAAAAAGTATATTTTATTTTTGAAAGATTTTTAATAAATGTAATTAAGTGTGTTAAAAGATTTTATCGTTTTTACTGATAAGAAAATAATTAATTTGGTTTTAGTTTGAAATAGATTAAAATATTTTGCTTATTGGATATATTAAATTTAATCTATTAGCTTGAAATGAAAACTAAAATAAAAGCATCAAGAACTATTTTTCATTTAAAAATATGCATTTTAAACCTTAGGTACCGCTTTTCTTTTGAGGTACACGCACACACACATATGTATATATTTAGATATAGATATTATTGTTATTATTTTTATTATAAGAGATTATAATAAAATCATGTTGAAATCGCGACACATAAACTTTCATGTTTCAATACTATGATCGTATTTCTTCAGGCGATGGTAAGTAACTGGTGATTAAATAATTTTTAAGGAAATACAAAAACAAAGAGTTACCCCTTTTCAGAAACGTAAGGCGGTGAATTTAAAGTCAGTATTAAAAATAGATTTGTGGGTATGTCGTTTAACTAATTAAATGTCAGATCTATTCTAAATAAAGCTCAGAGGGTGGAGGTGGGTGAGTCCTTTTTTCATGTCATGATAAACCAGAACATAGACAGAACATCATTGACGATTGCGCAAAATATGTCAGCGACAAATGTATCGTGAATGTGCACCAATATGATATATTCAATTTTTTGAAAGGGCGTTGAAGGGAGGGGTAGGTTAATCAGACGTAAAATTAACCGTAAAGTTAAAAAAATATTTTTAGACTCAGGAAAATTCTTAAAGGGGTCGATAGATAAAATAAGAAAACGTTAAATATATATACATGATATTAATAATACTAACTGGACGGCAACAGATAGCAGTAGTAAAGCTGAATAAAGAAAATAAGCTAATTACTCGTATTTGGTGGACCATTATATACTTATAAATTATGGCTTTACGAAATGGTAATTTTAAAGATTTATCAACATTTTAAAGTAATAGATAAACTGTGTCGGCAATTTACAGTTACTTCACTCCTTTGGTTTAATAGAGATTTTTTGTCAGTAAATTTGATGATTTCTAATTTTTCTTGTAAACGTAAGTTCTTTCACTCGTTTGGATATATATATAGATAGATAAAGAGATAGATAGACTGGCTGTAGTAAACAGCATTGTTTAGTGACTTGTCATTTTCTTTATGTAATGCTGATTTCAATGGCTACAATGATTATGTCTACATGTTGTAGCACTATTCTCAATTCTCCCCCCTCCCTACATATATATATATATATATATATATATATATATATATATATATATATATATATATATATATATTAAAATATGAAATATACAAGCCTGGTTTTTATATTATCGAAACAGTTGCCGACGAAAGTATTTTATATAATTTTATAAATATATTTAAAATTTCTGAAAGAATTTTTGGGAAGAGTAATTACCATTATTTGCATGCTTGAATTTGGTTTATTGTCCTCATCTTTGTTGTTGTTGTTGTTGTTGTTATCACAGCGTTTCGTCGGTTTTGCTCTGCCAACCTTCCTCAGGTGTATATTGATCAGGCAACCTCCAGTCGATTCCGAACTGAACCCTTTATTTAATTTACGGGAGTAAAGTGTTCTCATTCTACTGCTAATATTTAGAGATATCTCATATAGTTCTCTTATTTAGTACTGTTCAGTTATTGTTCGTCCGTTTTCACTGAGTGCGATTGCCTACGTCATAAAGTGACATGGCACATAGGAGAACAATTCCAACGCAGTGCATGTGAGAAAATTAAAAGCCTCAAAAGACCCTCAATGCTTGTGAATTTTCGCTGATGATCTAAAAGAAAATAATATATGAATGTGACGTATACTCAAAAAATAAAGTTTTTATTTAATTTCCTGGATGAAGAGTTATCATTACATACAGTAATTACATTCACACTATTGTCACTTTGTTATTGTCACAACGTTTTGAACACATTTTTCATTATTTATTTTCAACATAATACTCACATTGCAAAAATAGAGGCCTTATAAATATGGTACCAGGCAGACACGTAGAAACGAAATATTTGCATTCGGACTATTATCACCTATCTTGTTATTATCACAACGTTTTGATCGTTCTGCCGTCTGGAACTGTCTATTGAAAATTCTCGGCACATTTTGAACACATTTTTCATTATTTAAATATTTTCGACCTAATACTCACATTGTAAAAACAGAGGCCTGATAAATATGGTACCAAGCAGACAGGTAGAAAGGAAATATTTATTCAGTTAACAAACTCTGAAATAAAGTTATTTCTATGTAACCATGTTTATTCCCCATAGACTCCAGAATGTTATTTATTCTGAAGATGAAATAGATTAACACTGTTTTCAAGGGTTTAGAATGAAATAAGAAAAGAAATATCTTAGCACTTACGGCTCTAATTCCAATTTTCAAGCCAGTCAGTGCTCCCCGTAGAGAAGGGTTAGTTAACCTGAAAGCAATCTCGCCTGTGTTGCACTGAGTAAGGTTTTGTTTTCTTCTCGAGCGGAACCTCACATGAAACATATGCTGATGTGTGTGATGTGGGTCACGGATAAGAATTCTAATTCAACGGGTTTGTGCCAAACGACGTGAATATTTACAGGAAGAAAGCAAATGGAGATTTGGTCATATAATTAACACTTTCTATGCTGTGATCTTAGAGGAATTGTTGGCGGTCTGTGCTCGTCTATTTTGGAAAGGAATGACTTCCAAGATACAGATCGTAATGTCTCATAGGCGCAGTCATTCTAATTTTAATCGGGTACTTTGCTGCACAGACTAAACTAAACAATATCCCAAAACACATTATAATAAAATAACGCCAGAAAACTGGTCGTATTGTACACAACGATATTTTTACACTGTTTTGAAAATCGTACTAACCGCTATTTAGTTTATAATAAAAAACTGTATGGACCAGTATTTCATAGGAGTGGAAAACGTATATACCAGTTACGATAGGTAAATTGTCGCCATTTTATTTTTTTTCATTTTCGCACATGCGCGTTGTTTGCTTTTGATATTTTCGACTGCGCAGTGTAGTAGCGTCAGTTGGACACCGTCTGTGATAAAAAGCGCATCATAGCGCAATTCACTTCACCATAATTTGGAAACGGCATGCTGTAGTACTTGTCATTCGCGCCGGAAGCTCCGATACGAACACGTCACGCTGTTTTGGTATGAATCTGAGGACAGTGCATAGTATTCGAAAAGAATTTGGATGAGTCTAATGGTGATTACGAAGTACGACAGCTCGGCAAACTCACTCTGATCATGCTGATAATAATAGAACTCCTGAATTTGTTGAAGACGACGTTCACGCTCAACACGGAGACCTACATCAAGGGCCTCGAGGAGAAGCTGCTGCTATGGGTCAAGGGCGTGGCTGCCGGAAGACCCTCTGTTTGACAACAGGACTCTGCACCATGCCACGCAAGCATGAGAACCCAGTCATGGCTGTCAGATAAGTTTTTTTACATCTAGCTACTTAACTCCCCAGACTGCAACCCTTTGATTATTATGTGTAGGGCGCTGTTGATCCAGACCAACAAAATTCCTTGTTGAATTGAAGGCAAGGATTGTGGTAGCAATCACCAACTTAATCAAGGAGACTGTCCAGAAGAGATACAGCAGATTTCGATGTCGTTTGGATGCCGTGGTTGAAGCCAATAGTGATTTTATTGAATAAATTTACTCTTTAGTATTTCAAGAAGTTTTTGCGCAATTTAGATAAATATATCTTTTGGAATTAAATGTCAGTGTTATTTTCATTTTTGCATAAATCAGACCGCAATTTTCCCATCGAACTCTATACAAATTTGCTCAGTTATTGTTGTGGCTTGTTTAGGGGCCAGAAAGAAAGACACGGAAGACGAAGGTAGGTTGAACAAGTGTATTGAAATAACATATATACAAAAGAAAGAGTGTTATTAATAAGCAGATAGAAGTGTCCGTCCGAATGATCAGATTACATTGCGTCTCGACTGCCCACACACAGGACATCTCGCAGGTTAGTATTTATGAAGGAGGAAGAGTTCATTCTTCTGTAGCTAGGTTACGACGACAGTTCTTTATGATACGTCTTTTAATATCTCTAACTCTTTTCAGATGAATGATAATAAACATCAAACTAATTAGGCAAATGAATGGGTACGCTGTCAGCACCGCCTTAAGGCCAAGACAGAGAATAGTGATTTAGAGATTCTTCGCTTCCTGAACGTTTTATGATCGTTTGGTATCAAAGTTTGCAAAGAACTGGACTTAGATTCTAACTAGTGGCTAAACGTAAAACGCCTGTTAGCGGTACTAATACCATCAGGAGACCGAAATTAGTACAAAAGCTTCAGAAAATTATCGATAAGAATCCCGGATAACGCTATTGCTAAGGAGCTTAAGTTTTGAAGGTATTCTATTCGAATAATTGTGCATAAGAACGTTTCATCGAAGATATGTGATAGAGAAAGGCTAATTTATGTCCATTAAGACAATGGATAACCGTCTGATCAAGGGGCTTGCTCATCAAATTGAAACATCAGGAGCCTGATAAAGAGAGGTTGAAGACTGTTGTGAGACCTAGGCTGGAGAGTGTGAGCAAAGGAAGACCGCACACTTTCATAAGGCCGAGACGACACATGAATGTGCGAGTTACAATCTCTACGAACTCGTCACCTAGACCTCTGGACTCCTAGCTCTCCATACAGATTCCCGTTGGACTATTATATATGGGGCGTAGTCAAGAGGAAAGTCACTCAACGTTCCCTGACACTATGAAGTCACTAGTAAAATGTCCAAAAATAGATAAAAGTCATCTAATTCTGTCATACTAAATTTGCTGACCTTGTACTGAAGTTTGCTAATCAATGCTAATAGCGGATACTTTGATACTTTAAGTAGATGCGTCAAGAAAGGCCACCCAATTGTTCATGCCAATGTTTTCTCAAATAAAGCTCTTCTTTCATGACTTATGCGTCATTAACTAAATTCATGCAAATAGCTTCAAAGAACTGAACAACTCTGTAGATATACATGGACAGCAAGGAAAGGTTAATTTACATGTATAAATATGTCCACATTTTTAAAAAAAGGGTTAGAAAATATTGGGTTCCGTTGGAGATTTTAACAAAATATTCTTAGTTCCTAGATAAATAATAGAGAATTTTCAGGGATTAAATAACGTTGATATTTTAGTATGTCTTTAAACCGAAGAGATATTCCGGTGAGAACCTTTATTTTCTGACAGGTTCAACCTTGACAGGTTAATATGTACGCGTAAGACAAAGCCTTAGTCACATAGCTGGAGCAAGCAGCAGTTCTCAGTCCTTCATATGTCAATATTAATGGCATATTATCGATTTCCTCATACAATAAATACCGTTTTTCAATGACTTAACGATTTATATTATGGTCTATGAAATTTTTGGAATCTTTCACTTAAAAAGATCTTCCGGGAATTAGGTTTCTCTAGCTGTTTTTTCTTGACAGTCAGTTATGTGCCATGAGTGATACATGCTTAGGCGATCATGTATCTTTCAATACATGACTGACGAGGCAGATTTTTTTCGCGCAGTAGGTTGCTATTTCTTTCTGCGGTAGACCAGTTGCTATCCAAGGCTATAGAATCCAGTCTAGCCTGCTATTTACCCATAGCTAGGGGGAGGGGAGAAAAAGAGGTTACATACCTTTCCCAATTGTATTAGCACGTAAGTAAATGTAATGTATTCGAATGGAATTCGAACTCGGCTCTCCGATTCCTCAATACTGATGCGAATTTCCTGCCTAGACGTTTATTTAAAATTGTGTGGAACGTCGACAATTTGATTGACCAGTTCACTTGGTGCTCATGTGATGCGATTTCTGTTATTTTTTACAGCCCTTTGCGATTCTATGTTACCAGGCTACGTGATCTGACGAACGACAATCCTCTTCAAGACGCACAGGTTTCCTTCTTTTGAATCAATTTTTTAATTATTGATCTTAGAAAATGGCTTTATATAACTGGCAGTTTAGGCATTTCTCAACGAGTTAGCCGCCATGCTATGGTCGATGTTGGTTTATATGTGATACTCTCAGCTACAACGTCATTGATAAAACCTTTAGCGTTAGTTGAATATTGCAGTTTCTAGTAGATGTTGTGAATACTAACACTGAATCGTACTTACAAGAAATAACAGTGCCAGTGCCAATCTTAAACATTATGACCAGTTATTGAACCAGCATCTATCTTCGCGTGTGTTTCAAAGAGTCGAGAGGAAAGAACTCGTTAATGGTGTTGAAATTCTTTCAACAATAAAAAAGAAAACTTGAAAGTAGTGTGGCTGATTTTACAACATGTCAATGCTTGTTAGGTGATATAATATCAGATGTTTTATCTGTCTATATTTCTGAGATGAGGTATTATGTACACTATTTACATTAATCGGTGTATTGTCCTCATCTCTGTCGCCATATTTATTACAACGTTTCGGCCGCTGTACGCTCCAGCCTTCTTCAGGTGGTTGGAAATCGAAATGTACCCTTTATTTCGCTCGCTGGGGTGGACTGTTCTAGTTCCACGTGCCATGTCTAAGGTTAAGGCAGTGGGAAATGTATAAAGGTGTTAGATCCAGTGACAGGATCCAGAGAGAGTGAGATCAATACCTCGTTAAGGCGGTGGAGATCTTGGAGGGAGGAATTAACAGGATATAACTGATAACTAACATCCAGTAGATATGGCACGTGAAACTAGAACAGTCTACCCCCTTGAGCGAAATAAAGGGTTGAGTTCCACATTCCAACAACCTGAAGAAGGCTGGAGCGTACAACGGCCGAAACGTTGTAATAAATATGGCGACAGAGATGAGGACGATAGTCCGAATAATGTAAATAGTGTATCAAATTTCGTATCGGTAATCCAGTGAGTATAAAGTCGTTGTTCAGTAACAACGGTAAAAGACACTCGTCCTAACTAAACATAACCTGTCGACAAAGCCACTTAACGTGATTTGCTTTGATTATTTTATGTCAATGTATATTGGGTAAAATAATAACAAATTCTGTATGGCGATTTCAGTGAGGATCGAACTCACTACTCCGTAATAATGGTCAACCCTACTCACCTATCTATCAATTACCCCGCGTCTTAACATAGTTTTTGTTTGGGTTGATTTTATGGTATGTAAATCTTTGTTGTGTAATATCGAATCTTGAATAGAAAACCAAGCGAGTAACGTACTCACAACTCACTTAATAATGGTCAACCAAACTCACCAGACTTACAATCGCCTTAACACTAGTTACGTTGAGTTTACGATATGTCAAACATTGTTAGGTAATATAATGTCAACTTTTTATAGGGAACACAGTGACAATCTAACACACTACTCCGTAATAATGACCAACAAGACACGCTAAGCTAACAATTGCCCCTTAATGTAATTAAGCCATTTAATATGTTTTGGTTCGATGATTTTATGATATATCAATCCATGTTGGTTAATATAATGTGAACTTTTGGGGCGAACCGAGAGAGAATCGAAACCTCCACTCTAACTGTAAAATAGCTCAACCAAACTAGCTAACAATTACCCAACAGCAAAGCTCTTGAACATCATTAGTTTAGAAAATTTTACGATATATCAATCATTGTTGGGTAACATAATGCCGAATTTTGTATGGGGAACCCAGTCAGGATCGAACTTACTACTCATTAATAACGGTCAATAAGAACACTAGCAATTACCTCATGCTGAAGTGCTCTCTGCTGCGTCTAAATAAAGCTAAGTTACATAATTGTAACTGTGAAACCACTCAGGCGTTAATTCTGTTTCCAAAGTTCCCACTAGGGGAAATTTATCTTTTTCTCGATGACCGATTTTTCCATCTGTTTAGTGGGCACCGAACGACATGTTGTGTTGCTTTTTGTTCATCTGTCATTATGACATTCTTTTAGTCACGTGAATTAAGATTTCAAAGCCATATGTTGCGCCACGAGTTCAATTTCATGTTATTCTCGGAAAAGAAAGAATATCTATTCTTTATACAGGGTGTCCATAAATTTCGTGCGCACTTTAAAAATATAATATAATAAAATAATTTGTAAAAAGGATTAGAAAGGAGTAAATCTATATTTCTAAGGTTTTATTGAAATTTTATTTAAGTTTCCACATGTCCTCCATCATTAGCAATACAAAGGCTAATACGATTTTGCAGTTCACGGAAAACATTTGCCAACTGATTTACAGTAATGCCTGAAAATAATGATTTAGTGATACAGGTCATACGAAATAACCCGTAGATGAGAGGGAGAAGATGCGGATTCATGCCTTTCCCAGCGGTACCTGTGCGTAAGTGAATATAAACTCAGATGGAAATCGGCTCTTCGATTAACAATTTTGAGCCATTATCCATTACTCTACACGCACATACATGCTTACAGCACATTGTATTTCCAAGCGATCAGGCATCGAGGTACTGTTCAGGGTCGACGTTGCTTAACTTCGGTGATCGTACGGTTTCCGGTGTTTAAACGTGATGTGGTCGTAAGCCTTTATATCTGTGGTTCTCAAATGGTGCGCCCGGGCGCACTGGTACGCCCTGGAAGATGTCTAGGTGCGCCCGGGCATTCCAGAGAAATATGTGTCCAGATAGAAGAAATAAATTTATTTACGTTATTATATTTCGGTACCCTTCTCGTTGCGTATAGCCCTCGAAGAAAACTTCAGATATAGAAAGCTTTTGTTTTGCTATATTGAACTGGTAGGAGTTGCTGGTCAGTCCTCCATGCCTAGTTCGAGAAAGTTGATTACTAAAAGATGTATTATGTAATATAAAATAATGACGACGTTTAGGATTGTTTATTTAAAAGTTGTTTTATTTATACTTTCATAGTAATATATCATTTATAATTTTTCACTTATTTGTTTATAAGCAAATATGATAAATTAGTTACTTTGTCATATTGACTGATTGTGGTTTGATGATTAAACATAATAAATTGTCTCTTGAAGCTTTTTGGATTTTCTATAAATGAAAAATATTTGTCAATATCTAAAAAAAGACCTGATCATTTTACTACAGTTTGCAACATCATATTTATGTGAAATCATGCTTTTCTTCTCTCAGCGCAATTAAGTGTAAAAAGAGAGAAACTCTTTAATGTATTGTCAAGGAAATGAGAGATTGCCCATCAAATATACGCCCAAACATTGAAGAAATCGTTAAAACTCATCAGGTTCATGTTTCTCATAAACACAAGAATAAATATACTTGAGGTATTTTTCATTTTATATATTTTTATTGCATTATTTCTTTTCTGCAATATTTGACTTGATTGTAACATATTTTTCCATAATTTGTGCATAGTGCGCCTACAGTTATTGGTAGGATTTCATGTGCGGCCCGAGTTCAAGATGTATGAGAACTACTGCTTTATATGTTGTTCAAATCTATCATACATGGTGGAAAGTCAACTGAAGACGAATATTTCCGTTTCAATTTGCTTATATACTCTGATAATGATAATTTGAAATTAGCCGTTTCCCTATACGTAAACATTGCGTAGTCACCTCGGGTTCGCGACGTGCATCGGCAACCCACCCGAACCGTCTTGAAACACGGCCCGAGGAGTCCTGGCTGTTCGCGAGTCGTAGGGGCCCCGAAGAACCCCGAAGGCGAGGGCGAAAGCGAGAGAGCGCGTGGGAGGGTACATGTCCGGGAGAGGTGTCGCGGCGAAAGCGGTTTCCGGCGGGTAGTTTCTCGCTTCCTTCCGCCGCCTAGCCGTGCCCGATCCCGCCGGCGCTTGCCGTCTTCGTCCCTACTGCTTCCGATTGAAATTTGTAAAATCTTTCGGTGCTACTAAAGTGTAATATCTACCGAGTCATTTGCGTCTTACCTTAAATGACGGTGCACTTATTATTGCTGGAAAATGGCCAGGAAAAACCAATGACCTGTTTACTGTTTTTTAAAATGACTTTAAATCAGTTTACAAACATTAAAATCACTATTTGATGATTTAAAAAAAAAGATTTTGCACAAAAAATTGTTAATGATTTTCCATACATAACCATTTAATTGTTCATTGCCTTTAATCCTAACCCGAAATCCGGGTCTTGGCTAAGAAGATAAACCACATCTGGCAGCAAGACCTCTGATCAGGAGGTTTTCAGGAGCGTGCAACCACCTTTTAATTGCTGGCGTTACCAAGTCCACCCTGACTTGGGGCGGTAGCACCTGTTAGGGTCCGAACAATGGGCAAATAGTCGACCCTAAAACTGGGGTCAAAACACTATGAGAGTGTAAAAATAGGTTTTAATATCAGCAATAAATTTTGGAAAAAAATATTACCAGCAATATATTTTTGAAGGAAAAAGATTAGCAGCAATACATCTTTGGAAAATAAAAGGCTTGTCGGCATTAAGTAACCCATTGAGGTTGATATGCCCCAAAACAAACCAAACTAAATCAAACCTAACCCTAACCTTTAACACTAACCCTAAACCTAACATATTTCACTTGATAAATATCAGAACATAGGCGAATAGTAGATATGATACTCTAATAGAAAATCGACCGTAGATATTATAATATAGTAAAAAATGGACAGTAGATATCATACTATAGTAGAAGATGGACCGTAGATATCATACTACAGTAGAAAATGGACCGTAGATATCATACTACAGTAGAAAATGGACCATAGATATAATATATAGAAGAATGAAACGTAGTTATCATACTATAGTAGAAAATAGACCGTAGATACTATACGATAGCAGGAAATGGACCGTAGATGTAGTATAGTAGAAAATGGACGGCAGATATCATACTATAGTAGTACCAATCTTTCTCTCAATAAAGTTTTTGAGGAAAATGAGTTTCTCATATCCTGTAGCTATTATAACATTTTTCAATACTGATGTAGGTTTCCTTCCAAACTTTTTGTTCGAAGGAGCGTGGAACGTCAGAATATTGATTCTGCCATTTTTTTTGCTTCGATTTACATATGCTATTCATACGTCGAGACATCTAAAGAGTTTTGTATTTACTAATTCTACACACTGAAAATAATTAGCAATTGAGACAATGAAACTGAACGTAGATTAAACTGAGCTCGGAGTAGTTACGCACAACGTTGTTATAAAGCCAAAACATTAACATAAAAACTCGAGTTATATTCTTAAATAGCCTTGTTAAATACAAACTTTCATAAGGATGCCATGCATGACATCAAAGGCGTTCAGACATATCTAAATTTCAGGTAGATACATCCGCTTTCTTAAAATATTAGTTAAAGATGGCGTCGAGCAAATCAAACTTGGAGCTCTTCTTCGAGCCTCGTCGACTGGCGCCATAGTATCAGAATCAAAGACCTGTACCTAATAACCGAAACCACATCACTTGAGGAATTTCAATAATAATGGCCTGTTGATGATCCACATTACTTTAAATAAATGGTTAGGAAGGAAACTCCCCGTCAATACCGGAAAGAAAGCAATAACAGTTACTGGATTTCAGAAACCTATTTTCCTTTTTTTAATAGAAAGATTTCATAATTTTTAACCGACAATTAGCACTAAATGCATGGGTCGTGTATATTTTCTAATGAGGAAACGGCTCATATTAATATTACCATTAGCCCTTTTAATTTTCTTCTCACTGGGGACGTTTCTGGGGTCTCATTAATTCAGCGAGCGACTTGCATTTTAAGCCACCGCTTTTGCAATAATCTCACTGCTCTCTACACTTTTATCGCAGTATTTTGACTTGCAATGTCTATTCGCTGACCTACACACATCTTTACAAGGATTGCAAATAAAATCAGACGAGATATAATGATAGATTGTGTGGTCGCTGTGAGGTTTTAAGAGCTAATCATACTAGGCTTGAAAGTCATACCCGCACGTCACTTGGCAAAGACGAGGTTCCCTTTTTCTCTGGGAGGAGGCTTAGGTTTTTTCATGTAGCGAGGAGCCATGGGCATTCAATTCTGCCTTTCTCAAACACGTTAATGACCGACTTCGGACCCTTCAGACTCGGGATCTTCTCAAAAATATTCATTATTAAATAGATTAATAAATTAAGACAAGCAAAATAAAAAACACTTGCAAGGATACATAAAGACAGACATCCACATACGAGAAGGTGCGTATCATAAAAGAGAACTTCTAAAAAAATTCTATTGTATCTGTCTATCCATCTATGCAGACATACCGGGTATAACAGCAAAATTGTCCAATTGGTATAACACTATATTTATATATCCCACAAAATGTTTAACATCTGTCTATATTTCTGAGATTAGGTATTATATACACTATTTACATTATTCCGACTATTGTCCTCATCTTTGTAGCCACATGGCACAGTGGGTAAAAGCGTTAGTTAGATTCAGTGACAGGACCCAAAGAGTGTGAGTTCCATACCCGGTTAAGGCTGTGGAGAAATTGGAGAGGAAATTAACATGAGATAATTGACAACTAACAATCCATTAAAAACATGTCACTTGGTGCTAGAACAGTCTACCCCAGTGAGTGAAATAAAGGGATCAGTTCAACATTCCAACCACCTGAAGAAGGCCGAAGCGTACAGCGGCTGAAACGTTGTAATAAATACAGAACGTACAACGGCCGAAACGTTGTAATAAATATGGCGACAAAGATGAGGATAATAGTCCGAATAATGTAAATAGTGAAAATGTTTAATATCTAAAAAAAACAAACACACTAAACTGAATGAGTTTCTTTTTCCAAGGTTTTCAGATAAGATGTTTAGGCAGTTTGACTACTATTTGTCGCAAGAATCATTGAAAAACCTGTTGAGTTATTCAGCTAAAAAGAGAGCAGGTTAAAATTGCTTTGTGACAGATCTACTGTTCTTCCCAACTGAGCAATGGTGAGAGGAAAAAGATCATTCAGGTCTTCAGTAATAGTACTAGCATTCATAGTCTACTTTCCATCTTCAAATTCCATTCATGAACCATTAAGAGAACGGTATATAACTTTAAAAAACTGAACAATAGAGAGGAAAACTGGATGAGAGGGTCACAACTGGAAGACGGAATATCATCTCAACTCGTGGTAAAGGGATCAATTAGAAAGGATCTAACTACATCCATAAGACGTTTGACATATGAGAGAGGAGTTTCAACTATGACAGTCCAAAGATCAGTGAAAAAAGTTGTGAAAATGAAATCATACGTGAAACTTGTGAGGCACTTTCTTACACCAGGACAGAAAGTTAGAATGTTAGAGAGGGCGAAGTTTATCTTGAATAAGTTGGGAAACTTATATATATATATATATATATATATATATATATATATATATATCTGTGTGTGTGTGTTTGAACCTAATTTCAATCCTTCATGAGCTTCCGTTCCTTATCTATTATTTATTAATGATGAACATGTCATTTTCGTTTATGATCGATTTTATCGCGATTCTTCTGTTAAGCTTGGATAGTAATTATAGATTCTTATTCATCCAGATAAATTTCAATAGTGTTATAAAAACCTCGGAGAATTCCAGTAAGATATCTTCAATCATTTCTATGATACAACGGTTCAAAACTTAATCTAACAAATAGAAAATTTTGCTGTTACACACAGTACTTATATAATGACCAGGTTCTCATTTTCTGAACGAACCCCTCTGCTAGGTTTTCCATCCAACCCCTATTTGTATTTGTTCAACTTGTACAAAGCCAATTTAAGCTTTAGACTGCAAATATGCAGAGCGGACATTTTACTCCTGGAATGCGCGGTCGAGTTGTTAAAACATTTGCGTTCCAACCATAAGACTCAATTTCGAATCTTACCATGTCCGAGTTCTCAGAGTGGGAATTTCTTGATTTTGTTGGCCTAGGCAGGTAAACTGAGCGTGCACCATTGTAGCAATGTCCCTGAAAATCATACCACGTGTTGACCTAAGCCCTATGTGAAAATTACATAGATACAGATAGACAGAAAGATATACATACAAACATACAGACATACATCTTTTTGTTATTAATATTTGATCTTCAATTACAGCAAATGTTATGGGAGATAGTGGGAAAGTACCAGCTGTTGGTAACCAGTGAACTGAGATAGCACAGTTTCTTCAGGTATACTATTTCTCCAAAGGAGTATTCTGTAAATTTCTGATCTTGGATGTAGCCCAGTCTTCTCGAGCCAATTCGGGATTTTGTCGTTATGGTGCCCAGATTACCAACAACATTTGGGAAGGTCTTCGACTTTCTACATTGAATATATTTTGTACGCTTCCCAATTTAATCTATCATAGTTTCTTCATCTTTGTAAACTAATCGCTTATCTCCGGAACATGCAATTTCCTTGATGATGCATGTTCTTTCTTCTTTATCTGCACCCACAATGCCTGGTTTTCGGAGCAATACTTCTTGTTTACATTGGATAAACTAATAAAAAATGCTGTACTTGTACTTTGCAATGAAACCTTCTGAACTTCATACGACGCTACACATTTGCCAGGTGATCACCAATAAATTCCTGAAAGATTATTATTATTAGTAGTAGTATTAGTAGTAGTAGTAGTAGTAGTAGCACTATTAAATAAATTTTCTATATTTCTGAAGGAACAGTGCTCAACAATATAGGCACTGTTTTGTGATATATATATATATATATATATATATATATATATATATATATATATATATATTAAGCATTTAACCCCAAGCAAGACAGGAAGCCAATAGCAATCAAAGGGTTACTGAGCATTTGGAGCGAGAGCAGATAGGAGTGATAGAGGAAAGGATGAGGAGAATGATAGTGGATAGATCAAGGCAACTGGAGATGTCGATTGACATTACATTTGAATAGTTGGAGATTATAGCTATCAGGGAAACAGGAATAGGAAAGGGAGTTCTACAGGCGAGAGGTGCGAGATATGAAGCTATTGGAGTAGAAGAGACGGCTGCATTTAACAGTTTCAACAGTGAAAGGGTGAGAGCGGGATGCCAGCCTCGTAGGACTCTTAAAATCATGACGTCTGGGAACCAGCGCAAGTAGCTCATCGGAGCAATTACTATGAAAGTATTTGTAAAAAAGACAGAGGGAGGCAACGGTGCCTCTGTGAGAGAGAGACGAGATGCCAGGTCAGGACCAATTACATTGCATATCCGTCTCTGGATCTTATTAAGAACCCCGAGGCAAACAGAAGGGGCTCCAGACCATATATGGCAGCAATACTCCATGCAAGGGCGAATGGTTGATTTGTAGATTTGGAGGATCGATTCAGGGGAGAAAAATTTCCTGGGGCGGCACAGAGAACCAACTTTCTTTGCGGTGGATGAAGCAATTGACTCGATGTATTTGTTCCATCTCAGGTCAGCAGACAACGTGAGAACGAGCAGCCGCAGAGAGGTTGAGCGTCAGACATTCTAATGGGGGGGAGGGAAGGATCTCTGTCGTGATTAATAGAAAGCAGTTTGGGTTTTGAGGCGTTAAAGTTAACCAGCCCATTCTTGCCGCAGTCCAATACCGATTGTGGCTCCTTTTCGAGACGAACGGTCAGGTTAGTTTTGTCAGCGACACTAGATTTGTTTTTGAGGCAGGAGTAAAATGTAGTGTCGTCCGCGTATATGCCTACTTGGGAATCTATGACGCCAGGAATATCATTGATGAAGATAAGGAACAGAGCAGGGCCTAGGATGGAGCCTTGAGGAAGACCTGTGTTCGTGGTATAGGAGCTGGAGGAGAATCCGTTGAAAACGACCTTCACGGTTTGACAGGAATGATTGTATTAGGTCAAACAATCCACCTGTAATACCATAACGCTGGAGCTTGCGAAGAAGGGCGGCATGCCAAACCCTATCAAACGCTTTGGAGATGTCTACGGCCTCGGCACGAGCTTCTCTGTTATTTTGAAGAGCTTGGTAGACAATTTCAGTGATGGCCGTAAGGGCATCAGCTGTAGATTGGGCAAAGCGGAAACCATATTACTTGTCTGGGAGCAGATCATGGGATGTAAGGTGGTTAACCACTTCAGCGTTGATTGAGGCTTCGAAGACTTTACCGAAGAGGGACAGAAGACTGATAGGACGGTAATTAGAAAGGTCAGAGGGGTCGCCAGAGTTATTAAAGACAGGAACTATCGATGAGGACTTCCAGCAGTCTGGAAAACAAGATTCCTTCAGGCAGTAGTTGTATAGTTTGGAGAGGGCGGGTGCCAGTTCAGGTGCGCACTTCTTCACGACAATGGCTGGTATCCCATCTCCACCACTAGCCTTGTGGGGGGTCTAAATTATAGATAATGCTCAGTGCCAATGACGGGGTTATGTGCAACTCGCTCAATAGGGCCTCACTTCTAAGATGGAAATCGGGTATGGGTACACCGGAAGAGACGAGCGTTGAATTGAATGAAAATTTCCGAGCAAAGCATTCAGCCTTGTCGGCAGAGGAGGTCAGGTCCTCAAACTGGTTGAACAAAGGAGGTATAGATGGTTTGCTATTGTTATGTACGCTCTTGCAGAGACGCCAATAATCCTTGGAGCCGAATTTGCGAGATGCAATACGTTGCTTCATTCGAGCAGCAAATAGTGACTTACTTTCGTTGAGGACACGCTTACACTCGTTACCGGTAGAGGCAAAGAGACGTGTATTGCAGTCGGACATGTCTCTACGGAATAGGTAGAAGAATGGCGGCTGAGCAAGCAGCGGAGAACCAAGGGGAGGAGCGCGATTTGACCGTAAATTTCCTTGAGGGGATGAATGCGTCGATTCCAGCTTTAACCCAGGAGACCTCAGAAGCACATTCTTGAACGGTAAGCGTAAAGACAACATCCCAAGGGACATCGCGGAGGAAATCACGGAACGAGTCCCAGTCAGCTCGTTGATAGCAGAACGAGGTTCTAATGGTAGGAGGTTCTTTGCAGGGGATGGAGTTGAAGGAGATGGTGACATACACTACAGCATGATCGGAGTTACCAAGAGGGCAGAGCTGCATGGCGCTACAAGACTCGGGGATGCAGTTAAAACACAAATCGAGAAGAGAGGCTTTACCATCCCGGTTTTAGGCAAAACCCGTGGGAAAGTCAACAATCTGCGTGAGGGATTGAGAAACTGAAACAATTAAGTGTTTGAATGCCTGCAAGGTCAGTAGTAGCACTCTTAAGCCACTTGGTATGATGGGCGTTACAATCGCCAAACACAAATATGTGAGCAAACGGATGGAGAGAGAGAGCCTTGTCTATGCTGTCAGAAATGCTATCGATTATTCCACGGTATTGAGAGGATGGAGCGATAAAGGAAGAAGTGATAGCTTACATCATTGAGAAGAGATAACCGAAGACACATGTACGAATGGTCTGGCGATTCGAGAGACAACTCTCTAGCCAGTGGGAGATGGTCCTTGACGTAAACACCAAGGCCATGCATGTAGCTTTGAGAGTCTTTTCTGCGGAGAGGAAGGTAGCCGGGGATCGAGAGATCAGAGGAGGGGAAAGACGAGTCCAGGTTGGTCTCACACAGAGCCAGTGTATCCGGGCTGTTTGCAGTGAGGAAAGATTCCACACTGCAGAAATTGGATCTAATCCCACGGATGTTGGAGAATATAATGTTGAAGGGTTTAGGTGATTTTTGAAGGGCTGGTTTAGATTTACTTTTTCGATCTTTGTTAGTCATCGTGTGGAATTATGGTTGGAAAATGAGAAGGCCTGAAGTAAAAGAAGCAGACGGTTATCGACCGTGACGTGGGCAGAGAGAGCTTGGCATCATAATGTGGACCCAGGGTTGCCAACCGGAGGTGACTGCAGGCTCACCTTTCCATGCGCGACATGGCACTACAGACACCCCGGTATTATAGTGTAGACATAGAAAAGAATACTGTAATTGTGCTGAATCTATCCATCTATCTATCTATCTATCTATCTATCTATCTAACTATCTATCTATCTATCTATCTATTTGTAATTTTATTCATATCTATCTATTTATCTATCCATTTTTAATTTTATTCATATCTATCTATTTATCACTCTATCTATTTATAATTTTATTCATATCTATCTATTTATCTATCTATTTGTAATTTTATTCATATCTACCTATTTATCTATCTATCTATCTGTAATTTTATTCATATCTACCTATTTATCTATCTGTCTATTTGTAATTTTATTCATATCTACCTATTTATCTATCTATCTATTTGTAATTTTATTCATATCTATCTATTTATCCATCTATTTGTAATTTTATTCATATCTATCTATCTATTTGTAATTTTATTCATAACTATCTATTTATCTATCTATTTATTTGTGGTTTTATTCATATCTATCTATTAATCTATCTATTTGTAATTTTATTCATATCTATCTATTTATCTATCTATCTATTTGTAATTTTATTCATATCTATCTATTTATCTATCTATAATTTTTATTTAGACTCATTGCAATAATTCAGATATTGTGTTTGATATTTAATTGTTTGGTTTGAATTATCAGAAAATAATACAAAATCAGTTGTACAAAAGAATAATTCTTTTGCGACCTTTTAACATGCTTAGAAGTTTTTCTTATGTTATTCAAAATTAATTTGAATCCCGTCAAGATTGATGAAATTTCTTACTCCTTTCAGTGTTTCTGTTTTATTTCCGTAAATAAAAATATTTAATTTAGAAGGTTTCGGAATGGGTTGGATAATTCAGTTTCAAAATTTTTATTGCATTGATTGGTAAAATCCAATGAAAATTATGTGGGGTGGGGGATTTAAATTTAAATTTAAAATTTCTTGATGCACCCCCACCCAACCTCCTTCACCGTCCAACGACTTCTGCTTTTGTTTTATTGCTGTTGTTTTTACATGAGCCACATTAAAGAAAGGATGAAGACTCTATGGTCCTGGATGTAAATGAATAAAAAGATATAGAAAGTGAACGAACTTCTGAGTCTTTCACGATTGATTTACATTCATAGAACATGTAGTCTTTTATGGCAAAATTACAGCTCGATGAGATATGTAGTCATAGGTGGGCATTACTGATCTTGACCAGAAAGCCAACATCTTTTACCAAATAGTTCACGAAATATGATTCAAAATAAATATTTCCAATGAAGAAACAATGGTCTGGAATTGGAATGATGATGATCAAAGCGTCGCTCAGATGTGGCACAAGGTTGAAAATATGGGACACTTAACGAAGACAGAACTCACTATTTTGTTGCTAAACATTACACCACGTAAAGGTTACCAATATGGAACTGGAATGAAATCAATGATGGCATCTATCCTGAATGCATCATACAAATTCACGATATGGAAGTACTAAATACTAGACAATCAAAACATCTCGGTGTATTGATCAGTACTAAACAAAATAGCATAGGAGATAAAGAAACTGAACATAGAATAGGTTGCACTACATGTAGTTTCGCCCTGTAACAACAATTGCCTAAACAACACATTAACCTGACACCTGGAGGTATGTACTTAATTAACCCGTCACGAATGTTATTCATTACGCCAGATGTTAAACTATCGTTTTTATACAATCGCTTTTCTCAGATCAGTGGTTAAAAATAGAATGGATCGCACACGTCATAGAGAGGCCTATCTTTCTTCAATCTTTGCTATATAAGCACAAAATAAAACTGTACCAAAAAAAGCAGAAACCATATGACTTGAGGACTACCAACAGCAGCAACAACTAAAATAGGTATCACATGTATCTCGAAGAGAAAATAATAATATAATCAAGATTATTGTCCTTCCACACTACTTGAAGTATAAGGTTGGGAAGGAAACGCCATCAATATCGGAACGAGTGATAAGGAGCTCCTAGACTTGAGCAAACTATTTTCCTGAAAAATTATTTTAAGAAAATGGTTTTATAAATTCCAACCGGCAGATATACTGGCTACTCGGTTCATGAATGCCGAATGTTTCCTTATAACGAAACGGTTACTATTACTAATACCATTGCAAAGTGGGATATTTGAAATAATCGATTTGAAAACAAAATGCATGAAAATGGTTAGCTTTGGTTAAGCTGTACATCGAAAAACAACGGACACTAGAAATTTAAATTTAAAATCTAAAGTTCAACGTCCCTGAATTGTTCTCGGTGCATAAAGAAAGACAGTTTGTTTATATTAAACACCTACGTCGTTATATATACATGATCCCCTCAATAAATAACAAACTCTGATAAGGAAACATATATCGTATTTTCTTATGTATATGACTTGAATATAACACGGCCCCGTGTTTCTGACGCTAAAAACATGGAGTAAATTACATCCTTGAAAACAATACCAGCCGTCTGTATATTTTCTTTAAGATGTTATCCATTGAAATCTCAATGTCATACATATATTTCAGTAAATTATTTAATTTTCACGATATTAAGGAGTAGAAATGAACCTGATGTCCAGCCATTGTTGTTTCTTCTCGTAGCTTCCATTTCAAAACTTATTTTCAAGGAAAGATACTTCAGATGCGGCACAAGGCCAAATGTATGGAGCACATAAAACTCCCTCTTCAGTCGTCATTGACCTAATGGGACAAGATCGCAAAACAGAACACCACGTCGAAGTTTTTCTATAGCGATTTTCTCACGGTAGCTTAAATGTGGCACAAGGCCGAAAGTATGGGGTAGGAGGTGAGGATCGAACTTACAATTTAGTAGCAATTGTTCTAGCGAGACAAACTTGCTAACCATTACACCACGCCGAGGTAACATTATTTTTACCGGCATTAATGTTATGAAAATATAATAGTTTTTGTGCGTTGTTTTTATTCATTTTTTTTTAAACAATTTCAATGAATGTCTTCTCTATGAGACAACCACCCCCCCCAAAAAAACCCCGAAAACAAATTAAATTACACTGGATAAGGGTTCACTGTGCCATGCGAAAAAAAATTCTCCCCATCTATATTCGTCTATGCTTAGAATACTCATGCCACATATGGTCCGGTGTCCATCGTATTTACCTTGAGCTTATTGATAAAAGTCAAAGTAGAATCAGCAATATTATCGGTCCTGATCTGGCAGCTCGGTTTCAGTCACTTTCCCACCGCTCTAAGATTGCCTCTTTTCTATCTCTTTCCTACAAATACTATAGAAATGATAATTGTTCGGATAAACTCTTCACTATGGTTCCCAGTTTTTTTAAAATTTAAGCGCAGTTCTAGAGTGACGTCGAGATCCCATCAATTGACATTTGAGCTGGCTAGATATTCATGTAAATTCTATGCTAGCAGTCTGTTTTTTCACACTTCACGCTTGGAAAATTCCTTTCCGGTTTCATGTTTTCCAACCAACTTTAAACTGCAAAAAATTAAAAGCAATGTCGATATCTACTGTCCTCTTGATTATTCTTTTCTCTTCCCGCTCATTGTTAATGTTTCTGTTTCTAATTCTTCCACACTCTGTAAATTCTTGTGTCTTAGTGGCTTTACTGCCTTGAATGGGGTGAAACCGATTAAAAAATATCAAATACCTTTTGTAAACATTTATTATCAACACCTGTCTACTTTGTGTTTTGTTATCTATTGAGGTGAGTGTATTTGCAATATTGCTGTTTGAAATTAAAAATTCTGATAACATGTACTTGTGTATAATGCAATCCATCTTTTTTTTTTTGCATATAATTCTCGTTCAAATTTTCTCGTATTATACGCAATAAAATACGGTATAACGGAACGGACTGCTTGGGTCAAATTGATTTTGAAGTTGAATATGTGCCTGCATAAGAAGATTTGTTTTTATTCTCTTTGCAGACATTAAATATATAATCATAAAAATGATTGTTATCATCCACACAACGAAAATCGAAAGAACGTTATTTTTATGTTTTTTTCTTTATCATTCGAAATTTCTGGCAATTTATTTACCATTTGCTCTCCTATACGACGTATGAAAGCGTATCAAGATAAAACATCAGAACAAAAGAATTATGTACATAGATTCGCATCCTTTGTTGATTAGAAATATATTTATCATTCCACCAGGGGCGAGATTATGGGGTTTGTGGGTGGGTAAGCTTTACTTTTTGTTTTCCAAAGGAGACATTAGGACCCGACATTCCACGCTGAACATACAACGAAGTCCAAAATACAACACATACCAGCAAAAAAACATGAATAGGTGTTACACGACACGCGAATGGTTGATTTGAATGCCATAGGAATACCAATCTGATGGTGTGTATATGTATATCTGAAATGACGTACATAGATCTGGAATGGGAGAAAGAAAACAAAGACCACACAAATAACGTAAAATAAAAACAAACAAAAAAATCCAGATGAGACGAATTTAAAAGAATAAGCATAGAAAAGACACCTATCTTCTTGCGTTCGATACACACACAGCGCGAAGGGGGCACCTCAATATGGTGTGATAGTTAGAAAGCTTTCCTAGCTAGAACAATTAGGACTGTGTAGCGAATCCAATCCTCACTGAGTGTCCCATACTTTCGGCTTTGGGACATATCTAAGCTACGCATAGAAATTCACCATACAGAGTAAGAAAAAGAGATACAAAGAGAGAAAGAAGAACAACAAGAAGAAAAATACAGAGATAGAAGGAGATGGGGGAGAGAAAAAGAAGTGCCCGGGAAAGAGAGCCTGATAGAGGTAGAGAGAGGGAACGGTAAATTGGAAAGAGGAGAGGTGAATGAGAGAAATAGCATGGGAGAGGAAGAGTAGGACAATAAAAGAAGAAGAGAAGGATATGGATGGGTGAAGGGTGGGTTGATATATGGACGTAAAGGAACGAATGAAGGACAATGAGATAGAGAGGGTGAGTAAAGTGAGAGCATAGGTGGTAAGAGAGAAGGGGACTGAACATATATAGAGAGAAAAGCTAAAAAAGCTCTATACAGATATTTACTGAAACTGGCTACGTAGAGGGAGGAGCAAAAAATTTAACCTGATTCGAAATAATTATTCGAACCCCGATCGCTGGAACTTGGAAATAAAGAGAATGATACCATTTTGCGTCTTTATTAATCTTTCAAGAGTGTGTGCAAGGTTAACAAATCTATTTCAGTCATAATCCTCAAGGACACATGGCACAGTGGATAAAGGCGTTGGTTAGATCCAGTGACAGGACCCAAAGAGTGTGAGTTCAATACCTGGTTAAGGCGGTTGAGAACTTGGAGAGGGGAATTAACAGGAGATAACTGACATCCATTAGACACGGCACGAAAATAAACGAACGAAATAAAGGATTCAGTTCGACATTCCAACCACCTGAAGCAGGCCGGAGCATACAACTGCGAAAACGTTGCGATAAATAGGTCGACAAAGACGAGGACGATAGTCCGAACAATGTAAATAGTGGTCATAATCCTGATTACTGCTAAAAGTGAAGAAGCATTATCGAGCATAGCATTGTTCCGGCCTAAAGCCACCTTGAAGCTCGACCAACGTAGATCATATGATTGTTATGACATTCGCACTAATAACCTTGAGCATGTCATAGATTCATCTTTTGTTACTCCAGCTTCTTGTTCTTCTATATGTCGTATCAATCAAGGACGTTTGCGATCATGACTCTCCACAATTTCCTATCCTTTGTCACTCTTTATAACTTTTGTATTTTTACCATCTCTCCCAAATCCTGCCTGTCATATATTAACTAAGGTTCGCCGAGTAAGTTATTTTCCTCTTACCTACAAACTCTCTTGTGAATATCAAATTTTCTAGGCCTTCATTATGTACCCAATAATTTTCACTTGTCTATACCTGATCTTACATAGAAGTGTCCTTTTTTGCTGATAGAACTTCGTTGGTGCTCACATGTTCTGTCCATGTTATTCTCAGCAAATTTCTGTAGAACATTCCTGTCAGATTTTCCCGTGATGCAATCAGCCTGGTGCGCTTTTGACCAGTTATCAGAAGACGTGGCATCCAACTAAAGAAACCTTCGTCGAGCCCAGTTCATTGTGAAAATATTTTCAACTCTCTCGTGGGATATGCTAATAGCATTGGCTATTTGATTTGTAGTCAATAGTCACTCATCCATCACCATCTGGTGAACACAGTCAAGAGTTTTCTCGGTGATTGTAGTTTGCAGGACTACCAGGCCTCGGGCCAATTTGAAGACTCTGCTTTTACATCCTCAGTAAAGCTGCTCACGTTTTCACTGTTGATAAAGTTGGATTGTCATCACCCAATATCGTCATCACCTATTATAATAACCATATCTGGAGTGAGTCTCATTTTCTACAAGAATTTCATGACAACACGGGCAAGAAAAGTCGCTACTGGTTACTTTTGAAGTCTTTCTTGAACAGTCAGATGTTAGATTACTTGGAAATGAACAATGCAGTTATTAATAAGAAGAGCTGAATTTAATGGATTCAAGTTTTAACAGCTTTTAACATCACTCTTTCATTGTCAGCCTATGAACTTTTCAGCCCAGACTCGTACATACATGCTTGTGCAAATTAATTGAAACAAAGGCTTTAGTTATATTTCTTTCATCATACGGGCAGTTTTAGAGGGACAGTTTTGGAGAGACAGGGTGTAATCGATTTCTAGTTTTTCCTCAGATTTGGTCATATGCAATGTTGTGCAGTAATATGAATTTATTTTCAGGCGGTATGATGAAATTTGTTTTGCTTTGAAAAATATTGCGTCATCCGTGATTGCATTAGATTTTCATCACGCCCAAAACAATAGTGTCTCGACTGTCGATTAGTTGTCCTACGGCCATTGTCTGCGATGGACGTTACTCCAAGGAAGCGTAAGAAAGTTGTAATGCTGCACTAATGCACAGGCAAGCCTTACCAATGAGCAAATCAAAGTAATATGGACTGGCCCGGAAACTCTCCTGATTTAAATCCAATTGAGAATCTGTGGCCAATCTACAATGAAGGATTTTGTGGAATGGACATACGCAGTAGTAACATATTCTCTGGGTCATGTATTATTGGAAAAATACGAAAAAAATTAAATAATCACGGAATTATTCGTTTTGTTTCAATTAATTTGCACAAGTGTGTACGATCCATGAAATGGGGTCGGTTCCCTGTGACATACTAGTAAGTACCTGGCTCCTTCTGGTAATCCTCCAGTTTTACAAGGATCAGGCACAAAACAGTGTACTGCCACTATATATGGGCAAGAGCTTTTCAGTCATCACTTTGCAGTCTCGATAGAGTCGCAAAATATCTGCGCGTTCTTGCGGGTGATGACTTATTTTCCACCCAATAATTAATTTCACACAGACTAAAAGTTGCAAGCTACTCGTGCTCTATCGCTATTTCCATGAAAAGTGTTCAGACGAACGACATTCCTTAGTTCCACTAGTTTTCACCTTCACGGATAAGACCCAACATGCCATCCCCATTGCAGCGAAACACCCCCATATCCTTCGCATTCCGTTGGTGAGATGTAAATTTCACTCCAACAGCTTATTCCCATGAATCCCTGAATAGTAGAACCAACTCCCAAGAGGGTGATTCCACGATCACTACGCTCTTCCCCACATATCTCTATAATCTGTGTCTTTTACTCTGCTCGAATGGCTCTTAGGCCTTGTACAGGGAGAACATCATTGTAAAAAAAATTAGATCCTATACTCTCTTCTGGTATCCATTTACACAAACTCTTTAGGCAGGTTAGTGGATGATTTCCCTTGTCCCTTCGTTAATCAGGTAAGTGGATGCTTTCTCTTTTTCCCCTTCTTTAGGAAGTTGAGTCAGCGTTTTTCCTTGTTCCTTTTATTTAATCGTAAGACACGTTAGTCGATGATTTCCTTTGTTCTTTCTATTCAGTAGTTAGGCAGATTAGTTGATGTTTCGCCTTGTCTTTTTGTATTTGCTCATTAGGCAGGTTAGTTGATATTGTCGCTTTTCATTTACTCATTAGGCTGGTTAATAGTTGTTTTCCATTGGCCCTTTTATTCCACTGTGAGGCAGGTTAGTCAATGTTTTCCCTTTTATTCTCTCGTTAGACAGGTAAGTCCATGTTTCCTGTCGATGTTTTCCCTTCAACCTTCGATATGTTTAATTAAGAGACACAGAAATGTCAACTGACTGATTCTCTGTATATCTCTCTTGTTATTTTCCTTATTGCCTCGTTGCCAATAGCTTTGTCCGCGTATTCTCAGCATCCTTCTGTAGGGACATATTTCTTTTGTCTTATGTTTTTTCTTCATCTATGAAAAATTGTCCGTCATTTTCTGTTATATAGGAGGATTGATATTACATATCAGTTCAGCCTTACGGTCATATCACGATAAAACACCGGTTTTCCAACGATCACCGAAGATAAGCAATGTTTTGCCTGTTCATCCCTAGATGGGTGACCGCTTCAAAATACCAGAAGGTGTAAGTTTGGGTTTTCGGTTGCTGTAATGGTATTGGAAATTCGGAGATTTACGCGCAAATGTCCTTGGTAAAGGTATGTATGCAACTCTTCTCCTCCTGCTATGGGTTAAATAGTAGTACTTGTGTCAGTAAATATTCATTATTTTCTGGCTTTAAATAACTCGCAAAATGTTGGCAAACCGTAATAACCATATCACTTATATTGACATATCAGTTCAACACCTGTTTCGTTGTTTGTAATGAAATTTTCATTTTTCTTATTACTCTGTTTAGCTTTTGGAATGCCTCTTTCCCTGTTGCAATGCACGTTTTCATTTCGGTGACACATTTTCCATCGTCTATTAGAACATTTCCAAATGTATTTAAATTTCTCTATTTGTCTTGTTTTAACATTTCCAATTCATGGCTCGAACTTCGGGTTTTTTCCCTTGCTAACAAACAATGCATTTTCCAAAAATGAAATTGATTGTTCGTTCTTTCTTCCCGGTCTCATTTAATACATTGTCTAAGGACGTCTTTCAGTTTTCCTTCTGCATCTGCCCTCAACAGAATGCCAACTACCTATCTTACGAGGTCAAGATTACGCCCAACGATAGAAAATCCCGTTATAATCTACATCTCCCTTAAGATAATCTCCTTGTAAAAGGTTGACCAAATCTGGTCTGAAGACATTTTTTTTCATTCGTATAGCAGAGAATTGCTCTCGGTGTACTATTTAAAATAAATCCTACATCTTTCATATTTATCCTTAGATATAATTTTTTTTGTAAAAGACCGGGTTGGATTTCAGCTTAAATCAAGGATAATTGTAATGTAAATATTAGACGTTTCTTATGATGAAATATTCGGCATTCATTAACCGAAATTTATAAAATCTTTCTATTTTTTTGAAAGATAGGTTTCTCAAGTCCAGTAACTCTTATCACTCTTTTCAGTATTGATAAAGTCATGTTTCTGGTACTTTTATTTGAACTAGTGTGGAATTGTGTCATAATTTTCTCTTCACTATTTCCATTATTCGGACTATTGTCCTTATCTTTGTCGCCATGTTTATCACAACGTTTCGGCCGCTGTACCCTCCTTCAGGTTGTTGGAATGTCTCACTCGAGTAGACTGCTCTTGTTCCACATGCCATGTCTAATGGATATCAGTTATCACCTGTTAATTCCCCTCTGGTATTGAACTCACAATCTTTGGGTCCTGTCACTGGATCTAACTAACGCCTTTATCCACTGTCCTTGGGAACATATGTATTATAAACCTAATGTCTTCAGCACATATTTTTTTACCAGTGCTCATATTGCAATTTTTGCTGTTATCATTCCATGTTTGTTAACAGAGCTCATAGATAAAAGGTTCAGTTCGACATTTCCACCACGTGAAGAAGGCCGGAGCGTACAACGGCCGAAACGTTGTGATAAACATGACGACAAAGATGAGGACAATAGTTCGAATAATGTAAATAGTGTACATAATACCTCATCTCGGATATATAGACAGATATTGAAGAAGGACAGAGCGTACAATGGTCGAAACGTTGTGATAAACATGGCGACAAAGATGAGGACAATAGTCCGAATAATGTAAATAGTTTACATAATACCTCATCACAGAAATATAGACAGATACTGAAAATCCGAAACGTTGTGATAAACATGACGACAATGATGAGGACAATAGTTCGAATAATGAAAATAGTGTACATAATAACTCATCTCAGAAATATAGACAGATACTGAAGAAGGCCGGAGCCTACAACGGCCGAAACGTTGTGATAAACGTGGCGACAAAGATGAGGACAATAGTCCGAATAATGTAAATAGTGTACATAATACCTCATCTCAGAAATATAGACAAATACTGAAAGGCCGAAACGTTGTAATAAATAAGGCAACAAATTTGAGGACAATAGTCCGAATAATGTAAATAGTGTACGTAATACCTCATCTCAGAAATATAGACAGATACTGAAAGGCCGAAATGTTGTGATAAACATGACGCCAAAGATGAGGACAATAGTTCGAATAATATAAATTGTGTACATAACACCTCATCTCAGAAATATAGACAAATCTTCTCTTCGTATTACATGTGTCTATTTTACTTTTTACTACTGTTGAAATTTCAAATGTTATGTGTCTTGTATTATTATGTACTGATTTTTTTTTATTCTGTAGCGCCAGTCCACGAGTTTCGAAGAATGATGGTACTCGATAAGACCAACAAGTTTCATTTTCTTGAAATTATTTTTAACCATTGAGCATTTTTAAACAGTAACTCTTGCGGCTATTACCATTATCGATAAAAGATTCTTCCTAACTTTGTATTTGAAGTAGTGTGACACATCAACATCTTGATTATGACATTATTTTCTCTTCGAGTTGCATGTGCAATCCATTTTAGTTGTTTCTTCTGTCGGTAGTCTTCAAGTGATGTGGTTTCTGTCATTTGATACAGTTCTTTGTTGTGATACTGTAGCGACAATCGACAATGTTCAAAGGATGATTATCTTTGCCACTGCCCTCAGGCCTCACTTGCTCGTGGACATTTTTTTTTACTCATTGGTCTTAAAAAGCGGTTGTTTTGTTTTGTTTTACGGCATATCAACCTCAAAGTGTTGTTTAATGCCGACAAGATTTTTATTTCTGCTAATATTTTTTCCTTCAAGAATGTATTGCTGGTAATATAATTTTTATCTATCTATATTTCTGAGATGAGGTATTATGTACATTATTTACATTATTCGCACTATTGTCCTCATATTTGTCGCCATATTTATTAATATATTAATATATTTTTTCATAAAAAAGTTATTGCTGGTAATATTTTTACAAAAAATTATTGTTGCTATTAAAAGCTATTTTTACACTTTCATAGTATTTTGACCCAAGTTCTGAGGTTAACGAGTTTCCCATAACTGGGACCCTAACAGGTGCTACAACCCTGGGTCAGGGTGGACCTGGGAACATCAGCAATTAAGATTTCGTTCCTCAAAACCTCCTGAGAAGAGGCTTTTCTGTTGGATGTATTTTATCGTCATACCCAGTACGCGAATATAGTTTATCGTCTTACCCAGGACGCGGATGTAGTTTATCGTCTTACCCAGGACTCGGATGTAGTTTATCGTCTTACCCAGGACTCGGACGTAGTTTATCGTCTTACCCAGGACGCGGATGTAGTTTATCGTCATACCCAGGACGCGGATGTAGTTTATCGTCATACCCAGGACTCGGATGTAGTTTATTGTCTTACCCAGGACTCGGATGTAGTTTATCGTCTTACCCAGGACGATAAAAAGCTGTTGTATACAGCTGATAGTTCTTAACGAGTTTGGCGCCATGCATGGTATCGGAAGGAAAGTCATGATATGTTGAGTTTTTTTTTTGTTTTTGTTTTCCAGATCAAGACACAAATTTCAGGTTAATGCTTTGGTTATGTAGCAATTTGCAATGTTGGGTGGAACAACTCCTATATTCAATATCCTTATCTCTTAGATGATATAAACTTTTCTCATTACTAAAGCATCATCAGTTTAAATCTCTTTTAATATTGTTCTTTTTGTTTATTTATTAAGAACGAAGCAATTGTGGGAGGGGTGAACCAGAAGGAAAAAAAAGAAGAAAAGGCGGTGTAGAAGGAAATGTAAGATAAACGACGATGATGAAGAAGAGGAGTCAGAGCATTGTGGTTTGTAGTAATCATGATGGCGGTGAGAGTTTTAATAATATTGATCGCCTACCAACAAAGAAACAGAAAATGGAGAAGAAGCAGGGAGAAGACTAGGAAGGTCAATGACCAGGAATTCCGCAGAGAAGTTCTGCTACGCGAATTTAATCGAAAAATATCTGATGTTTCCGTCTCTCTATTTATTTCTTCTAAAAAAAAACACACACAGACACACACATTCGCGATTCTCCAAGTCGATTTCTCCACACGCAAAAGACATTATCAATACTAACTCACCCTACATTCTATCCTCTCTTCTCTCTCTCTCTCTCTCTCTCTCTCCATCTTCACACATCTACGCACATATGCGTTCTTCAAATATAAACTCTGCCATAGCTTACTGGCACTACGTGAAGATGCTAAAAATACTTCCTGAATATCTGACCGAATGGCTAAACCCAAGATTTTATTTTTTGGCGATTGATGGAGAAAAGCTTTTTTTTTTTTGGGACCTTGCATTTATTGGTAGGGGGAAAAATGAAATTACTCTCCCATGCCTAAAAAATAGCTAGCGGATTCTAATAACAAAAAACATGGTTCATATGAAGTCTTAATTTGGGGCTGGGGAGGGAAGAAATAATTTGATACCTCTTGCCCCTTCTGTGTTAAGTCGAGAGAGACTGAATTAGAAGTTTTTTTTTTGGGGGGGGGAATATCTATCTATCTATCTATCTATCTATCTATCTATCTATCTATCTATCTATCTATCTATCTATCTATCTATCTATTTATTACGGCAAATCATGTTGAAACACCGGTTTCCGTACTATTAGAGAAGTTAAGTAACATCGAGCTTGGTCAGTACCTTGATGGGTAACCAGTTGTGAATACAACGCATTGTAAGCTTGGACGAAAGAGAGGTGTAATGGATAAAGCATCAGAATTGTTAACCAGAGAGTCGAATTCAAATTCCATTTGGGTTCAAATGTTTGATAAGCTGTAGAAAATGAATCAATGAAAATATATATACTCTCTCTCTCTATATATATATATATATAAAAGTGAAGACTGAAGTCAACACTCAGAGATGGCAGACTGTTTCATGCTAATCACAGACGGTTTCATACTAAACGCAATCATCAGGTCGTGTGTGGCCTGATGATTGCGTTTAGCATGAAACAGTCTGTCGCCTCTGAGTGTTGACTTCAATGTCCACTTTTATATATATTTACATACGCTCTATCTCTGATATTGAGCATTTTAGCCAATAAATATAGCATACATTAAAAATATATTTCTTCATATATATATATATATATATATATATATATATATATACATATATATATATATATATATATACATATATATATATATATATATATATATATATATATATATATATATATATATATATATATATATATATATGATTGAGAAGAGATTGTCATGCATAAAACTCAGTTTTATGCGGTCGGTGAGAACAAAATATTTCTTATTAGCCTATATTTTACAATATGCATTGAACACTGCTCATATATATACATATTTATATATAGTATGACAAATTGAAAAACGTTTTTGTGACGTGATTCATCCGTTACGATTTGATCGGGCTGGCCGTTGTTGATGTTACCACGTCCATATATGCGCACGAATGCAATAGAATATTTTTGAAAGAACATATATAAATATATACCTGAACACACACACAAACATAAATATATGTATGTGTATGTATTTATGTATGTATGTATGTGTGCATGTACGTAATGAAACTCCGTGTCGTGCTATCGACGAAGAATATTATGTATATTCATTAATATATATATATATATATATATATATATATATATATATATATATATATAGCTGTTAGAATTAAAAATAATATCTTGACCGTGTTTTAAAACAAAAAAAATGAAACATTTTATAAAACATACATATAACAAACTATTTCTAACTCTAACAGTTGAAATATAATCCTTGAAAATGGCTAAATGTATAGCCGAAAGCGCTCGGATAAAAAGAACATTGGGACAGTTTTTATATAATTTATCATCTGAAAAGAAAAGCATTATTAGATCGCATGAGAAATTGTATAAAAAACTAAATAAAAACACCTTGTCAGTCGTTTTTAATGAAATGCGCATGAAAGAAGGATTGCTGCCTAAATATATATATATATATATATATATATATATATATATATATATATATATATATGTATATATATATATATATATTGATGACATGTCACTTGCCGATGAAGATGATCATGACTCTGTACCTATGTGTGTGTGTGTGTGTGAGAGAGATAGAGAGATAGAGAGAGAGAGAGAGAGAGAGAGAGAATAACAATAACAAGAATTAAGTAGACAGAAGATAATGGTTGACACTGCATTTCAATTTTTGAAGATCAAAATTAACTGGGAAGAATGAATCCAGCGAGAAGTAAGATAGAGTAAACTGTTTGCATAGAACTTACGGTTAAATCTTGCCGTTTCAACCGTAATATGATTCGAGGTAGCCGCCAATCTAGTAATACGTTTAAATTCATAAAATCTACGTATGAAAGAGCAAAGCTCATCTGAACAATTACTATGAACATATAGAAAAAGCAAAGTGAAACGTTAGCCCGCCAAGGCGCAAAGAGGTACTCTACTCATGCTGATGAACGACGATAAAAAGCGTCCAGTTTTGTTTTGGAGGCTTTAAAATTAACAAGCCTTTTCTTTCGCCCGTCTTCCATTTTTTTTAATTTTTTTTTTTTTAGCTCAGCTGCCAATTTGACCCTATTCAACCGATCAGATTACTCTTTCGAGAGGAGTAACTATTTATTTCATCAGAACAGATATCGAGTTGAGAACTGAAGACGCCAGGAATGTCTTTAATGAAAATGAGGTCCTGCGTTTCTGTCCTTGAACTAAAGCTGTTATCGACGTCGTTACTCTGTATTGACTTGGCATACATAGAAAATGAACTGTTTTCAGGTTGCTTTTTCCACGGTTTGGAAGAAGTCACATGTTTCCTTCTTCTAGGCTGGTTGCCACCAAATGTTCATCAGTTATGTGCCATGCCTGATACACGCTTAGGCGATCATGTATCTTTCGCAGTAGGTTGCCATTTATTTCTGCTTTAGGCCAGTTGCCATTCAAGGCTATATAACCTGGTTTGTTCTGCTATTTACCCATAGCTGGTGGCGGGGGGAGGAGGATTAATACCTTTCCCAAGGGTATCATGACGTAAGTAAATGCAATGGATTCGACTGGAATTCGAACTCGGCTCTCCGATTTCTCAATCCGAGCTACTATCCACCAAATGTTAGAGAACCAATTTTACCCCATTTTTGAACCTATACACCGCGGAAGGAAAGAACGACATTTCTTTTTAAATACATTTGCGCGAAAGCCAATACTACAGACCGGGCCGCAATTGGAGTTCGCTTCGTTGATTTCGTTTTAAGCACCGGCATCAGCACATTAGTGGATATAATCGTTAAAAAAAATAATAATCGGAATTGACCACCCGAATATTTATTAAGCCGGAAAGAGTAATATTATTTCGGGTTCACTGCGTACGTACGTTAGACTGTTTCGCCGAATCTTCCTGTGTCTAATCTCGCTAATATGTATAGAGGACATTATTTTTATTTTACTTTTTCTCTTAACTTATTTGTTTTTCCTTTTCATAACAGATTTTAATGGCTCGAAAATAAAGTCTAAGATTCCAGTGTGACTCAAAATAAATTTGACTTTGGCTTAGGAATGCCGGGTTAAAACCATCGGATGATTTAATTGCTAACTACTCAACATTACCGAAGATCAAATCTAACATTTAACATCTGACCCTTTTCCACGATCTTGTGCAGTGTCTTATTTGACAGAAGCAATAGTAGCAGCATCAATTTGCGGAGATCAAGAATTCACAACTAAAATAGAGGCCAATGAACCATTTAATTAATCCGTTCCCTTTATATTTTTTTAGACATTTAATGGTATCTAGGATTTACTGATTACTCCTGGTATTATATAAATCACTTTTTGCTCAATATCTTTTCATGTTAAAAATTTTATGTGTTTAATATAATAGTGGATTGGAAATATCTCTCAGAAGAAAAAGATTAGCAACAGAATAAGACGGCAACAACAAAACCTATTTCATTACCAAGTTGAAGCAAGACAATCACTTAATAGACAAAAGTTCTAGAGTGCCTCACACGAAAGGTTTGAAAAAAATAAGACTGAAATTTAAGAAATGTATAGTACAGGAATTGATTAATTAAATGGTTCATCTTGTACAAGAACTAATTTTGTCTAAATGCAGATAAATATTTTGAAAAGATTACAAAAATATTTTATTTATATAGATTAAAATAAGGGAAGTAAGTGCTCACAAATTTATTAAATTGATTTACCTTCTTTTTTACTATAGATGGGACAGGAAATATATAAATAAATCAATAAATAAATACACTGGTAATATATAAATAAATACACCTGTGACCCCGACCATACAAATCTGAAGATGCCAGAGTAAATAGGATATATACCTAGATATATTGAAATGTTACAAAGTCTGTCTGCAAACTCAAAACAACAATGAATCAAGTGATGAGGAAATCAAGAAAGCTATAAAAAAAATCTGAAAAACAAAAATTTTCACTTGATATTGAGGCTGAACTTTTGAAAATAGCATGATCTCTCCTTGAATTCAAAAATGAGTTTCTAAGTTTTATGAAGGAAGTCTGGAATCAAAAGCACATCAAAAGATGAAAAGTATATCACACATTAATGCACTGTGGAAACTAAAGAGTAGTGCTGAATATCCTTCCACACACACAGAGGTTTCTCAACTGAATCTATCATGGTGAATATACTAACAAATATTTTACTAACTAGATTATCATCATTCTATGAAAGTCTCATTTGACTCAGTTTGGCTTTTGTTCTGATAAGGGATGTTATATTATATGTCATCAAACTGTGTCAGATTTGGAGTCTTATATGGGGGTCATGCATGGTGTCCAACTTGTTCAGAAATGTCTAAACTGTCAGCTATATATGATTGTTTTCTCTGATCAATGGTTAAAAATTGATTAAAGTGAGTTTTGAAGAGGACCATCCTTTGTCAAATCTTGTCACTGGTACTACAGAATCAAAGAACTGTACCAAATAACAGTAACCACATCACTTGAGGACATTCAACAGTAGAATCAACTAAGGTAGCACATGTAATTTGAAGAGAAAATAATGACATAATCAAGATTTTGACTTTCCACACTACCTTAAAAAGATTAGGAAGGAAGCCCACATTAAAGAATTTAATGTAAAATACTATTTATAAGTCATTCTAGATTTCCAATATTATATACAACTTGTGTATGGCAATTGCTAGAAAGTTGTAATAGTGAAATGCAACGAAACAAAAATCTTGAAACAATATATTGAAATTCAATAAAGCGGAGATAAAGAATTCACAATGTGTTTAATATAACAGTGAATTGGAAATATCTCTCGGAAGAAAAAGATTAGCAACAGAACGACAAAGACGGCTATGACAAAGTCTATTTGAAACTCAAGTTGAAGGAAGGCGATCACTTAATAGACAAATGTACCTGAGTACGTCACATGAAAAGCTTGAACAAATATGACAGCAATCTAAGAAACGTAAGAGAAAAGGAACTGATTAATTAAATAATTTTCCTTGGGAAATAATTTTGGAACTTATTAATGAAATAATAATCTCGGAAAATAGTTTTGTCTAGATGCAGATAAATATTTTAATTGTATATATTAAAACGACTAACGGAAGTAATCAGTCATAAATTTACTAAAGGTGGATTTACCTTCCTTCGCACAACACAGGTGGCAGGAAATATATAGATAAATACATTGATAATTATTATATGAATTGATGGTTGCCAATGCTTTATATAATAAATATAGATAAGGAAAATAAATACGGGTTAAACATTAATAATAATAATAGATGACAAAATTTCTTTTAATAAAAATGAACAAGGGTAGATAATTCTAAGTCTGCTTCCAGACATAGGGAGTTCGAATCCATTACATTCACTTACGTGCTAAGGCACTTGGAAAGAGTATTAATCCTCTTCTCCCTCTAGCTATGAGTAAATAGCAGCAATCATTGGGTTGTATAGCCTTGGATGACAATTGGTCTAGGAGAAGGACAACTCTGATTTCAAAACCTGTGAAGATTCATTTGAGGACCTTGTGGCACGTAGTGCACCAGGTCTATGTATTTGTCCCTTCAAAAAGTGTGGATGGTTCTGCACAAACCCTTCACCACTATAATCAAATCTCATGTGCTGGTTTCTGGCTGTCGGTTCCTAGGAACTGAGCTGCTTGAACCTCATACGTCGAATACGACGGGAGAGTCCACCACGGATAGACTATGTATTATCAGTTTTACGTGCTAATCTTCTTCCTTAATGAGTGACTTAAAATTTATTATCTGAATTCTGATGACCAGAGCGTGGGGCAGAATTAAACCGGAAATAAGAAAAGAGTAGTTTGGATTCGTTAAAGACTCGGGGACATGGAAATAAATATTTATATTCAGAATATATAAAACAAAGAGCAATAAAAATTGAGAAGGACATATACCCATGTTTTATACATGATGAAAAAGAGTCTGGTAAAGTGAGTCGGAAAGAACTGTTTGAACTGCGAGGCAAGCTTGATCAATTTAGAAAAAAGACTGAATAATCCAGAACATACAGTTGAAAAAAAAAACGCCTCCATACGAATAGAAAATCAATTCATTAAATAAAAAAATGAGCATAACGTCTGAAAAGTATTTGTCTTCTCACCGGTCTTATTCCATCTTTGCAGTGAAGTGATCCTGCGAGAACCGAAAGTCTGAGCAGGATTTATTGTTGGCGAATATAATCTAAATAGCATAAAATATACAGAGTTTGGCAGTTTGCATTGCAGACACAAGAAGGAAACTGCAGAAACTTCTACAAAATCTAGTAAAAGAAACGAGACGAAAGGAATAAAGTTCAACTGTATGAAGACAGAATGTAACAGTCCAAGATACAGACTACCAATTAGAGATGCCAAAATCCAGCAAGTACAGCAATTTAAATAGCTACGGAATATTCTAGTTGATGATTGAAAATGTGACACCGAAATCCGAAGTTGCATTGGAATAGCGAACGTTGTCTTCCAAAAACTCAGCATAGTATTAAGAAATAGAAAAAATATTCGTTAGAAACAAAGAAATGAATACTAAACTGTTATGTAATATAGGTTCGCCTATATGTAAGTGAATGTTGGACAATCTCTTCAGTGATGAAGAAGTGACTTGAGACAACAGAAATATGATTCTAAAGAAGGATTTAGAGAATACTATGGACAGAACATGTGAGTAAGGTTTAGGGAAAACTTATACTTCAAACCAGTACGAGCCAATTGACATTTCTAGGACACATAATGAGGAAAAAGGGCTTGGAAGATTTGACACTCTCAGGACATATGAAGGCAAGAATGACAGAGGAAAGCTACCAGTGACACCCCTACTAAACCTGTGTAAATAAAAAATTAAAATATGGACTTGGAGAGATAATGAATAACCAAAACCTACTCAGGGCTACAAAGGATAGGAAGTTGAGGAGAGCCACGATCGGTCACGTCCTGGACAGACATGGTATATAGAATAATCTTAAGAAGTCTTCTTCACACATGTGTTATTCGCTTGTTTCTTCCAGTGAACGAGAGAATGTGACATTTTAGCACTGCCGCATCGAGGAATTGAACCAACAACTCCAAGATTTATTTTTATAGTTCAAGCAAATTTTAATATACGAGGCCGTGTGTATCTTGGAAAATCTAATGATGCCATTTTACTTCAGGAGTCGCCATTATCACCAGACGTTTACGCCTGAATTTCTTGTTTCTTGTATGTTCTGTGCGTTTTACATTCTGCAGTCACACTTTTCGAATTATATTAGAACATCGTAAAAGTCGGTGCATTATTGGAAAATTGAAAACAAAATTTTGCATACACCACAAAAAAAAAAAAATGTTAGTCAAGTAGAGAATCTCGATTGTTTTTACAAAATATCTTCCATCTTCCTACAAGATTGTTGATACCATTTTTATAGAAAATTCGTGTTTTTTGTTGGATGAGGGTCCGGAGGTAGTTTCCATTGTCAGTACAGTGGCGATTTATTTTTATCATTTACCTTGTTCTATAGAGATCTTGAGAAATGAAAATCCGAAAGAACGAAGTCATAAGAATAAGGTGTGTGCTGATATGTTTCCAATTTCAGCTCTGTGAGCTTCTACAATGTCTGTTTTGCAACACGCATTCCTTTCGTGGTGGAAAATAACACCTTTTCGATTTGACAAAATCTACAGTTTTACTGGAACCCAAGTTTCTCTAAATACCGATAGGCAACTGAGACATCAATTTTATTTTGTCTTTTAAATCTTCGGTTTATTCTTCACAGTGTCAAGCAGAGCGTCTTCATTATAGTCGAAATATAATCTGCCGTCTGGATATTCGTTTAGGTTAAATTCACCCTGACAAAATCTGCTAAAGCATTTTTTGACCGTATTCACCGTATTTCATTGACGCTGTAACACATCGAGAAGGTCTGTATGAACGCCATCATTTTCGTGTCTGAAATAGAAAATTATATTATGTCGGGATGACAAGACTTTCGCACCAGACTGTACCTCCAGCAACAATCAGGATCGCGAGTTTGGAGGTTTTTTCAAATACACACTGCCCGAGCAAGCTATTGAACTCACAATCTCTATGTCACCTATTGTAACTTTAATTTTGCATACTCCGTCTTCAACGCATTTATTTGAGAACAAAATGTCAACAGTTAATAAAGTGTGACACGCAACACACTAGAACACACCAGAGATTGTCATTAAAACGACGCAATTAAACATTCTGAATGTTTTTTGTCGCAGTTTCTACGCTTACACCTTCCCAAAATTCAAAGAACAAAGTACAATTTTTCATCCTCCATCTTTCCGGCATTAACAAATAGTTCCGACACTTATTCCTTTCCGAAATTCATGGCGTATAATATGGCGAAAGTGCAATTTTTCATTATTTACACTGTTTATATTTGGACTATTGTCCTCATTTTTGTTCTTACCAGAACGTTTTGACCGTTCTGCTCTCCAGCCTTCCTCAGGTGTATATCAATTTGGGTAATCTACAGAGAATTCTTAGCTTAACCCTTTATTTAATCTCCGGGGGTGAACTGTTCTCGTTCCACTGCTCATGTCTAGGGATATCATTTAATACTTATTTTATTTATCACTGTTCAGTTATTGCTCACCGACTGAGTGCAAATACACACTGCCCGACTACGGGATTGAACTCACAAGAACTATGGCACCAATTTGTAACCTTAAGTGTAACTTTTCATCGTCCGTCTTAAACGCATTCATCTCTGGGTAAAAGGTCAACAGTTAACAAAGTCTGACTAGCAACTGAACGATGAAAGGTTTCAATCTAGAACACACCAGAAATCGGCGCCTAAATAAATGCCTGTCAAGTTGCGGTCATTTTATATTAACAATGAAAATCGGGCATGAAATTTTGCAATATATTATTTGTTCAAAGCTCTCCTTATGCTTATATATTCCCAAATCAGCGGGAATCAGCCTATCTATTCAAGAACAGTCAATTCATTAGACTTGCAAATTCACGCAGGCAAATTCACACGTTCAGAGAATGATATGAATAAACATCTATATATTAACAAAATTCCTTAAGACTCTTGCTTGTTAATCGAATATTGATTATCGTTATTCCTCTTAACTGATAGGCTGACCAATATTTTTAGACAGTAAATCTATGGTTGGGACATCAAAGGATAACCCGAGAAGAAAAATACTATAAACACTTTTGCATTTATATTGAACAGTCGAAGACTCGTGTATAGACTTGGAATTTAAGTTCATTAATAGGAGGCAAGTTGGAGTAATGGATAACGATTCCAGTCGAATCCATTACATTCACTTACCTGCTAATACCCTTGGGAAAGGTATGAATCCTTTTTTCTCTCCCCAGCTATGGGTAAATAGCAGGACAGACCTGGTTTTATAGCCTTGGATGTCAAGTGATCTACTGCAGAAAGAAATGGCAACCTACTACGGGAAAAAAGTCTGCCTTGTCAGTCATGTATCACGCATGGCACATAACTGACTGACATGAATATCTTAATAATTTGGATCTGTGTGCGAAACACACACAGAGGATGGGATAATATGACACCGACATACGAAAGCGTATTGGGCTAGCAGAAAATACTTCCCAAAGACTAAGATTTTGTTAGAACCAAATAAAAGAATTGAGCTGTAAACTTAAGCTGTAATTCTTTGAGAGATATTTTTACAGCACGTCTTGATTTTGTTGTTATCGACATCCGGGTCGACCGTAGAGCATTCACTGAGAAGAAACATTGCAAACTACTTTTGACAACCTCGATTATTCTCAGTATATCCTTGATCAACTGAAGTAGTCCTGCGTATGACGAAAAACTATAGGGTGTTCCGAAAGTAATGAGAACAATAGAAGAACAAGTAATACAGAGCACATGTACTGGATTCACATCGAGAAGGTCTGTATGAACGCCATCATTTTCGTGTCTGAAATAGAAAATTATATTATGTCGGGATGACAAGACTTTCGGACCAGACTGTACATCCAGCAGCAATCAGGATCGGGAGTTTGGAGGCTTTTTTTTTCAAATACACACTGCCCAAGCAAGGGATTGAACTCACAATCGCTATGTGACCAAATTGTAACTTTAATTTTGCATACTCCGTCTTCAACGCATTCATTTGAGAACAAAATGTCAGCAGTTAATAAAGTGTGACACGCAACACACTAGAACTCACCAGAGATTGTCATCAAAACACCTATCACTGTCAATTTGCGATCATTTTATATTAAAAAGAAAAATCAAGCCCGAACAATGAACTAATATGTCCGAAATATTTCCGATGTCTTTTTTTAAATTTTAGATTTAAGCCTCTTATATTTTTTTATGATTTCTTCGTTACTCACATATTCTGCCCGTGTCAGTTTTAGTCATCTTTGCTATTTCAAGAAGGTAAGAGTAATTTTTATCTAGGAGTTTCATTTGTTTCAGCTTATACCCCTTTGAGCAAATTAATCGAATCGACCGCTTTAGTTTCTTTTCTTTCGCCATACAGTCAGTTTTATACCCACTGGATGTAATCGATTTCGATTTTTTCCTTAGATTAGGTCATTTGCAGGGGTGAGCTGTAATATGAATCTATTTTCGTGGTTTATGATAAAATTTGTTTGGCATTGAAAAATATTCCGTCATCCCAGATTGCATGCAATTTTAATCCTGCAAAACTGTACTACGTAACATAAAACGCATCACTAGAGGACTTATAACACATTAAAAAATGTCACTAAAGAGAAAATAGATGTTGACATTCCACAACACTCCAAACAAAAGGCTAGGAAGGAAGACTCCATCAATACTGAAAAGAGTATCAACAGTTATTAGACATGAGAAACAAGCTTTCATGAGAAATTTCTTTTATGAGATCTTAAAATTTCGACTAAATGAATACCAAATATTTCCTTATAAGAAAACGGCTAATATTAATATTATAATTAAAATAAAATACATCATATATAAATGTAAAATAACCTGAAAAGTGGAATATGACAGAGTCGAGTCTTTTGTCAACTGAATTTAATAAAATTGATATATATATATAGACATGATTTCCAAACAACGATAAACACGTGCATATAAGACGCTGAAACATCAAACAAGCTACCATGGTTTAAACCTGTAGGTATCCTCAGGCGATATAGGTAAAATTATTTCATAACATTTTTTTATACATATATATTCACCCAATATGAAATGTAATAGAAGTGGGGGCAAGAATATTGACCTTTTATTTGCGGGGGAGTAAATAAATTATATATACTTTCATCCGGGTTTAAATTTTTATTTTCTTTATATGTGTATTGAGCATTTTTAATACTTTTTCCAGGTTTAATTCATCTCTGACCAATATATGGTTTATAATTATATATCTATATCTATATATTATATTTTTAAAACCGCAAACGTTTTTGGTTAATGTGGATTTTTAAAAAAATGTATTATACATTTTTTCCACATTTTTGCTACCGGGGTTTCGGATCATCAGGCGAAGAATGGTAATTTCCTAATATTATTTAAAGGAATTAATTGTCCTTATGTTTTCTTATGTTTACCGAATGCATTTTGTGTGTGGTAGTAATCCAAACATTTCTTGGACTGGTGAAGAAACTCTTCCTCTGCATCAGGGGTAATAAAAAAATTAGGATTTGTCAGAAAATGAAGAAGGAAGGAGGTGATTGTTATTATCTTTTTATGAATTATACATATATATATATATATATATATATATATATATATATATATATATGATCTGGAGAAAACAACTGAAAAGTTGCAAATTAAAAAAATGTGAATGTTTTTTTGTGAAAGTATTCATTTATATTTTATATATATATATATATATATATATATATATATATATATATATATATATATATATATTTGACGCTACTTGTAAACAAACTTCTGAATACATTTATTTCTGATGAAAGATCGGGGCAGATCTGAAATATCAAATATATATATATATATAAAATATAAATAAATACTTTCACAAAAAAACATTCACATTTTTTTTAATTTGCAACTTTTCAGTTGTTTTCTCCATATTATATACATATCAAGAAAGTATACGTGGCTTCTCATTATGCTATTTGGACCCTACTTAGAAGGCAAAAAACTCCACGATAGAAGAAAACTAGAAAAAACTTTCTAAAAACTGGCACAGATACACTCGGATATTATATTTCTCGGACTTTGCAAAAAAATGGACTTAATACCAAACGGATTCAGATTTAAATACAATTTCCAACATAGTTTTATTACACTGCATAAAGAAAAAAGCCCAACATATATACAACAGAACCTCCACGCAATTAAGAAATCGTGCGCACAACACTTCTTACATTAAGAAATCTTTTTACATGAACTTATCTAAAAAAATCAGTTATTCGCTATACCTAACACTTTCTCCTTCTCAATACATTCAGGTAAAAAAAAACACTCAATTTTTTGTACCAAAAAAAACTGACAGAGTGTATATTTTTGAAAAACCAAAAACTCAATAAACTAATTGCTGAGGACCCATTTTACAACACATACCATACCTGAATAACTATTTAATACAACAGACTCCACGAAGATCTCATTATGTTCACTACACCCATACCACCTCTGCTGACAACCACATCGCTAACCTATCCAAATATACTCTCACCCAAGGAGAAACCTCTTTATTAAATAAAGGATTATCATTCTGACCCTCACAACCACTCAAATCTTTAAACCACT
>OZ038486.1:105358348-105363348 GCA_964036315.1 Acanthosepion esculentum
TTATAAATAAGATAAATATATACTAAAAAACATAGTAAATACTAATATATCTACAACAGATCCTACTAAAAAAATTAGGTTAATCATATACTACACTAAATCTAGTATATCCAACTTAATTATTCGCTATGATTCTTCCCCCCTTCTCGTTAGCGATTTGCAAAAAACCAACATAGTTTACAAATTCAAGTAACCTTTGGGAAATTGTATCTCCAATGGATTAAATAATATTTATGTTGGTCACACCACAAACTCGCTTTTACGATGCTTGACTCGACATTTGAATGATAACTCTAACATTTTTAGGCATTTAAAACAACATGCCTGGCCGCATACACAATTCCGGAAAATCCTTGTTCAAAACACTGCTATACTTAAACATGAAAACAATAAACAAAAACTAAAAATTCTTGAAACTATATATATAAAACATAATACGAAATCTCCACAAATATTCTTAAATGGCTATAATTGATAATAGAATCCATTGCTTTATACCAACGGCTTCCCATACTTAATACTTCTCGTTTTCACTCTCGCGTGGCCATGTGTGACGTCACGAGCTGCGACGCGATTTTCGCTTCCGCGTCTCGTATACACGACTTTGTCGTTCCTTTGAAAATTTTCAAGAAACAAAAACAGACTATCATTATTGTTTTGTCCGTGTATTGTTTGATATATTGAAATGTAATTGTCATCTTTGATAATGGCTTACGTAAGCCGAAAGCTTACATTGGATTTAAACATGTATCAATATGGTGATTTCCTTTCGTCTTTCAATGATAATATTATTAAGCTTATCACGCAATATGAAAAGAACTTACTTAAAATAAACTTGTCTATATTATTTGATGAAACATGCATCAATGAAAAATTGCGGCCTAAATATACACAATATATATATATATATTTAAGTAATTCATCGAGTCTAGAAGAAACCTCAACAGAATACACTGGACGGCCGTTTCTTCGTATATTTTGGGACTCATCAGCAGTGCGCATCCACTACCGAGAAGTGAAACCTGAACAGATACGATGGGAGGCAAACGCCATACCAATTGTACCAACGGGCCTCGGTGACGAAGAGGTAACGAATTAAACTCGATATAGCGCCGCTCGATTACATATTCCGTGGTGGAACACACACACACACACACACACACACACACACACACACACACACACACACACACACACACACACACACACACACACACACACACACACACACACACACACACACACACACACACACACACACACACACACACACACACACACACACACACACACACACACACACACACACACACACAGACAGAGGTCTTTTTAGTTTTTGTATTCCATTGAATTAGGAGACAGTGGAGTATTGGATAGCGGCTCGGTTTGAGAAATCGGAGAGCCGTGTTCGATTTCCAGTCGAATCCGTTACATTCACTTACGTGCTAATACTCTTGGGAAAGGTATGAATCCTCTTTTTCTCCCCTCAGCTATAGGTAAATGACAGGACAGACCGGGTTCTATATCCTTGGGTGGCAACCTACTGCGGGGAAAAAATCTCCCTCGTCAGTCGTCTATCGAAAGTTACATGATCCCCTAAGCGTGTATCACGCATGGCACATTGATTGCATTAAACAATAAAAAAAAAGTTTATTTGGAATTATTAATGATGTTTTTATTTCCTGTTTGTTCTACTTTCGATAACACAGCTATATATATATATATATATATATATATATATATATATATATATATATATATATATATGTATATATATATATATGTATATATATATATATATATATATATATATATATATATATATATATATATATGTATATATATATATATGTAATATATATATATATATATATATATATATATATATATATATATTACATATATATATATATATATATATATGTAATATATATATATATATATATATATATATATATATATGTAATATATATACATATATATATATATATATATATATATATATATATATATGTGTGTGTGTGTGTGTGTGTGTGTGTGTGTGTGTGCGCGTGTGTGATAAGCTGTCAAGACTATACATAGAGAGGGGTGATTTCTGTCGTCTGGCATTTTCTATGATCCGGCAATTGTCCCATGTGAGCCGGATTAACGTGGTCGGATTGTGAACAAATTCGAAATTCAGCACTAATTTCTTTTCATTACTTAGGTTTTACATATTGTCTTTACAGTTTAAATTATCCTTTTAATTTTTTTTTTTTGCTTTATTTGTACATTTTGAAGAGAAAAAGAAAAAAAAATGGATGTATCAAAATAATACGAACGTTGCAAAAATAAATTCTGTATAGGCATAGCATGTTATTTTATTCATCATTTTATCGGCAGTGACTTGTGATCGTTAATGTAGAAATCCGAGTCATTAGCTGTACAGGAGGCAGGTAAAGGAGATTATGGCAACTTGCAGCGGTAGGGGTCCCGACTGGTAGTTTCGTTAAGAATCTCCGCAATGTGGTCTGCTTATTATTATTATTATTATTATTATTATTATTATTATTATTATTATTTTCGTGTTTGCTTCATAAATTTTACGATAACATTAACCGTTCATTCATTTGCCATTTAACTTTCAGAAAGTTGTCAACGCTTGTGTTTTGGTGGTGCCTATAAAATTCTGATATGTTTGAATTTTGTCTTTTTTTTTTTAGATTTTTATTTTCTTTTATTAGAGGTCGTTAAACAAGTCGTTAAGTGACTGTATTTCATGGGGACAAATGGATGTGTCAAACCAAGTTCGAATTTTGATCGAGGTTGCTTAGATTCATTTTTCCTTCTGAAAGTTCCTAGTTCACAAAGGTAGTTAACAGGAAAGATGATAAAACACTTGCTCATTTCTACCGCCCAGACTTTAGGAAAGGAAAAAGTTGTTACATCCATTTTTAAACTTGACATGGGACAGTCTAAATTAACGTGAGCTGAGCAAGGCATAAGGTCAAGTATAAATAATGCGGGTTTATGACGAGAAAGAGGAAGTTATATTCACCTTTCAACTGGGAAATGCGTCTTCTTCTTCTTCTTCTTCATCTTCTTCTTCTTATTATTATTATTATTATCCTCTTCTTCTTCTTCTTCTTCTTCTTCTTCTTCTTCTTCTTCTTCTTCTTCTTCTTCTTCTTCGTGCTACGAACTTTTAAGTAAGCTGGCGATCATGCCTTCCCATAATTTCATTTCTTCTAGGTATTACTAAATACTGTCTTTCTGCTATCTCTCCTAAAACCCGTTCTGCCGCCAATTTTTCTGCTAAGCTCATTAGGCAGGTTATGTTTTCCTCCGTCCTGTCTGTGTAGAATTTTCCAAGCCATCTTTCCTAATTATCCCACCTGGAAATTTCAAAATGCCTCTTTCTGATATGCCGTATAAATGTCATTTTTGTTTCCATTTTTCTCTAAAACTAATTCATTACTCACGTATTCGGTCCATGGTATTCTCAGCAGGATTCTAAAGAACCAAATTTCTCTTCCCGCGCGCAAAGAATTTCTTCATCACCGAGTAAATTATCCTACATTCACTGATATATTCACTGCTATACAGAAAGGCTGATACTACATATTCTCTTCGTTTCTAACGAAATTTTACGTTGCTTAGCTTTTGAAAATCACCATTCGATATCCTAATAGATCATCAAATTTCGATGTTGCACTTTCTGTCTTCTGTTGAAATACATCCCAGCTGGTTTAAAAATGAACATACGAGATCCCGGTTTCTCCATGGTTTGGTTTGGGCGCGGAAGACATTCTTTACCCTATAGCATCTTTTTCACACGCACAACCAGCCGAGCTAATCGCCATTTTGTCTCTTTTTTCCTGGTACCTTTTCAAACGAGCTTCTATCATTAGTAATACCAGTTCAAATGCTTACGACCCTGTTACTTTCACGGAGTTTTATCACCGTCATTGCCTTCGTATTCATGTAAGATGAAAGTTATTTCCCAATAGAATGGCACTTTGTGCAAAAGTCTCTCGCGTGAGTACTTCTCCGAACCCTTCTGTCTTGTTCTTTTTAACTCATGGTTCAATCGTTCTCTCTACACATTGTACTCATATTTGTAATCGGCACTTCAATTTAGTCTCACACATCATTTAATATTACCTTTGTGACTGTAGTCCTCTAATTTGAGTGGCTCTCTAACCTTGGATTATGTAAATTATAGTAAAAAAAATAAGAGGTTGATATGGGAAAACGCCACTACCTCAGCAACAAAGAAGCCTTCCGTCAACATGACAGATACTAAATTCCAGGAGAATTACCCGTTGAGACTTCTTGTGCTGACCTTGTCCGCTGACAGGAAGTGAAAATACTATATTAAATCAATTGCTAGCTCAACTGCTAGGAAAGTTGGTCCATCGTCGTGCTAGATAATTTTCTATCCTGAATATATCTTAGTCTACCATTCGTCCATGCTTTGAATATTGCTTTCACATCACGTCTGATGCGTCTGATTTGTATTTAGAGATTCTCGATAAAATACAAAGATGAATCTCCTAGGTAATTTGTCCTGACTTGGCATTTAGGGTTCAGTCACATTCCTACTGCTAAAACGGTACCATAGCCCGTTCGACTGTCGAACTATCTGCATCGGCAGAGGTGAACCCAGTCGAGGCTTTGCCGAAGGGCAAAGTTTCGTCCAGGGGGGTACACAGACCCTGAACCCATTTATACGTGGTCAAAGAGAATATTTTAGCCGAACCTACGAGCTCGGAGAACCCACGGTAAACTCAGCCTTGTGCCACATACATCCCTCGTGCGGGGGGTGGGGCTGTTAAATATTAACGGAGCTTACATGTCGCTTTGTATAAATATTGCTATGGCAATTTTTCTGGAGTTCTTCTATTCTACATAGACTTTATGAATTTAAAACCAGTGCTAGATTGATGTCAAGGTCTCAAGATTTTATACTTGAAATAAATGCAACCGTAATTTATACGCTAACCGTTTTTTCTCGCTTG
>OZ038486.1:105368348-105403348 GCA_964036315.1 Acanthosepion esculentum
ATTGCTAAGGGAGTGAACTTAGTTAAAGTAATAGCGGTGTCAATGGAAAAACAGTTCTTTTGAAACACAGTTTTCTTGCACGTACGTAGATCTATATTTGCCAAATTCTATTCAATACAAATTTTCACAGCAAGTTCGCCCTTGGGAAATGAAACAACACAGTCTTTAAATGGTTAAAATATTCATTTTTATTTCTCTTCCTTCATGTGGGGATTGTTTAGTTATAAATAAGCACTTCCACAAATTTGCTAAAAAAGTAACCTACATTATGAACAAAAAAGCCATAAACATAATAAAACATATTTTTATCGTCAAAATCTTTGTTATTATTAAGAGGAAAGACCAAAGGATTTTTTGATTATTAAATTATATTTTTCAATCCTTTTTAGAACTTTCAAATTTTTTGTTAAAATTTTGTTTTTCTTGTGTCAGCGGGGGATTATAAATTAGTATGGAAAGTTTTAATGTCTTTTTTTTTACGGTGAAAACACATTGATTTGAAAATGTTTGCAAAAATCAGATAATTGTCGTATTTTAATAAAACTTTCAGGATTTATTCACAAACAAACGAAATTATTTTTTGAAACGTTTCTTTTTTAGAAAATCAAATGCAATTACATTTTAATCAATTATGTGTAGGCACCTACAAAGATTTTATCGTCAAAATATTTATGTTATTATTTAGAGGAACGACGAAATGATATTAGGTTGGTGCAAAAATGTCGTTTTTTGACGTTCAACTTCATGTGAGAAAACGACATTATTTTTGCACCAACCTAATAATTCTGATTATTAATTTATAGTTGGAATCCTTTTTAGAACCTTCAAAATTTTGGTTATCATTTTGGTCTTTGTCAGGCTATATGACGGTTCCGTATAGGAAACAGGTTCGATTCCTGTCGGTGGACGCATTTTCTATGATAAATTTCTCGCACATTCTAGCCGGTAAATGTAGTTAATAGTTAAAAGAACGTATAAACATAAAAATTTCTTATATATATATATATATATATATATATATATATATATATATATATATATATATATATATGAGTGATCAAATACCAAGTAATGATTGTCTGTTTTATGTTTGTACGCAACCTTCAGACGTGATGATTGTCTTCAAGCATGAAACAGACTGTCGCCGCTGGGTGTCGACCTCAATATTTATATTTATATTTTGTCTGGGCGGTTTTTTTGTTTATTTTTTTTTTTCGGTAAAAAATACATTCATTTAAAAATACTTGTAAAAGTAAGGAACTAGAAATACACGAAAGTATTTTGCATATTGGAAATATTCAATTTAATCTGTTAACATTTTTTTCCATTTCACCCCAGACAAGGCAAAAGCCAATATATTGCAAGAACAATAAAAGAACTAAATTAAAAAGACAAAAGATAACGATTGTCATTGATTTAAATCTTTGAGGAAAGCTAAAATAAAACCTTTAAGAAAGACTATTTCTTTTTAGAAATGTATTTTAAACCATAACTGTATTTAAATATATATTTTAGACCTTAATATATTTTTTAAAAGTATGTTAAACTTTAAATGTATTTAAAATGTATATTTAAACCATAAATATATTTGAAAATGTATTTTAAAACATAAGTGCATTTAAAAATGTATCTTAAACGTTAAGTGTATTTAAAAATGTATATTAAACTTTAAATGTATTTAAAATGTATCTTAAACCCTAAGTGTATTTAAAAATGTATCTTAAACCTTAAATGTATTTTAAAAATATATCTTCAAACTTAAATGTATTTAAAAATGTATCTTAAACCTTAAGCGTGTTTAAAAATGTATCTCAAAACTTAAATGTATTTAAAAATATATCTTCAAACTTAAATGTATTTAAAAATGTGTCTTAAATCTTAAGTGTATTTAAAAATGTATCGTAAACCTTAAATGTATTTAAAAATATATCTTAAAACTTAAGTGTATTTAAAAATGAATCTTAAACCTTAAATGTATTTAAAAATGTATCTTAAAACTTAAATGTATTTACAAATGTATCTTGAACCTTAGGTATCGTTTTTCTTTGGAGATGTCTAAATATGAACAATGCATTTGCAAAATGACTTAAATTCGGCTGCCATTTTTTACGACACAAATGAAAGAGGATGTCCGGATAACGAAACGGTTATCCGCACGATAAGGTATATGTGTATGTGTATGTGTGTTTGTATGTATGTATATATGTATGTATGTATGATTTAAATATGGTGAATTTAGAGAGTAAGAATTATTTTAAATCTGTTTGGTTGAATAATCTCGATTTTTTAAAACTTTTTCCAATTCACGAATAAGTTGTTTGATATAATCGGTAAATTTATATATATATATATATTTCATCGATTATGCATTAGCAATTGTTTCAGTTATTAAGCGTGGAATCAATCATAAAATTATTGTAAATTTTATAAATAAATACTGAAACGAAATAGCAATGCTGTGACATGCAGTCATTATAAAGTATCTCTTTAGCAGAATGAGAGAAATCGTTATATATATATATATATATATATATATATATATGTGTGTGTGTGTGTGTGTGTGTGTGTGTGTGTGTGTGTGTGTGTGTGTGTGTGTGCACATTTCATTAAATACTAGAGACAAGGTGGTTTGATTTAGTTTTTATACAATTTCTCTTGTGATCTAATAATTTTTTTTGCTGTTTTCGGTTGATAAATTATATAATAACTGTCTGAATGTTCTTTTTTATACCAGCGCTTTCGGCTATACATTTAAACATTTTCAAAGTTGAAATATATTAACTGTTAACAAGAAAGACTTTGTTGTATGTATATATTTATATAATGTTTTCATTTTCAAAACACGGTCAATATATTGTGACCATGTTCATAGTTGATATTATTAACTGTTTAATTTTTTTTATTAATAAGGCTTCCATTATTTTTAGCCTTGTTTGCATGCAAATGATGTTTACGAATGGGGTCCGGTAGATCTACATGAGTATTTAAATAAGACCTAATTGACCTATGGTCAGAAAGGTGTAGAGTGAGTCTCGGTGTCAGACATGTTGTTATATGTCGTATATAATTATTTACAAAATTTGATTGATCAGGAATACAATTCCTTAATGGACATTTATTATTAACAGTTAATATATATATATATATATATATATATATATATATATATATATATATATATATATATATATAATATTATTAATATATATACATTATTATTATTAATATATATATTCATACATACATATATATATATATATATATATATATATATATATATATATATATAATTAAGATAATAAACGCTCACATTCACCTATATATTATTTTATTTAGTGTATTACTTTTGTCTGTCTGTCTATCTATCTATATATCTAGCTATTTTTTGTCGTCTATGTATCTAGCTACACACACCCATATATATATATACATATATTATATATATATATATATATATATATATATATATATATATATATATATATATATATAATATGGATAAAATAACTGAAAAAAATTGTATTATATATATGTATGTTAAAATTATATTATATATATGAATGTTAAAACTTGTATAAAATCACCAGAAGGTCATCAAAATATAAGTATGAACTTACATAGATAGATAGATAGAATAGATAGATATGAAGAGACAACTAGCTATATGATAGATAGATGGCAGAGAGATAAATATACGTAGTCTGTCTGTCCGTCTGTCTGTCTATCTATCTATCTATCTATCTATCTATCTTTATATATGCATATGTATTTGTTTTAAAATGTGATACAAAATCCCAAGAGGGAAGCTGTCATGACTATAAATATGTCCATATATATATATTTATATATATATATATATATATATATATATATATATATATATATATATATATATATATATATATACGAGGGTCATTCAATAAATAAGGTGAATCTTTCGGTATAAGGACTTCTAATACAGATAGAAGCTTACTATTTTTTTTGTGTTACTTCTTTTTCACATGGATTTAATTTCTTTTGCAGATTAAAAAAAAAACTTTGAGAGTTTTGGCGATTAACAAAGATGGCCGACCAAGAAGCATGCTCCAGGATTTAACAGCGGTCAGTTATCAAGTTTTTGGTTGCTGAATGTTGCAAACCAGTTGAAATTCATAGGAGAATGTCAACTGTATATGGTGCCACATGTTTCAGCCAAAGAAATGTCTACAAGTGGGCTAAATTGTTTAAAGAAGGACAGAGCAGTGTTGAGGATGAAGACAGGTCTGGGAGGCCTACAGAAGTGAGGTCTCCTGAGGTGATCGAATCAGTCAATGACCTCATTCAGTCTGACAGAAGGGTGACAGTGGATGACATTGCAAGGACTTTGAGCTCATCTGTTGGGACAAACGCAGGGGTCATCAGTCAGAAGGAATCATCTTGCATCATGACAACGCAAGGCCTCACACAGCAGCCCAAACGGTGCAAACCATCAACGAGCTGGGCTGGGAACTGCTACCTCATCCCCCTTACAGCCCAGATCTTGCTCCTTCAGACTTTCACCTGTTTGGTCCCTTGAAAGCGTTCACGAGAGGCACGAAGTTTAAAAGTGACGATGAAGTTAAAAGTGTTGTGAGCGACTGGCTGAGACATCAGTCCAAAGATTTTTACGCTGAGGGATTACGGAAACTTGTGCATAGATGGGAAAAGTGTGTGACAGTGCTGGGAGACTACGTTGAAAAGTTTTAAAAAAGTAAGCTTCTATCTGTATTAGAAGTCCTTATACCGAAAAATTCAATTTTATTTATTTATTCAATGACCCTCGTATATATATATATATATATATATACTATATTGATAGATAGTTTACTCGGGACAGTAAGCTAGCCATCGATCTGAAGCAAGATTAAATAACTTCAAATGCAAATTTAAGGTTAAGCTCTCTGAGCTCAGCTTCAACGCGTAATTCAGGTGATAAATTTGCTGTGTTTAAATATTTTTAAAAATCGAAAGTAAACTAGTGTAAATTTAACAAATGGTCATAAACAGAAGAAATAGAATGATAAGTCATGTCAATTTCAAGTCGATTTTTCCTTTAAGAGCCAAATTCAGTCATTGCGTTCTAAACCATGATAATCACCAAACACTTGAAGAAATTCCCAGTTTTTCATTCAGACCATATTCCCTTAATACCACCTGCTTTCTATCTGACCTCTCTTTCACGAAGTAGTCTCTCATGTTACAGAAATCGTAAAAGGCAACATGTAGAATATAAGACCAAACGGAATATTAGTCAATACGTAGGTAGTTGGTATGTTGGAATGAAGATTTATACAGTGGATAGAAAAGAAACGGTAGCAACAAGGATATATATATATATATATATATATATATATATATATATATATATATATATATATATATATATATATATATATATATATGCTGTTTGTAAAATTATTCAGAAATCTGAGAATTCATCACGCAAGAAGTGCGTGGAAACGAGTTTAGAGATTATTTACATTATTCGGACTATTGCCCTCATTTATTACAACGTTTCGGCCGTTGTACGCTCCGGCCTTCTTCAGGTTTTTGGAATGTCGAACTGAACCCTTTATTTCGCTCACTGGAGTAGACTGTTCTAGTTCCACCTGCCATATTTGATGGATGTCAATTATCAGTTAATTGTTAATTCCCCTCGAGGACACATGGCACAGTGGATAAAGGCGTTAGTTAGGTCCAGTGACAGAACCCAAACAGTGTGAGTTCAATACCTTGTTAAGGCAGTGGAGAACTTTCAGAGGGGAATTAACATCTATTATACATGGCACGTGGAACTAGAACAGTCTACACCAGTGATCAGTAATCGAACCTGTATCCTATACGGAACCGTCATATAGCCTGACGTGCTGTCGTAGAACGCATATTTTCTATGACAATTTCTCGGACATTCAGGTTGATGAATGTTTTTAATACTACTTAATATTAACATAACATTTACTTAAATATTTGTATCTATGAAAAGAATGTATAATACATAAAAAATGTCTTGAAATAATTGTCGGACTTTGTCCATTTCATAATGTGTGACGCCATTTGTTTACATTTGGATACGCATCGAGTAGATATGAATGTACGTGAGAAAATCATGGAAAATTGCTGTTTAGAAACAGTAAAATCGACCTTGCTAACTGAACGCTCCTCTGGGACGAAATCGGTAAAAGCACGTCAGGCTGAACGACGGTTCCGTATAGGATACAGGTTCGATTCCTGTTGGAGGACGCATTTTCTATGAGAAATTTCTCGCACATTCAGGCCGGTAAATGTTGTTAATACTGTTTATTATAAACAAAGTATTTACTTAAATATTCTATAAAAAGAACGTATAAACATAAAAATGTCTTATATATATATATATATATATATATATATATATATATATATATATATATGAGTGATCAAACACCAAGCAACGATTGTCTGTTTTATGTTTGAACGCAATCTTTAGACTTGATGATTGTCTTCAAGCATGAAACAGTCTGTCACCGCTAGGTGTTGACCTCAATGTTTATATTTATATTATATAATTACATAGGCTCTATCTCTGATTTAGGCCTAAATATAGCATACATTTAAACTGCATATTTATCATATATATTTTTTTCTCAGGAATATAAATTGGCCATCGCCCCATACCCAAACAAGAACGCACTGCTAAATGAAAGATCGGAGGTATTATGCATTATTTAAGTAAATATTTATTGTGCATGTAGGAACCTGGATGATATTATTTTTTTTTTCTCGTCAGGTTTTATTTGATTATTTCAGGTGTTTGTATAATATGGCGCTGGAATCTACTAAATTTTTCATTCTGCCTGCCTGAGGAGACTTAAAGGTTGAAACCTATATAGCGAAGTAGTTTGTGTTTTAGTATTTCTGAATATATTTTGATCTATATCTCAAATTTTTGGGAAATTTGTTTTGAGCTCTTTTTTTATTGCATTTTTTAAGCGCGGCTGTTCTAAGCCACATTTTAGAATACTTCATGCCATATTTTTAGAATGTACATTAAATTGTTATATATATATATATATATATATATATATATATATATATATATATATATATATATATATATGGGAAGAAATATAGTCTTAAAGTGTGGTATATTTATGGGATAAAGTGCTCAATATCAGAGATAGAGCGTGTGTAAATATAAAAGTGAACATAGAAGTCAACACTTAGAGGCGACAGTCTGTTTCAAGCTAGATGCAAAGAGTTGCCTGAGGATTGCATCTAGCATGAAACAGACTGTCGGCTCTAAGTGTTGACTTCTATGTTCCCTTTTATATTTATATATATATATATATATAAATATATATATTTCATATTAAATTTTAATACATACATATATATATATATATATATATATATATATATATATATATATATATATATATATATATATGTGTGTGGGGGGGTTGTGTTTGTGTGTGCGAATATATAGAAAAATAGGAAAGAACACTTTGGTAAATAATCTGTAGTTCTTTAGTATTTTTGTTTTTATTTAAAAAAAACATTGCTCCATACAAAAGTAGAGTCTAAATTATAATTATTATTATTATTATTTTTTTGCGAAGGTATCATATTTTTTTAAAATAATTTTAGTATATATATATATATATATATATATATATATATATATATATATATATATATGATCTATTACTATATGAAATATGTCTACCAGTGGGTATTATTTGGACTAGGTTTAAGTGGTTTATTAATCTCTACAGGATGATTTTATCTCCAAATAGCAAGTATTTTGGTGACAATAAGTCTTTATCAGTCCTTTATCTCAAGAAGGACATCTGTATTTGTCAGCTGAAATTCTTGTAGGTGAAGTAACTTTTATGAAAATATCATTAAAAATTCTGTTGAAATCTTGACATTATTTGGTGTTATTCAGTCTCTGTATTAAAAGCACTTGATTCTAGCCTTTCTCAAACTCAGTGTAATTACACACAGTTTGGTAAACATGGGGTTTTGAATTGCGTAATGAAGCCATTTGAGGTCAAAGCCGAAATTTCCTGCACTTAATCGACACCTGAAGAAAAGAAAAAATGTAAACTTGTTTAAAAGCTAAATTTATTGTCAAAAGAAGAATGAATAGAGCAAATTATGATACAATAACTATTTGTGGCGATCAGTGCAAAAGGTTAGATGTACCCAAAACTGGTACAAAATCTCCGAGCGTTCTGCTCCCATTTTCTTTACTAGATGCTTATATCGAGTAGGATTTTCGACAATACGCAACCTGAAAAACAAGCCACGTGCACGTCTATACGTGACCGTCGATACGTCTATAAACTTGCAGCTTGCGCTGTCAAAAACAAATTCACAAACCGAGATTTTGGTCGCTGAAAAAAACAACAACAACAAAAAAACATACGTACTTTTCTCATTAGTTTTATTGCTTAATCATTCTTAATTATTTGTTTGTTTGTTTAGCGGCATATCAACACCTTATGGGTCATTTAATGCCAAAATATTATTTTCTTGGGAGTACATGAAATTTTCTTTTACAAAAACCTATTCCTGGGAATTGTTTCTTCATTTTTTTTACAAAAATGTATTGCTAGTTATTTTTTTTTACTATGAAAATATATTGTTATTTTTACGATAAACATTTTTATACGTTTACAGTGTTTTTACCCCATGTTAAGGGTTTAACGATTTGCCTATAACTGGGACCCTAACAGGTGCTACCACACCGATCTTTCGATGTTCGTCAAAACCTCCCGGTCAGCGGCCTTGCTGCCGGATGTAGTTTATCGTCATACCCAGGACGGCTCTTCATTCTTATTATTCTTTCTAATTTTTACGATGTAAGATTATGTGAAATGTAATTTCAAGTGAATTTCGTGTCATTACTCAGTATTTTATTCACCAATCAGACACTGAGTTTTCTCAAGGCAACGATTGCACTCTGAATGAAGTTCTGTTCTTTGAAACGTGGCTGGTAATAAAGTCACAAAAGGAAAAAAGTCACAAAAATGTCACCATAGGAAAAAACTTACAATTAGTTTATTGTGGCTGGCAATAAAGTTACATCGAAAAAGTCAGATAATATTTATTTAAGTACCATGAACAACTAAATAATAAAACTATTTAAAATCAGTTATTAACTAGCACGACATGATAATAGTTTTTATAGGTTTTATTCTCATCAGGTGAGACATTAAAGGGTACCCTGGAACCCTAGCTCCGCGATATATACACAAGCCTCTGTATAAATCTATGTTTGAATTAGGCTTCATATCCTCTGGCGAATTAATTACAGTTTGATTAAACCATATCAATTCCAATTATGATGAAAGGCGAAATTGACATTAAACAGTTTTATAAAGATGTGTATTTTAAAGGTTTTACTTGATTTAATCTTTTAATTAAATTGTAGTTGATTCTTTTTTAAACTGTAATTACATATTTTAATTTGTTTATTTAATTTGATACATAAATGATTTGTTTTGTCCTCGAGAGGTCACCTGACCGCACGTTGTTGTTACAAATAATTACAACTAAAAAACCAACAAAACCCTCTAAATCCTAAAATACACGAGCGAAGTTGATATTTCTTCGATTATAGGTTCATGACACAAACAAACCTAATGCGGGGTTATTTGTCAAATAAAAAATATTATTTAAGCACTTAATTCGGCATAAACAATATTAGTATATTGTCTACATTGTGTATATTTTTTGGCCCGAAATTTTATAAGGCCTTAAATTGTTTATCACTAAATCCAAGTATTTTTGAGAATTGAGAATTCGATAATTAATCTTTTCTATTAAAGAAAGACGCAGAAACATTGTTCTGTTCTGTTTTTCTACTGACATTTTTTACTGTCACTTTTACATTATTTATATTATTCGGACTATTGTCCTCATCTTTGTCGCCATATTTATTACAATGTTTCGGCCGTAGAACGCTCCGGCCTTCTTCAGTATCTGTCTATATTTCTGAGTTGAGATATTATGCACACTATTTACATTATTCGGACTATTGTCCTCATCTTTGTCGCCATATTTATTACAACGTTTCGGCCGTTGTACGCTCCGACCTTCTTCAGGTGGTTGGATTGTTGTACTGAAACCTTTATTTCGCTCACTGCTGTAGACTGTTCTAGTTCCACGTGCCATATTTAATGGATGTCAGTTATCTCCTGTTAATTTTTCCCTCTGAAAGTTCTCCACTGCCTTAACCGGGTATTGAACTCACACTCTTTGGGTCCTGTCACTGGATCTAACCAACGCCTTTATCCACTGCGCCATGTGTCCTTGTTTATGAATTTCTGGGTATTATAAACCTAATGTCATCAGCAACCATTTTTACCAGTGCCCATATTGCAATTTTTTCTGTTATTGCATTTTTTAAGAGAGCTCATATTGCAACTTTTTTGTTATTATCGCTTTTCTCTGGCACTCCTTATTAATGGTTACCATATTGTATTAATTTCTATGCTTGGTCGGCTCATCAGATTTTTGTGGCCTAGCATATGTGCTGATTCCTTAAGTTTAAATATAGACAGATTACTTTTTTACCTTGATTTTTTTGAACGCCTGTTAAGTCTCGACATATCTCTAAAACCTCAAGTGGAACTGATATATATGATACATTGCTGGAAATATCATTAGTTTATTAAGTCGATCCAGCATGTACCTGACTCCTTCTGTCATGTTTTATCGTTGCAAGAATACAAATTAGACGAAACGTATTTCTTCTACGTCTAGGATGGAGCTGCTTAATGCTCACTTTCTAGCCTTGATATCGTGACTTATTTCCTATTTTGCAGCGTTTCCCCACCCACAGACGCAACGTCGCAAGCCTACCGCTGATTTGTCTCTGTTCACTGGACAAATATTCAGTTGGACTCTATTCCTTAGTTCCGGGCTGTTCATTTTATTTGATTAAAACAAGTGTTTTGATTGTTTTTACATTGCTAGTTGAATTTTTTGTTCATCTATAAATCAAATTCTCCTCTTAGTAGACCGTTACATAGAAAGATTTTTCGATAGAAAGAAAACTGGGACTGATTCAAATCTTACATGGCAAGAGATCCTTTTCAGCCTTCTTCAAACGTAATGCCTCCAAAACTGCTACCCTCATATCTGAATGGATCCTGACTAGAACGGAGAGTTTTATACTATAGAAAATGATCCCATCAAAAACCGAACAGCAAGCCCCGGCTGACCCCGAATATAGTGCAGTCATAACTCACCGTAATCACGACTACAATACATATCCGAGGGAACAGTGTAGAAAGCCTCTTGCTGGATTCAGAACTACTAGCAATCATTGCAAGAGAATTCTAGAAAATGTAAAGTGTAGCCATGCGCAAACAGTCCAGGCCAACTTTGAAATCAAAACAAACAACTTGAATAACGAGTGTTCTGGAAGATCTGTAACCAAATTCTGAACAGAGGCAAATCGTCATTGCCTGCTATTATAAATGGCTCTGAAGTTATCTCATCCACATTCAGAGACGACGAACTCTCTTCGCTTCGATGTTTGCCCCGACGTTAGATGACAAAATTCATTCCCTTATCGACTTCCCACGTCTCAGTGATATTTTCATTACAGCCTGGGAAATCTTAAGGTTTATCAAAAATATTGGCCCTAATAATGACATGGGTCCGATATAATCCCAGTGGTTGTCCTTAAGAATATTAAATCGGGATTATCCTCAATCTTAGAGAAATTATTTAACTGCTGCTTGAAGGATACCTCCTTCCCAATCTATGAGAAGTATCGAGCTTAATCCGATTTTCAATAATGTGTGAGAGCGTTTATTCCAATCCCAGGATAGACTCATTAATCTCCTCAGTGTTAGTGCAAACTCTTTTGGAGCTAGAATCAACAATAAGGTTCCTGGCTACCTTTATAGGAACAACCTCTTCGATCGGCCCAATCCACTACTGATATGCTGAGTCAGTGAATCACTAGAAAACAAATGCATCTCAGGGACAATCATTGAGGTATTTCAAAGGAAATCGGCAAGGTGTGGCAAAAGACGTGAAGGTAGGCATGGTCGAGTAACGGAGAGCGGCTCGGATTGCGGAATCGGAGAAACGAGTTCAAATTCCAGTCAAATCCATTGCATCCACTTACTTGCTAAGGATACAACTGTATGAATCCTCTTCTTCTCCCCCAGCTATGGGTAAATAGCAGGGCAGACCGGTTTATATGGCCTTGGATAGCAACTGGTCTACCGCAAAAACAAAAGGCAACCTACTCCGGGAAATTATCTGACTCATCAGTCATGTATCGAAAGATACATGATCGCCTAAGCGTGTATCACTTATGGCACATAACTATAAGGGTTAGAGCACAGGCTCTCTAGTTATGGAATCAATGGAAGTGTCTTCTCAAATATTGAAACTTTTATTAATGTATAGGCCCCTGAAGGCAGCTGTTAAGGGCCAATCATCCTGATGGTCAAACGATCAACATAGGTCTCCTCCTAGGTACGGCTCTTGGTCCAACCTTTTTCCTACTTCATATAGATTATCTGCCTAAGAGTATATTCCGATCATTTGTGAATATCTATGCTGATGATACAACATTATAATGATCTGACTAAGAGCATAGTGCGATCATTTGTGAATATATATGCTGATGTCACACCTGTATAATGATCTGACTAAGAATATACTCCAAGCATTTGTGAATAGCTATGCTGATGACTCGACTTTATAATGATCTGCCTAAGAGTATAATCCGATCATTTTGTGTATATCTATGCTGATGATGCAACGGTATAAGAATGCACCTCCAAAAGCCGAGATGATCAGCGCTTAACAGCTGATAGCTCCTGTAACCGAACTCATTCGTTAAACTGGCTACTCGAATTCAATGACTTGAAAACCAGAATACCGACATACCAGACCCAGAACTTTCACCAATTGCGAAGAACGGACGCTCTTAGAGGAAAACCCCGTGGCTTGACCGCCAAGACATAAAGTGGAACTCGTGAAAACGATCCATACCTAAAGGTGCTGGAAAAATGATCGGTTCCCTATACCTACTCCAGCAAGCACATGTTCCTGCTATTCCCTACCTTAAAAAACCCAGATCAGACCGAACATGGACTACTAGTGACAGTCGTCACTTTCCAGTTTGAGTGCCCGCGTTCTTGTGGGTGACGAATTATTTCCCAGCCTATAATACCTTCCTAGTTCCACCTGTCCTGACCTTCACAGCTTGGATCCAACATGCCACGTCCATTGTAGCTAACTAGTCTAATTCCCTTCGTATTCCATTGTTGAGATATACGTTCATTTCGAGTAGCTTCTTACAACGAACGACTGCTTTGTAGAACCGGTTCCCAAGGGGATGCGTCCCCGGTCAATACAATATTTAAAAAACAGCCTGGGAAATCTATATACCTCTGTTTTATAGACTACGCAAAGGCGTTCGACAAAGTTCAGGTCTAGGGTTAACCGTTACATATCCGAATAAGTTGAGCATCTTAACCAGTAACACTCTACCTCAAGTGGCCCTCGGGTTTTTTTTACTGGGTCATCATCATTGTAAAAAATGAGTTTGCTAGACCGCTTCTAAGCACCTTGAGATTATCTTAAGCATGAGGAAAACGTCATATTCTGTGACTGATGAAATTTGAAGGCATGAAGGTCTTTCGTGAAGCTTCTGCTAAAGAATATGGCTTCTCTCAACAGATGTCATCAACAAAAAGATGATATAGATTGTGCTTATTATTTACACTCTTTAAAAGCAGACTATTTTCCTCTTTTTTTGCTGTTATTATCACAATGTTTACGGCGTTATGCTCCACGGCCTACATCAGGGACACTAGCCACGTGGATTAAACCGTTGTTTCGTGAATTCAGAGACAAAATAATCCTTGAGACGGGCGGTGTGTACTTGGACTCAGTGGGAATAGGGTGATCAATAACGGACCAGTACTAAATTTAAGGACTGGAAGATATATCTAGACATGGACAATTGAACGCGGATAATCTACCCCCTAATCCCGTAGATTAAACAAAGGGTTCATTTCACAATTCCCTTCAGGTTTCCCGGATCAACAAACACCACAATGGCTGAAACGTTTTGACAACAACAACATCAACAATTTTGACATTAGTCCAGTTGTCAGTCAGTTATGTGCCATGCATGTTATACGCTTAGGCGATCATGTATCTTTCGATACATGGCTGACGAGGCAGATTTTTCACGCAGTAGGTTGCCATTTCTTTCTGCGGTAGACCAGTTGTTATCCGGTCTGTCCTGCCATGACGGGAGAGAAGAGGATTCATATCTTTCTCAAGGGTATTAACACATAAAAGTGAATGCAATGGATCCGACTGGAATTCGAACTTTGCTCTCCGATTCCTCAATCCGAACCGTTACCCATTACTCCACCGTGCATCATGTAGATAGTGCAAATAATGATAATTTATAATCCCTGAATTTCAGAGACAAAACAGCGAGTGAATTTTACCGAAGTGTGCGCCTCTACATCCTAGGGCACCGCGATTACACCCCAGAGCACCGTAAAATATTCTTTATTACACTGCTAAAGAGTCTGCAAGTGCGTAAGCCATGTTTGTTTTAATTTCTCCAGAGTAGGAAAGTGAGGGGAAGATTAAAAACAAAAAAAACGGACACCTTGCTGAGTTGAGCTGATGACATCGTAAAATGGATTGCATATGTTTCAATCTCTTGGAAAAGTAAAAGCAACAACTCCAAAACGAATCTTATCCATCTTCCTGACACATTTACAATGTACGTATAATGTAGAAATCTATTCCTTATCTGTCTTTCCGACAGTCGATGGAACTAGCTACGAAATTAGAAACTTAGATTGTAAATCGGTCGCACATTTTAGGGTGTGGCGAAATTGACAATGTCTTGATTCTGACCCCCAGATATCGTCTTGTGACAACTGAGTGACGACAAATGGTGAAATTTAATTCAAACAATTCCGCGACAAAAAAGTTTTTGTTGCAATAACAAATGACACAATCTTTTTTGAAAACGGTGTAAAATGAAATATATATTTCTTATTGAACAAGAAATTACAATCACTGAAGAAAATATGACATACGAACGATGTGTGTCTATGCATGTACGTATATGAGTAGGTTACACAGGGGACATTTGATTAAATAGCCTGTGTGTTCGTTGCGATTATATATGTGTGTGTGCGTGTCTTCGGGACGGAGAGACGAACGAACGGACTCGACTCTGATTCTACTGGTGAACGGCATTCTTTATAAAATGCTTAGTTGGATCAGAAAATCTTATTTTTAAGCCATTCTGATTGGTTCATGTATCTAAGAAAGTAGTTTCTTTTAAAGCTAGCGCAACGTATCCAGATTTTGTCAGTTTAACCCTTTAATTCAAAAGAATCTTTACTTATTGGTTCTAAAATAATTGTGTAAAGATTGAAAATATCGTTTATATTAGAAAGTTGTCTATTCTCAAAAGGTTGGTTATTTGACGACAGGACACCTGATAGGCTAGTTAACAAGTTTTATAATACAAGTTTTATAATGCAAATATCAGAATATAGATATGTAGATATAGCGTTAAAAAAAGTTAGAAATACTCCGAGTTACACTAGATTAAAAAATACAATGGTCTTATTTACATTCGAATCAGAAAGCTAGACATAAATATAGTTTGTACTAGTATCAAAAAGGTAGGCACTGACTCGGGCAAACTAGAGTAAAACGGTCACGCATAAGTCCGATTTGAACTAGAGAAAAAATATAGATATATTACTTGCGTAAAGTAGAGAAAAGCGTATACGTAGATCCGGTTTACACAAGAAATAAATAGATAGACACTACAATACAAGATTAAAACAACTAGACATTGGTCTGGTTTATACTAGAATAAAAATGGTAGACATTGATAGGATTTGTCCAAGAATAAAAACAGCTGACATACTCCCGGTTTACACTAGAATAAAAAAAAACTAGACATAAGTTGAATTTACACTAGACTCTTAAAAAAAGGAAGCAGATATTGATTAGGTTTATACAGGATTTTGCAAGTATCCACTCCGGTTTGCGTCTATCAGAGATGAGAGTCGTAATAATCTGCAGAGGGTGTAGTCAGCGGAGCCTAATTCCCGTCTAGAGAGCAGTTTTCTGTCAAAGCAGAAACTGCATAGAAAAAATAATTGTTCATGCTTTTTTTTTCCTCAATCTTTGCTTAACCAAGACTTGACCATTATTCTTTTTAAACAACTCACCTAACAACATGCTCGTCAACAGATGGAATGTTCATATTAAAGAAGGAAAAATATTCAGCGCTGGAGCGAGTATATTGGAGAACTTTTCCGCGAGGAAAGAGATCAACCAGCAATACACAGAACTACCGACTGGTCGGTAATTTTAAAAATCGAGGTAAAAGCTGCACTGGCCAAATTGAGCAGAAACAAGGCGGCGGGGCCAGACGGAATTGAAACGGAAATGCTGAGAGCCTTAGATGATTTTGGCATAAACAAGATAACAGAAACAATAAATGACATCTACAACAGGGGGAATATACCGAAAGATTTCAGCAGATCTATCGTCATAGGAATGCCTAAGAAACCAGGCGCAAACGAATGTGAACTCCACCGAACACTTAGCCTAATGAACCATGTAACAAAAAACATCGAACGTACAGAAGAATCCGGCTAGAGATAGGACAAGAACAATGCGAGTTCGTTAAAAAGACCCGAACAAGGAGCATGATATTCTTGCTCAGAATCTTGTCAGAAAGTGTAATACAAATGCAGCAGAAGGTGTACCTAGGCTACGTTCGACAAAGTACGCCACAATGATCTGTTGGAACTGCTCAGCAACCTTGATATATTTGGGAACGATGTGAGAATAATCATGAACCTATACTGGCAGCAAACGGCATGCATTCGCTTAGAGAATGGGTTCAGCAGATCTACAAAAATAAAAAGGGATGTAAATCAAGGATGTCTCTTGTCACTGGATTTTTTTCAACCGATACAGCGAGGCAATTCTGAGAGAATTGAAAGTACTAACTTGATTCGTCATTGGCGGCCACAATGTTAAGATACGCAGATGGCCCCGTACTGAGAGCAGGTATAGAAAAGAAATGACAAAACCTCCTACAGAAGGTAGCGAAGGAGAGCGAGAAGAATGGACTAAGCATAAACTATAAGACAGAATACATGGTCATCAATAAAAGGATGAACCCGAAATGCGATTTACAGGTCGGGGACACTAAAATCAAGCTGGAATTTAAATATCTGGGAAGTGTTCTGACAGAGGATGGTCAGTGCGAGGCTGAGATCCAAAGACGTATTGGGATGGCCAAAGACCCATTCCAAAAGCTAGGCAGAGTATTACGAGACAGGAGGATTTCTTTGGTATCAAAGAAAAGACTAACCTGACACGTGACATCTGTCCTCCTTTACGGCAACGAATGTTGGACGGTCTCCTCAAAGATGAAGAAGAGACTAGAGGCGGCGGAGGTGTGGTTCTACAGAAGGATGCTAAGGATATCATGGACCGAGCGTGTGAGAAACGATGAGGTTTTGGAGAGGATGAAAAGAAAGAGAAAGATTCTACTTAACATCAGGAAGAGGCAGCTGAAATTTATGGGACACCAAATGAGAAAGTATGGATTGGAGAATCTGATACTCACTGGTCGAATAGATGGAAAGCGAGACGAGGGAAAGCAACGAATGATATATCTGGCGGGCTTCAGCAAGTGGATGACAGGACATGGCCTGGGGGAAGTAGCAAAGGGGTAAAACTTATTGAGAGCTACAAGTGATAGGGGGAACTGAGAGCCAATGATCGCCTATGTCCTGAAGGGACACCACACATAAAAAGAAGACGAAAGAACATAACCGCATTCATTATTTTTAACATAGAGCACTATGTAAATAAATTATACATTAAGGACGTCATGAATGAGCATCTGAAACATGTTTTGTGCAAATGAAACTTAATACCTTTTCAATAATCAAGGCCCCAAACTATAACAAAGACTTACAAGAATAATTTCACAAGTTAGATATTTTCAACGACTACAGGTCTTTCTTTAATGCATAAATTTGAAAATGAAGAAGCCATTACTGAGACAATAAAGGTGGTTCGTCTTTTCCCACTTTCTTTCTTGTGATCATAGCTCACCCCAGATTCATGTTCTTTATTTATCGGCGAGCTGCCGTGACCTTCTAGGCAGTTTCGAATTTAGAATAGAATAAACTCTTAGACTGGATGCCGTTCAAATCTATAGGACCAAGTCACTTCGCTATTTTGTTAGACGCACGAAAAGTTTCTTGTCATAACTCTTTATGGTCTAGGCGATTATGGCTCTCAGAATATGCATTTTCCTTCTCCTAAAACGGCTTCCCCGGCAAGTCTAGAGACTCAAGACTATCATACTATCTGTCTATATTTCTGAGATGAGGTGCTATGTACACTATTTACATTATTCGGACTATTGTCCTCATCTTTGTTGCCGTATTTATCACAACGTTTCGGCCGTTGTACGCTCCGGCTTTCTTCAGGTGGTTAGAATGTACAACTGAACTATTTATTTCATTCGCTGGGGTAGACTCTTCTATTTCCACGATCCATGTCTAATGGATGTTAGTTATCAGTTATCTCCGGTTAATTCATCTCTCCAAGTTCACCACTGCCATAACCAGGTATTGAACTCACACTCTTTAGGTCCTGTCACTGGATCTAACCAACGCCTTGGTTAGATCCAGTAGAACTATCAGGAGATAACTGATAAATGACATCCATTAGACATAGCGCGTGGAACTAGAACAGTCTAGCCCAGGGAGCGAAATAAAGGGTTACGTTCGTCATTCCAATCAACTGAAGAACGCCGGAGCGTACAACGGCCAAAACGTTGTGATAAATATGTCAACAAAGATGGGGAAAATAGTCCGAATAATATAAATAGTCTATCATACTGTTTAAGGTTTAGCTGGGAGTGTATTATTACGCGTCTGTTACTCCACTGCTTAGTTGAATGTTTTTGTCTGCTTGATTTCTATACTTCTTGCATGAAACTCGTAACTTTACCTGTCGCTTTCAGTAAACCATTCGTATTTCATATTCTTACGGTTAAGAATTACTTCCTTTTTTACTGCTTTCCTATAATAAATTGTCTACGAGATTTTTAATTTCCTTTTTGAGTATCCCATCAATTCCTTCTAATCTTCGTAGCATGTGTTAGTCTTGGGTATGACAACAAACTACATCCGGCAGCAAGGTCTTTGATCAGTACATTTGAGGTTTTGAGGAGCGTGGAACTACTTCTTAATTGCTGTTGTCCCCAGGTCCATCTTGACTTGGGGTGGTAGCACCTGTTAGGGCCCCAGCTATGAACGAATAGTAACCCCCACCAAAAAAAAAAAAAACTATTAAAGTATAAAAGTATATATTTAAGTAAAAATAACAGCAATACATGTTTATATAAAAAAAAAATCGAAAACCCCATGGTAAAATAACCAAGACATGTTTTAGCAAAATGACCAATAAATTTTATCTGTAGTTGAAAACATACAATTGCTTTCAAATTATAATGAAACCAAAATATTTAGATTTCGGCATTAAATAACGCATAGAGTTTGATATGGCACTAAACAAATTCAACTTACCAAGCAACACGCTGTTAGAATATATCCGCTGATAAAAAACCCTGGTGTGCGTAAGGATGTTTTCCCTGAATGTTAACAAAATTTTTCTATTTCATAATCCCTTACAAACATTTAATATTCCAACTTTTATCTTTATAAGTTTTGTTTGTCTATACGTAGAATTTCCGGAACGGACCAGATTAATGGATTTTAAAAGATTTCTACTAGAATATCTCTTTCGCTAATAATCGTGCCTTGTTTATTCTTGCCGTTAATACATAGTCCCTTTTTCGTGCTTTTAAAATCGACCTTGCTAACCGAAACGTTCCCCTGTGGCTCAATCGGTAAAAGCACGTCAGGCTATATGACGGTCCCGTATAGGATACCGGTTCAATTCCTGTCGGAGGACGCATATTTTCTATGAAAATTTCTCGGACATTCATGCCGTAAATTTTGTTAATACTGTTTATTATAAACAGAGCATTTACTTAAATATTTGTATCTCTAAGAAGAACGTATACACATAAAAAATGTCTTAAAATAATTGTTGGACATTGTCCATTTCATTTGTTTTATTCTTGGAAGGTTTAAAGATTGTTTGTCCGTTCACTTTTTCCTAAGCTAGAGGACTGGATAAATTAGCGGGAACGTAATTACCATCGAGTTTTACAATTTGGAGAAAAAAGAGAAAAACACTTAGGACAGAAAATGTTTGACTTAAACAACGCCACCTAACGGCGTTTGACAAAACCAAGTGGAATAATCTTCCGGTTCCTTTACTCTTAGCATTATGGGAAATATTTATTCCTTTTTTTTCTGTTTTTTATTCTTCATTATTAATATTACTTTATTTATCGATTTTATTTCATTTTCCCACAGATTTTAATATATTTTTTTTTATAAACAGCTCTTTTTTCCCGCCGAATATGTCTTTATTTGACGGTACGGATTCATTATTAAATATACAGTTAAACGCAAAATAGTTATGGTGGTTTTATGAGTGACTAAGTGAAAACATATTATCCTCATCTATTGTTTATACAGTCACTGTAAGCGAGGCTCTGTATCGTAACAGGTGGGAATAATCACTTTCGTCAAAACAGTCCGCCGTCTCTTGAAACGAAGACAACAACGATGACACTATTTTTTTCGCTTCCAGCTGTAATTACAAATTTATGCATATCTCATCACAAACGGAAAAGCAGGTGGTTTATGTATGTGCAGACCCCACAAATTAAGTAGCAGCAGAATTTTTTTCTTTTTTACATATATTCACACACACACAAACACACACACGCACACAAATAAAGTGGAACGTCGGTTTAAGAATTACATTCGTTTCTGAAGATCGTTCGGAACCCGAAATCTTCGTAAACCGAAACTGTTTTTCCAATATGAAACAATGTAAAATGGATTAATCCGTTCCTGGTCCCAAGATGATTGCTTATTTAAACTTTATCAACAGTACGTTGTGCACAAGTTTATACACAAAACTAATGAAAATCATTAAATCTAAGTAAAAATAAATAAACACAATACTGAATAAATAAAATATAGACAAACATTATCATTTTACCGTACCTGTTGATGGCGTAAGTGGAAAGAAAGAGATGTTATTGTTTGGAAAAGGGGAAGGAAATATATGATCGTCGCCTTATTAATAAGTAGAGTATAGATCGTTGATTTTGTCATACTAAACTGAGTAGGAAGGGACAATATCATTGTCATAGAGACAATGTCATCAACAATTGTTTTTCTCTTCTCTTTTCTTTTTCTTTTACAAGTAAGACTGTTAGTTTTCTTTGGATCCATGACTAAGGACTAATAAAGAGAAAAAAGGCACAGTACACTCAAATTGGAAAAGAAAAGCAGAGCACAACAAACGAATGTATACAACATGGCCGTCGACTTAGAAATGATTCCGTTTGGGTTAACTCGGTTCGGCTCCGTTCGCCTCTGTTCGGCTCGGTTCGGCGTAAGTCAAAGGTGGTGGGGAAGGGGAAGGAAACAGATGTTATTTTTGGAAAGATGGCGGAAAGATACGATCGTCCCTTTATTTGTAAGAACAGTATAGATCGTTGATTTTGTCATACTAAATTGAGTAAGAAGTGACAATATCATCAACAATTGTTTTTCTCTCAACTTTTCTTATTCCTTTACCAGTATCACTGGTACCTTTCTTTGGAGCCATGACTGAGGACGAATAAAAATAAAATAAAAGAAATAGTACAATAAAATTGGAAAAGAAAAGCACAACACACGAATATATACATGGCAGTCGACTCAGAAATGATTCCGTTTGGGTTAACTCGATTCGGCCTTGTGGTTCGATAACCGGAGAATTTTTATCTCGAATTTTCTGTTCGAAAACCGATTTGTTCGATATGTGAGACGTACGAGAGCCGAGGTTGCTCTGTATATATATATATATATATATATATATATATATATATATATATATATATATATATATATATATATATATATATATATATATGAGTGTAAATGGCCGTACCGAACAAATATGCAACACATGGAAATATATACCATTAAAGTTTATATCATAAGAAAAGAATACCATTTGAAATATCTACTTTATACACCAATATTATATTAAATTTATAATAACCTTGAACTTTGAATCTGCATATAATATAGTATTGCGCCCACGTGATCGAGAATTTTAAAAAACAACCGTATAAATAGTCCATTTACCATCTGTGCCTGATGAATTGAACAATCATTAAACTCTGAGTCGCGCTACAAACGTATGTATATGTGTATTTATTAATATATAATAAGACCTGATAAAACCGGAATTTATAAACAAGGATCATACCATTCATTAACGGATTCGAAGTTGATTGTATTTTATTATTAAATATTGTTTGCGAGAGTGATTCTTGCCGTATAATTAGCTTCAGTATTTGTTTTTCGTTTGAATGATTTACGTTACATAAATTGAAACCGCACTACATAATTGATATTAAAATAACCTTATCCTAAGTGCGAATTCCTGATAATAACTGTGGCATTTACTGTAACTATTGAACAATTTAATTCATGCCACCTTTCTTCAGTACAAGAACGCACAATTTTCAAATTTAAAAAATTTCAACCTCAGCGTCGCGACTGCACGCTCCAAAATTATTCTTACTAACAATATCTCCTTGCTAAAAAAACACTCTTTCGGACGGCACAATCTTTCGATGTCGCATTACTACCTGGAATTTAACAAAAACACACTGAAATGTCTACCTGATGATGGTCGTTCGAAACGACTGAAAGCCCGGCTAGTAGAAAAAATAAGACCTGATAAAACCGGAATTTATAAACAAGGATCATACCATTCATTAACGAATTCGAAGTTGATTGTATTTTATTATTAAATATTGTTTGCGAGAGTGATTCTTGCCACATAATTAGCTTCAGTATTTGTTTTTCGTTTGAATGATTTATGTTACATAAATTGAATGCGCACTACATAATTGATATATATATATATATATATAAATATGTGGGAGGCGTGTGTTTACAAAGATTTTTTATTATGCTATTTTGGTTATCTTCTGTCTTGTTAATTCTTGTTCTTTTCAGTAAAAGAACAAGAATTAAGTCTTACTAATAGTATTTTTTCTCATGTTCTGTAACACCCAGAAGCCGATTGCTTCCACTTGACTTAATATAGTTAGAAAAAGTTTGTTTTATTTGTCATTGTATTCCTCCAGTTTTTTCGGTTGAATTTAACAAAATTTTTGCAAGGAATTCTTGCATCCAAAATACAACATACACACATACACAAATATATATATATATATATATATATATATATATATATATATATATATATATATATTATATGCGTCTTCATTTAGCAGCCAACGAGAAAGACGTAGATCAAGACACAATAAATTTCCGAAATAGAATCACATATTAAAGGATTAAAAAGGGAGTTGGGTTTACTCCAAGAATATAGTTTCCACAGTAATCCCGTCTAAGCAACAACGACAACATACCCTGGAGAAGTGTGTTCCCCTTCATTGTTTATTCCTCGTCTCGTTGAGAAAGGACACAGGCGTGGCAGAAAATTCCGACTTTAAAATCTTTATCTTCTTGGTTCAATTTAATCAAAACCCTAATATGTAATAAACATCGTCAAACTTATTGTCAATAGTTTTATCATTTTGTTCTATTTTTTGCCTCAATTTAATTAACCGGCCTATTATATCCACACACACACACACACGCGCTGCGCACGCACGCACGCACGCACGTGCGCGCGTATCTATATCCAAATATCTCAATCTCTTTCTTTCTCTCTCTCTCTCTCTACATCGGATTAGTACCTGTACATATATATATTTATATATATATATATATATATATATATATAACGAGTATTACCATATATATATATATATATATATATATATATATATATATATATATATATATATATATATGTGTGTGTGTGTGTGTGTGTGTGTGTGTGTGTGTGTCGCATGGATTATACCAACGGATTACTACCTGCATATATATATATATATATATATATATATATATATATATATATATATATATATATATATATATATATATATATATATATATATATATATATACACGAATAGATTATAATAATCCTTAGGAGCCAGCAAACCGATTTTCTTTACTATTGGAATATATATATATATATATATATATATATATATATATATATATATATATATATATTAGTTTTGAAGAAGAAGTAAAATTTTCCTATTATAAATCAATGAGAATTGAGAGAATTTTGGACACTAAAAATTTTGGCAAATTGACAGGCGTAAAAAGAAATCAGTGGAGAATGCAATAAACGATGCAAACGGTGGTGAACCTGAAGTTTACAATCATTGCACACTAACAATACCACTCCCATTTGTCATTCTCCCTATTCTAGTTGTCACCCCTAAATTGAAAGTGGCATCGAAATGTCAAAGTTTTCTATCCCATACATAATTGAATCAAAATAAAACTCAAACATCCTTTATGGAATGAATGGAAAAAGTATGTAGAATATACTGGCAAAAACATGTTGCAAAAATGCTGTTTCTTCAGTCGGTATTTAGTTTAACCATTCAATCTACTCACAGTTCTAAAATAATTTAAAAGATTCTGGTAGATTTCTTTGACAGTTCTCCGATATTGATAGGATAAAAAAGACCATAAGTTTGGGATAATGGGTGGCTTGTTAATTTTAACGCCTCCAAAACTGAACTCCTGTCTTTTAAATGTCTGAGAAAACCTTTCATGTCTTTTGGCAGCATAGCTGTTACTAACCTTCAGGTAAGTGTCTCATTCCTCATTCTGGGGTTAATCTTTTCCGCTGACATAAAGTGGAAAAATTATATTGAATCAATTCTGTTTTAGCATACTTCCGGATGATAATCTGTATGTCCCCATTCGCATAAATGCAGTAGTAATTACTGTATGTTGGTCTGCAGTCGGAGAATCGTCTCCAGCTGTGCTTGTCAATCTCTCTGCCTCCGGGCAGAGACGATCTCCAGACGAGGCACTGTCGAATGACAGAGACTCCTCTAGGGAAACAGCTACCCGACACCGTTTTATACTGGGTCTACGAGGAATATTTGGCCGAGCCTACGAGCTTGGATACATCATATTAAATTCGGCCTTTTGCCACATCTGACTGCATAGGGCGGTTCGTAGATAACCTGCAGTTGGAGATTCTTTGTGGAATTCATTTGACTCACATCTAGCAGTTTACTACTATTTCTATGCAAATCTTATATGTGTTGTTCTTGTCCTTAGTGTTATCGTTCATTACCATCCTTCGTTATTCTATTCAGTAACCTTTCCTAGGTTACAACAAATTTCTAGGTTTGCTTCTTGGAAAATTAGTTCAGTGTGTCGCGGAAGAACATTTTTCTATCTTCGATATTTATAAGTTTTTTTCTTTGCTTTGAATATTGCGGACACATCTGGTCTGGTCATTCCGGCTTAAAGATTTGTTGATATAATACAAAGAAGAATCTGCAATGTTATTAGTTCTCACCTGGTATCAAGGTTTCGTTCACTTTCCCACCGCTAAAAGTGAACTTTCCTCTAGCTTTTCTATAAATATTTTCATTTTCATTTTCTTTTATTTTTCAGGCATATTAGTGTGTTTTCCATTTATTTACATTATCTACGCAGGGGGTTACAGAAAGTGAAAGTTAGGGAAAGGGCTGTGTATAGAGGAGATTGTGGAAAGGATAAAAGAAGACGATGCCGTTATTGATTTAATGTAGTTATTCCACCCCAGGTCATTGGAAAACATGCTGCCAAGAAGGCTCAGCGATACGCTATCACAGATCCGAGCATCAACTCTGCTGATGGGGTGCAGGAAATTTTCTCTGTGGACAGGCTTGACGTTTCTACTGTAAACGAAAAGAAAACGTTGCTATCAGCGATATTTGACCTCCAGCACGTAGTAGAAATAACTCCAACGTGACCTTATTCCCGGGCATGGGAATATCTTTCCCATTACTAAATGGACTTTCAAACACATCCGTATGTTACCTGTTTATCAGCCACGCAGTTTATAACATTCAAATATCTTCTTTATTTGGCAGGCATACTAGTGTATTTTCGATCTATTTTTATTCGGTTATATAAAAACGAAAATTATAAAATATCGGCTTGTTGAAATTATTTTCCATTTACATGTGCCAAATATTGTTGCCATTGCTTTGAGTCAAACTAGAAGCAGTGTCGAATCTGTTTGGCGACCACGATATGATTTCAACATTCACCTACCGCAGCAAGAGAAGACAAAAGCGCTACGGAATACTGAACTAAAAAAGAGAGACAGAAATGTTTCTGATTAACTTACCCTGTATCAACTAAACTTTATGAATTTAAATGCATTTCTAAATTGGCATAATCTCAACATTTTACAGTTGAAATAGATCTAACCGCAATTTATATGCTAAAAGTTTTCTCACTCGTTATTCTCGCTTGTGGAACTCTCTTCCGGCTTCTTGATTTCCAGTCAACTTTAATCTTTAACAATTTAAATTTAATGTCAATCGTTATCTTCTGTCTACTTAATTCCTGTTCTTTTATTGTTCTCTCTCCTCTTTTCTTATAGTTTCTCACACTATGTAACCCCTTGTGTTTTAATGGCCATATTGTCTTGCTTGATATGAAATGATTAAAAATAGATCATAACTTAGGAAAGAATCTTCAGTGAAGCAGCTATCGAATGCCATGATTGAGAAAAGCGATGATGACATTTTTCTCTTCATTGTAAAATGGCTTTTTTGCTTCTACTGTTACATCTCTCAACACAGCCTAGGCCAAACTAGTAACGTTCGACAACCATAGAGCAGACCCTGAACTTTCACCTATCATATTAGATGTGTGCTATCTCAAGGAGGTTCCTTGACTTGAACGAAGATTGGGACTCAAGCTCTCTCCAGACCTCAAGAGTAACACATATAACCAAAAGATGGTGGGAAAATTGTTGGTGACATGTACCGCTCCAGTAATTATCTGACCTCCACCCACTGCTATAATTTCTCTTTACAAAAGCCAGATCAGCCCCAAAATGGAGTAATACTGCCATATATAGGCTACAGTTTCCTAGTCCTCACTTTCCTGTCTTCATAGAGGCCAAAAGCGTTTCCGCGGCCTTGTGGGTGATTATTTATTTTCCTCCCTACAACCCTTTTCTCACAGAGGAAATGTGTTCTGATGAGTTACCTTCTTTTGTCTCACCCGCCCTGCCCTTACAACTGGGACATGTCATGTTTCTTTCCTCAATATTCATTGTGTATTAAGTAAGTTCCGCTCGGAGAGTGTGAAACAGTCTCCCGGCAGGATGTTTTCCAATCACTACAATCTTGGCCTCTTCAAGTCCAGTTTTAACCGTTATCCTTCCTGTTTAACCCAATAAAATTCACTTCTTGCTATTTTTTACGCTCATACACCACCAGACAGTAATCATCTATCTTGAGTGGCTTTTGGGGCTTTCTATTGATTGAACATTATTACAAAAAGTTTTGTGTTAATTTTCCCATGAATTCTTCGCCTCTGTTATCTGATATACTGTGTTTAAAGAAGAAATATTAATTTTCGACCGACTCACGTATATGTGTGATGTGTGTTTGTGTGCAAACTGGAGTAAGTAAGATAATGTGAGAGCATATATTTATGTGTATGTATTTGTGTGTGTAATCTATTTCCCTTAATATCTTCATTACAACCAAAAAATAAAAAAAATTAAGAACAGGTCAGTACGTACATTTTACAGTAATTACGACCGTCGAAAATAATTGGCAGCAAATTAAATTACATTGTTTTTATTACCTATCTACATACAGTGACACGCTTTGTTGCATTTTAATAAGTACATGTATATTGATTAAGTTTAGCTTTGTTTGACACGACAAAACATGAATGAGGCACATATTAAAGCTTAAATTCTCTCGCAAAAGCGCACAGGATTTCACATAATTGGACTTCCGTGGGCGTATAGTCTTCTTTTTCTTCTTCTTTTCTTTCTTTGCTTTTCTTTTCTTCTTGTTCTTCTTGTTGTTGTTCTTGTTCTTTTATGCGTCGTGCCCCTCCAGGATGTTGGCTGTTATGAGTATCCCCAAAGAGTCTTTTTGTGATCTCTCCTAATCCCCGTTCTGCCAACCATTTATATACTAACACACAAGTTTTACTCATTTCAATTATTAGCTAACATTTAATCTGGCACTTGCTGCCTGAAGATCCTATGTGTCGCAGTTGGTCCTGATAGGAGTAAAACGATAAATTAACACTGATGGTGAGCTGGTGACTTTCCATCAGCTAGGTGGGAAGTTAGGTAAGATTACTCCGGATGAGTTGAGGAGAATATACAGGCAAAGAATCCAGCATTATCAACAGAGGATGATAAAAACCTCAAATTGATTAAAAACGGGAGGAATAAAGAACTTACACTTATTTAATAACCTCTTACAGAGCCGCCAGTAACCGCCATTTTTAAAGTGTATGCAATGCTTCATTCTCTCAGAAAACAGGGACTTAACTCCTTCGAGGACTCGCTTTCATTTACTGCCAGTAGCAACGAATAGGCGCCTGTTTAGCGAGAACTGTCATGCTGGTATTGTCGAAAATAGACGTTCCTGTGTGCTATATCGCCCGAGCATGCCATGGCGACTTTGACCAAAGAAACCTCAGTGGCGCAATTTTCAATTGGGAGATTAAAGATGCCTATTCAAGGGTCGTCACCAAGAAAATCACGGAGTGAGTCCTAATCAGCAGGCTGGTAAAGGAAAGAGGTCTTATGAATAGGGGGTCCCTGTTTAGTATATGACTGAAACGAAATATCAATAGCAACTACAGAGCGGTCCGAGTTACCAAGAGGGCAGTGTTGCGATCAGGGCGAGTAAGAAACAAATCGAGTAGAGAAGACTGTTGCTCGTGTTTGCTAGGGAAACGAATAAAGAAGTCCACGATTTTTTTTAAAGCATTTCACCCCAAGCAAGGCGGGAAGCCACTAGCACGCACGGGGTTACAGGAGATTTGAAGCGAGAGCAGATAGGAGTAATAGAGGAAAGGAAGTGGAGAAGGATAGTGGATAGATCAAGGCAACTGGAGATGTCGATTAACATTACATTTGAATAGTTGGAGATTATAGTTGTCATGGAAACAGGAATAAGGAAGGGAGTTCCACAGGCGAGAGGTGCGAGATATGAAGCTACTGGAGTAGAAGAGACGGCTAAATTTAACAGTTTCAACAGTTTGAAAGGGTGTGAGCAGGATGCCATCCTCGTAGGACGCTAGTATTCATGAAGTCTGGGAACCAGCGCAAGTAGCTCATCGGAGCAATTACTATGAAAGTATTTGTAAAAAAGACAGAGGGAGGCAACGGTGCCTCTGTGAGAGAGAGACGAGATGTCAGGTCAGGACCAATTACATTGCATATCCGTCTCTGGATCTTATTAAGAACCCCGAGGCAAACAGAAGTGGCTCCAGACCATATATGGCAGCAATACTCCATGCAAGGGCGAATGGTTGATTTGTAGATTTGGAGGATCGATTCCGGGGAGAAAAATTTCTTGGCCCGGCACAGGGAGCCAACTTTCATTGCGGTGGATAAAGCAATTGACTCAATGTATTTGTTCCGTCTCAGGTCAGCAGGCAGCGTGAGACCAAGCAGCCGCAGAGAGGATTTCAGACGCTCTAATGGGATGCAGGGACGGATCACTGTGGTCATTAATAGAGAGCAGTTTTATTTTTGAGGCTTTATATATATATATATATATATATATATATATATATATATATATATATATATATATATGGTGAACTCTCCCATCATATTCGACGTATAAGGCTCAAGCATCTCGGTTCCTAGGAACCGACAGCCAGACAAGAGCACATGTGGTTTGATTATAGTGGTAAGGGTTTTGTGCAGAATCAAACACACTTTTTCAAGGCCCGAATACAGAAACCTAACGCACTACTTTCCACAAGGACCCCAAACGTGCCTCAGCAGGTTTTCCTTCTCCTAGACCAATTGCTACCAACGGTTATAAAATCCAGTCTGCCCTGCTAAATACCCATAGATGGAGGGAGAAGAGGATTAATATATATATATATATATATATATATATATATATATATATATATATATATATATATTTCTGTTGTGGTAGGTTCCACCTAATTTGCATAGTTGAGTACCGATGATATAAATATGGTTGGTACCGGGAAGACAGGGAGGCGAATCAAGAAATCCAACTAGAGACTCTGCCCGACTGCGACTTAGTCAACACATTCTCCAGGAACGGTCTTCCCAGAAATATTTCAAAAGACTATATGTAAATATTGTGTACACATTCTTGTTTCAATACATTTTATTCTAAGTACATTTTGTGTTTGCATTATTATTCCATGCATTAGTCAAGTTTCAACAATGGCGACGAAGTAGAACGAACTATACGGAAAAAAAAAGAATTAATAATTGAGAGTTTTCAACAATTGGGACAAGTCATTGAAGAACCCAGGCTGAAAAACAAATATTAATTCAAAGTCCAACTTTAACGTAACGACGAAGGATTCTGAACCTCTGGATATGTAGAACTCGTTAAAAGACGACTAAGCATAAAGGAACGTTCACTCAGAAAAAAGTTGAAAGGTGTCATAAACGAATAACGGTGATTTTAAATTGAAAAAATTATCTACAACGAGACACCCGCTAAAAAGAACTGGCCGACTACAAAACATGCAGGGAATTAAAAGAAGCACAAATACACCGTGTCGGCTTTGAAAGGTAACGAACTTTAAAAAATTATTTTTTTTGTTGTTCAACAATATAGTGACGAATTACCTCTGATAATAAAATCAGAAGTTGTCATTGAAACACGCGAACAGAAGTCGAAAACGAAAAAAAAGTCCGACTGTCTCTGTTCACAAAAAAAAAAAAAAAAAAATACCAAAGTTGATTATCACGGGCGTGAATGTAAAAGCAAGACATAAAATTAAAAAGTCGTACGTTGTTTCGATTTTTTTTGGTCAGCTTATATGATATCCGTGGATACACAAATTAAAAGTATATTCTTTGTTGCATGAACTGGTTGCCTTATTAATAAGAGAACAACAGATAGCACTGCAAAAATATCAAGAAAAGCAAGATGAAAGACAGCAAAAATATCAAGAACAACAGATAGCACTGCAAAAATATCAAGAAAAGCAAGATGAAAGACAGCAAAAATATCAAGAACGGCAAGAGGAAAGACTTTCAGAAATTCAAAAGTTAACACTGGAGAAATTAAACAACTATCAGGCAAATGAGGGAAATTCTTCATATTCTAATAACACCATATTTAATTCGCTGGAAACATTCAACTATGTGCCAGACGAAGAAAAACATTTGAAGCGTACTTTAAACGATATGAAGATATTTTCTACACAGACTGTGAAAACTGGTCGAATTCCAGAAAAGTCAGTCTATTACTAAGAAAGCTAGGTACAGCAGAACATAGCAAATTTGTAGATTTTATTCTACTGAGAAAAACAACTGAATTGGAATTCTCGGAAAATGAAATTGCTAAAAGAGCTGTTTGGAGCAAATATGTCGCTTTGGCATAAGCGATGGTTATGCATGAATGTCTCTAAATCCGACGATCAGGATTACTTAACATATGCATCTATAGTGAATAGACATTGTGACAATTTCAGATTGGCAGAGATTACGGTTGAAGAATTCAAGTGTTTAATTTTTGCTCAAGGACTGGTATCCAGTAAGAGTGCCGAAATAAGACGTAGAGTTTTGTCTAAACTCGAATCTGAACAAAACCTTACCCTGCAAAAGTTAGCAGAGGAGTGTCAACGGGCCGTAAGTTTAAAGAAAGAGTCTAAAAAATCGAAGAAGTTGGCATTGCTTATATAAAAAAATAAAAAAAACAGTCAAATTACTCATCAGAGAAAAATTGGAGTAAAAATTCGGCGTATTTTAATAATAGACAAGAAAATAAAAAGAACGAGGATGTAAAAAAGGTCCCACCATACAATTGTAGACGTTGTAACGAAAGACACTGGGAGGTAAATTGCCCATATAGAAATAAGAAATGTTTCGTGTGCCAAAAGAATGGTCACAAAGGATCGTGTTGTAAAACGAAAAAATTCAATAGCCGAATTAGACAAACAAATTCGAATATCAAATCAGATAGAGATTTGAGGAAATATGTGACGACTGAAATATTTAAAAAGAATATCAAATTTCAACTCGATTCGGGTTCAGATTTAACAATAATGAACTATAAAACATGGAAAATTTTAAAAAGGCCTACAATAATGAAGTCAACGAAACTCGCTCGAGCGGTAACTGGAAAGGAAATTAACTTCGAAGGCGAGGTTGTACTTCCCATGAAATTGAACGGGATCGTTAAAAAAATAAAAGTTTTCATTCTGAAAAAAGGAGAAAACTTGATGGGTACAGATTTTATTGAGACATTCGAATTGTGGGATAAACCGTTAAACTCATTCTGTAGAAAAGTAGAAAGTAATACGCAAACAAGACAGGACATTAAAGATGAATTAAAGAAAAAGTTTCCGGAAACCTTCACACCTGGTCTTGGAAGATGTAACAAGTTTGAAGCTAAATTTGAATTAAAGGAAAATACTATGCCTATTTTTAAAAAGAAACGTAACGTGCCTTTCGCAAGTGTAGAGAAAGTTAACGAAGAACTTGATAGGTTGGAAAAAATGGGAATTATTTCGAAAGTAGAATCTAATTCATGGGCTGCGCCGATTGTGTGCATAAAAAAGAAATCAAACCAAATCAGAGTCTGCGTTGATTTTTCGACAGGCTTGAACTCGGTAATTAAGGACTACCATTACCCGTTACCGAGTCCGCAGGAGATTTTTAACAAGCTAAATGGCGGAGTGATTTTTTCAAAAATCGACTTATCAGATGCCTATCTCCAAATCCCCGTCGAAGAGGAATGTTCGAAGTTACTAGGGATAAACACGCATAGAGGTTTATTCAAGTACAACAGGCTTCCTTTTGGTATTAGTGGCACCAGCCATTTTTCAACAAGCTATGGACGTCATGTTGAATGATTTAGATTTTGCGTGTGCCTACTTAGATGACATCATAGTAAGGAGTGCAAACGTCGACGAACATCGAGAGCACCTCAATCAAGTATTTAAAATGATTCAGGACTTTGGATTTAAAGTCAAAGAATCAAAGTGCGAATTTGGTTTAGAGGAAATTAAGTATTTAGGTCACATAATCAACAAAAATGGCAGATTTCCAGATCCGGAAAGGTCCATTGCGATTAGAGACATGCCGACGTCCACTAACGTGGCGACGTTACAGAGTTTTCTGGGGCTCGCAAACTATTATCAAGTGTTCATTAAAGGAATGTACAACATAAGAGCTCCGTTGAATGAACTACTGAAAAAAGACAAGGCATGGGAATGGACGGTAGAATGTCAGAAAGCCTTTGATGAAATAAAGAAAATGCTTACGTCCGACCTCTTTTTAACCCATTACAATCCAAAACTTGATATTGTAGTGGCAAGTGACGCTAGTTCATACGGGTTTAGGAGCGTGTATTCAACACATAATGCCAGATGGTTCAAGAAAACCAATTGCGCATGCTTCGAGAGCATTACTCCCAGGAGAACGAAGTTACTCACAGATAGAAAAAGTGGTGCTGAGTATCATTTTTGCCATAACAAAATTTCATAGATACATCTACGGCAGACATTTTATGTTAGAAACTGATCACTATTTTTGGGTCAAAGAAAGGGTTACCCGTTTATACGGCAAATCGACTGTTAAGATGGGGAACCATTCTTCTCAATTATGATTTTCACATAAAGCACCTATCATCCAAAAATATAATTCATGCGGATACTTTATCAAGACTCGTACCGAGTCAAGAAGAAAGATTCGAAGAATCAATTATTCAAATATCAGAACAGATTATGAGGTGAAAAGCCTGGTAAACAACATTGTAAGAGAGCTACCGGTTACATCAAAGGAAATCAAAAAAGAAGCTGAAAGCGATGATTTCATTTTAGAAATAAAAAGTAAAATGGTAGCAAATGACCAAAAAGTGCAGGAGATTTATTCAATTTGTGACGGAATTTTATTATATGGTGAGAGAATAGTAGTACCAAAAATGTTGCAGAAAAGGATCCTACGGGACTTTCATATGGGTCACCCGGGGATTAATAGAACAAAAAGCTTAATGCGAAGCTTTGTATATTGGAAAGGAATGGATGTGGATATCGAAAACATGGTTCATCGATGTAAAGGGTGTGCGTTAGCAGCTAAGGCACCACCTATAGTACACAAACCATGGCCCAAGACGGATCATCCGTGGACAAGATTACACATTGACTTCGCTGGTCCAGTAGAAGATTATTACTACTTAATAGTAGTAGATAGTTTTACAAAATGGCCGGAAGTACTACGCTGCAAAAATCCTACGTCCAATACTACAAAAACTTTTTTGCATGAACTATTTGCACGGTTCGGTGTGCCAGATTGTATTGTGAGTGACAATGGTACACAATTCACTTCTGAAGAATTTAAGGAATTTTGTGAGTTATATCAAATTAACCACATAACGACGCCGCCGTATCATCCGAGATCCAATGGACTCGCAGAAAGATTTGTCGATACGTTAAAGCGCGCTCTGAAGAAAGCCTCAGGAGTTCCAACGGAAAAGGCGCTTCAGCAATTCCTACAAGTATACAGAATCACGCCAAACCAGAGAACACAATCAAACATGGCACCAGCTGAACTAATGTTCACTAGGAAAATTAAGTCAGTGTTTGACAAGCTTTTCCCAGGAAAGAATAGAGTAAAGAACACTA
>OZ038486.1:105405848-105424417 GCA_964036315.1 Acanthosepion esculentum
AATAACTGATACAGTTGTCTAGATCTGAAGAAAAAAATTATTTTTTTACAAATACAATGAAAATAACATATAAATATTACTGGATTTTTAAAACCATAAAATTTTAAAATAACTTATTATACAAACACTAATATCTACATTAGATTAATATTAAGTTTCATATTTAATAAGATGGAATTAAATTATATTAAATTAATTAACTGTATCAGCTAACTCAAATTTAAAAAATTGCAAAATATTAATTTCTGTAATGTCGAATATTTTCCCAGACTTTTATCACCGTTGTTATAATCAATTTTATATGTAGATCTTTGCTTATTTGTTTTTTTTCTAAAACAGTTCTCACAAAATAAATGTAAAGGCGTCGAATCTCTACATCCACAGAAATTACTGCATATATAGAAAATTACTGTTAATAGGCCCTTAGCCATTGATAGCCTGATTCTTGTAATTTCCGAAAATTTATACAGCTGCGGCCAAAATATTCAGAACGGCATTGTTTTCGTCAGAAAAGTAGGTATAATTTTTTATCAAAGTTGTTTTTTATTCTATAAATTTCACAGACAATAAATACGATATTAATTGTTATTGTCCGAGATCTTGGTGGAATTTGAGAGGATAATACAAAATGTATGGATGATTTAGTTATTTACTGCAAAACCCGTGGCGGCCAAAATGATCAGAACGGTTGCTTTTACTCCGTGTTTTAGTATATTTAACCGGCGAACTCTAATTTTTTTAATTTGTTTACGTGACGGTTCGTTTACTAAACATTAGTAAGAATATCTGCAGTGTACTTTGTTAATATAATGCCACTTACTCCGTTACCAATTCGTCAGCAGATTATTAAGCTTCGAAAGAAGGATAATTTAAGTATTGGGTCTATTGCAAAGATTGTTAACATGTCAAAAAGTGTTGTTCACGGTATTCTTAAGGTCTACGATGATTGTGGTTCGTGTGAAGTAAGAAAGTCTACAGGTAAGCCAAGAAAAAAGACCAAGAGAGAAGATCGTGCTATGGTAAAGTTGGTTAAAAAACCAGATTTTAAACTGCTGCTGCTGTTTCTCGGGACTGAAGAAAACTTTATCTCGAAAAACTGTCTCGTCGTTTAGTTGAACATGTCCTACAAGCAGGAGCACCTGCAGTGAAGCCACTGATCAGCTCCAAGAATAATAAGTGTCGTCTTATCTTTGCAACCGAACATGTGTTGTGGTCGTAAGAAAAATGGCAAACGGTGCATTTCAGTGATGAATTTAAATTTATGTTATTTGGCTCAGATGGGAAAAGGTACGTTCGTCGAAAAGTAGGTGAAAAACTGTCGCCTAAATGTCTTAAGACTAGTGTTAAATTCGTTGGAAGAAGTGTCATGGTTTGGGGGATGATATCTGGAGATGGTGTGTGCCCTTTGGTCCGATTACATGGAAAGGTAAATACAGGAGTTTATAAACAACTTGTAAAAGATCATGTCTTGCCTGTGCTGAGAAATTCAACTAAGCCACCACCCATATTCATGCAGGACAATGCCCTATGTCACAAGGCTAAGGGGGTCATGAACTTCCTCAAGGCTGAAAAGGTTATTGTTATGGATTGGCCTGCTCAAAGCCCAGATCTCAATCCTATTGAAAATGTTTGGAATATTCTAGGAGAACGTTCGAAAGCCAGAAATCCTAAAACAACCGAGCAATTATGGAATGGCCTTCAGGAAGAATGGAAGAAGGTCACCCAGCAAGAAATTGACAATTTAATTTCCTCATGCAGTCGAAGATGTCAAAGTGTGATTGAAGCTAAAGGGCTTCACACTAAATATTAAATAATTCCAGTATTCTCTGTTACTTTTTTTATTATTTTGTTATTTTTTCAACCTTTCTGATCATTTTGGCCGCCATGGGTTTTGCAGTAAATCATTAAATCATCCATAACTTTTGTATTATCCTCTCAAATTACACTAAAATCTCAGACAATAACAATTGATATTGTACTCATTGACTGTGAAAATTATAGAATATAAAACAACTTTGATAAAAACTTATACATACTTTTCTGACGAAAACAATGTTGTTCTGAACATTTTGGCAGCAACTGTTTGTCTTCACTTTTACTGACAAACATTTGGCAGATATCGTACAAGAATAATCGCAAAACGTTTGATTCTTAGAAGAGCCACAGTATACACTGGATAATCTAATATTTCAACCTCCTTATATTAGGATCTTTTCGGATTTCTTTTGAACAATTTTCCCGTCTCTTTTCGGTTCTAAAGTAAGGAAGAATCGAAATCTAATTTTTTTAAAAACCAAGATTATTTTTATTAATCAATCATTTGATTATTTCGCTATCTTCTTTTTCGGTCTGAGGGATACATATTAAAAGGAAAATCTGTCCATCTAGGCGATAAGGCAGAAATTTGGTTTACTAATTGGATCTCCTCTCAGCGGCGTTCTTGTATGTCTATTTTTAGGATTTCTAGAAAGTGACTCATTCAAAAATATTCTCCCTACAAACTCTTCTTTTTTTCAGATACATAGACGACTCATTATTAATATATCCAAAAACCACCAATTTAACGGATCTTCTCCCCACACTTAACAACTTTGAACTTACAATAAACTTCACTTTCGAAACTGAAACCAACTACACTTTTCCGTTCCTGGACGTTTTGTTACATAGAAATGATAAAGGACTCAATTTTGACGTTTACAGAAAAGCCACAAACAAAAATGATATGATCACTTTCTACTCAAACCACTCTTCAAAAATTAAATCTGGAATTATTAAAGGTTTCTATCTAAGAGCATTAAGAATCTGTAGACCCCAATATTTACTTAACGAAGAAACATACATAGAAAACACATTCAAAAACCTACAATACCCATATCATTTCATCCACAACGCAAGAAGAAAGGCATACAAAATATACAATCGAAACAAAACTAATAACATAATCCGCCATAGTAAATTACATGAAAACAGATACATAATACTACCGACCAACTGTCACGTCCACTATGCAGAATAACCTATCCCATCTAAATAATCTTAAAATAGTCACAAACACTTCCAAAACAATTATGGATATACTAAGATCTTCAAACAATAATAGTAATAACATTTCTGAAGCAGGCACTTATAAAATAAATTGCCAAAACTGTTCCTCCCAATATAAGAGAACTTACAATAAACAACTTAGCCAATGCACTAGTAATACATAGGAATAAATTCATCCATAATTTTGATTTTAAAAATGCTATACTTATGAAAAAAGAAAATAACTCACTCAGAAGGAAAATTCTAGAGAGTGCCGCCATAGAACATTACCCAAATATTAATCTACGCCCAGGATTTTTACCTATTCCACCTTTCTTAACAAAATTACTGCTCTCACAAACAAACGTACGCAACAATATCGTAAAATTAAAAGAAAATGGTTGAATCAGCCAACACAGATATAATGATAATATTCTCCACATGTGACACTAACTGACGTTTTTTTCAGTTAACAATATGAAAATAGCGTTTCCTGCCTTGTTTTTATTAATTTCCTTGTTTAATTAAATTCATTTCGTTTTTTGCTTTGAGAAAGTCCACATTGGATGAAATGCGTCAGCAATTAATAGTGTTTTCCTATTGTCAATATATATATATATATATATATATATATATATATATATATATATATATATATATATTGATAGATAGATAGATGGATAGAGAGATAGACAGACAGATAAATAGGATTCATAAAAACATTAAACTTATAACAGAGCTCCCTGTTTATATTCAGCACCTCAACTCAAAATTTTCATATACTAATTATTTTGTAATCGTCGTCCCATCCAGTCGTCAGGGGGATTCAACAATCGACTGTGGATTTTCCTCGTTTTCGTTAGTTTTAAGGCGAAAAAGTAAAGAGCGATTCTGTAGATACGTTTATTTGTTGTTGTTTTTTTTATCAACCTTCCAGCTTATTTAAAGCCAGAAAATATTTAGAGATTTTAAGTATATTTCAAGGACTATAATTATTTATAGAAAACTTACAAATTTACCTATAGCTAGTGGAGGAAAGATAGCCTCATACTTTTTCCATGGATATTTGCTAGTAATAGAATATAAAGAACCCGACTGGAATTACACCCCCTGCAACATCCAAATTTACAGAACCTGGTATTTCTAAGCGGTCGTCCATCAGTCGTGATCATATGAGAACCGGGATACTGTAGGAGATATATTAATACAAAAGGTATATAAGTAAATATATATAAATTTCTTTTAGGGGAACTGCGACGTTGTGTAATGGTTAGCATGCTTGTCTCGCTAGAACAATTATGAGTGAGTTTTGATCCTCATTAGGAGACCAATAATTCGACCTTGTGCTACATGTAAGCTACGCTTGTAAAATCATTATATAACTTCCATTTACTTTAATCTGGTATAAAGTTATATAGTGCAGATCAACACGGAAATTTCGCACTCATGACATTAGGCATTTCTCGAGTATGACGCATCGGTGGTATTTATATCCAAGATAGAAGAGAGAAGACAAATAACAAAAGCTAGAAACCTAAAAATAACAAACAATCCGACGTCAATAATATTCCAGTCAATTTAGGAACAATCATATTACCTATATTCGCGCTTAAAATAAATGACAAGAAACAACAAGCTGGCGCGTGAAAATTTGAAACAAAAGCCGACACGACACTAACTGACGCGTGAAGACGTGAACGCCGAAAAACTCTACAGAAAAACAATGTACATCTACTGACACACCGTTATTAACAATAACAAAAAGAAAGTAAATGTATGTTCAAACTCTGTATGCCAAGTTGAAATGTTGGAAAAAATATCTAAAAAAAGTTGTTTTTTTAATATACATCGAACCGTGTATAAATTACGTATATATATATATATATAATAAAAAGTCTTAAACACTAATATTCCATGGTCATAATTTATTCCATTGGAATCGTAAATACGATGCAATTCATCAGACCTACAAATTCAAAGAGAAAACAGAAACAGGTTTTTTTTTCTGTTTTCTTTTTGAATTTGTAGTTCTGATGAATTGGATCGTATTTACGATTCCAATGGAATAAATTATGACCATGGAATATTAGTTTTTAAGCCTTTTTATTATAGCCTTACTTTGCCTGGATTCTATCCTTTTGGAATTATTTTTTATACATACATAAATGTATATGTATGTATATATGTATATATATGTATATATTTTAGATATATGATTGCATATGTATGTGTATATTTACAACTAATATTGTATATATATATATATATATATATATATATATATATATATATATATATATATATATACTTTTGTGCTTTTTTGTAAATGTGGTAATATCAATATGTACCATATATATATATACATATATATATATATATATATATACAGAGAGAGATATGTATGTATATGTATGTATATGTATGTATATGTATTTATTATGTATGTATATATATATATGTATATACATATGCATATATATATGCATATATATAAAAGTATATATATGCATATATATACATATATATTCATATATATAAAAGTATATATATATATGTATATATATGTATTTATATAAATATGTATATATATATGCATATATATGTATATGTGTGTGTATATATGTATATATATATGTGTGTATAAAGCTTCGCGATGGTTTCTCCTGCTAGGGACACACAGTTTCGATACCTGCCACAGGACACTTTTCTTTTTTTTTCCAAGATTTCTCGTCTACTAGACAAAACTAAATAAATGTACTGTTTAATAAATAAACGGAGCGTCAACTCAAATATGGATATCCATTAAAAATCTGATTAATAAAATTAAGAAAAATTATTGGCTTCTTTCGAGAAACGGCTGATTTTATAGTCTCCAGGAAGATTTACGTTTAGCACGTGAGAGAGGAATTGCAGTTATGACGGTACAAAGAGAACTGAAAAAGACTTGAAATGAGAATTCTACGGGAAACCTGAGAGGCAACTTGTTACTTTATGGGAGAAAGGTTAGTGAGGGCGAAGATCATATTAAATAATTTGGAAAATGATCATGGAATATATATATATATATATATATATATATATATATATATATATATATATATATATATATATATATATATATACGAGGGTCATTCAATAAATAAGTTGAATGTTTCGGTATAAGGACTTCTAATACAGATAGAAGCTCACTTCTTTTTTATTTTTGTTTATTTTACTTCTTTTTCACGTGGATTTAATTTCTTTTGCAGATTAAAAAAAACTTTCAGAGTTTTGGCGATTAACAAAGATGGCCGACCAACATGCTCCAGGATTGAATAGCGGTCCGTTATCAAGTTTTTGGTTGCTGAATGGTGCAAACCAGTCGAAATTCATAGGAGAATGTCAACTGTGTATGGTGCCACATGTTTCATTAAAAAAATGTCTAGAAGTGGACTAAATTGTTTAAAGAAGGACGGAGCAATGTTGAGGATGAAGACAGGCCTGGGAGGCCTACAGAAGTGAGGTCTCCGGCGGTGATCGAATCAGTCAATGATCTCATTCAGTCTGACAGAAGGGTGAGATTGGATGACATTGCAAGGACTTTGAGCTTATCTGTTGGGACAGCACACATGGTCAGCTGCTGGTGGGTGCCAAAGATGCTTACTAGAGCACAAACAGCACAGCAGCCCAAACGGTGCAGTCCATCAACGAGCTGAGGGAACTGCTCCCTCATCCCCCTTACAGCCCAGACCGTGCTCCTTCAGACTTTCACCTGTTTGGTCCCTTGAAAGCGTTCACGAGAGGCACGAAGTTTAAAAGTGACGATGAAGTCAAAAGTGTTGTGAGCGACTGGCTGAGACATCAGTCCAAAAATCTTTACGCTGAGGGAATACGGATTCTTGTGCACAGATGGGAAAATTGTCTGACAGTGCTGGGAGTAAGCTTCTATCTGTATTAGAAGTCCTTATACCGAAATATTCACCTTATTTATTGAATGACCTTAGTATATTTGAAATTTATATCAATATTCATGAGCTTCCAAAAATTAGCTATGATTAGTGATGAACATGTCATTTTCTTTTATGATCGATATCATCACGATTCTTAAGCTTGGAGAATAATTAGACATTGTCATTGCTCAAAGTAGAACCCAAAAGTTTAATGAAAACCTGGGAGTATTCCAGTAAGATATCTTTAATCATTTCTAAGATACAACGGTTCAGAGCTTAATCTAACAAATGTGACATTTTTCCTGTTACACTCTTCTAGTGTAACAGTGTGGGATACTTATAGCAAAAGAAAGCGAAAAAAAGTATCAAAATGACATCCTCTAGATTATATGGAAAAAAAATTAAATTTAAATTTCCAAGCATCTCTTATTTGTGCGCATGTATAGATTCACCAACATAAAAATAATTTAGTCCGATTATGACACAATAGGCCAAATACTTCTCACGAAAACTTTTTTCCACTTTGTCATACATTTTTCACTACTATATATATATATATATATATATATATATATATATATATATATATATATATATATCATTTCACCTCAAGCAATGTGGTAATACCACTACTACTCAGGGGATTACAGAGAGTGAAAGTGAAGGAGAAGATTCTGCATATAGAGTTTTGAGGAAAGTATAGTAGCTGAAAGGCATTCAAGAAGACAGAAGATGTCGATTGACATTGCATCTAAACTTTTTTATTATTTGTGCCATGTTCTCGGTGTTTCTGTAGCTGATTTTTACTGTGTTTTTGTTGAATATTTTGTGTAGGGTGCTTGATTCCGGGAAGTGTTTGTGTAAAAGTTTGAAGAATATTTTTCTATATTTGTTTTTACGTTTTTGCTGTACGGTGTAAAAAGCACAACAGGAAATTATTAACAAACCACACGAACAAATTAAACCCACGTGCAACTGCAGAATAAAAAACGAATGTCCCTTAAACGGTAATTGTTTACAAAACAACGTAATCTTCCAAGCCACGACAAAATCAGCAGATAATGAAGAAAAAGTATACATAGGAGTAACCGAAGGACCATGGAAACAAAGAAATTATGTACACAAAATGTCTTTCACAAATAGTAAATATGCGAACAGCACAATGCTTTCTAAGTATATCTGGGAAATAAAAAACAAAACACACACCACACCAAAAATATCTTGGAAAATAAGAAAAAAATCATCAGCCTACAACAACCTATCAAAAACTTGCAAACTTTGCTTGGAGGAAAAAATAGCTATCATTACCTTCCCAGATCAAAATAAATTATTAAATAAAAGATCCGAGCTAATCTCAAAATGCAGACATGAAAACAAATTTTTACTACGTAACTTAAAATAGAAAAATAAATAAATATATAAACAAACAAAACGACAATAAAATAAGCAAAATAAATTACTCCAAACAAATTACAAAACCACACCTGTTAGAATATGCGAATTAAAATCAAAACAAAAGAACGGACGAAAGTTATAACTGTTATATAACGATAAAAAATAAAAAATTAATAAAAGATAATATACTACGTTACTTAAAAATCGAGGGCCAAAAATATATAGTGTAACAAATAAATAACAACAAGTATAATAAATTGATCTAAATACATCCAAATATATAAATAAACTAACAACCGATTACGATAAACTAGCCGTTTAGAAAAAACAAATAAAGATAATCAACCCAAATAGATAAATTAAAAACTGTTCCGACCAAAAAAATAATAGTAAGAACAAACCACAACATCCCACCCCAAAATTCAACAAATAGATTTAATCAATGACAAATAAACAAATATACAAGATAAAAAATAAAAAATGAAAATAAATAAAAACAAGCAAAACAATTTGACCCAAATAAATAAGCAAACAACCGACTTCCGGTAAATGGCCGCCATAATAGACTACCAACAATAAGCTATATAAACAAAAAACACCGATCAAAATAAAAAATAAATAAATAAATATATAAGATAAAAAATAAAAATAAAATTAAAAAAAGAAAAAACAAACAAACAAAAAAACAAGCAAAATAATTTGACATAAATAAATAAACAAATAAGCGACTTCCGGTAAAAGTAACCGCCAAAATAGACTACCCATAATGCACTACTGACCCATATATATATATAAATAGCCGAGAGAAATAACAGCACTAGTCGCCTGACGATTGCACTAGCATGAAACAGACTGTCGCCTCTAAGTGCTGACTTCCATGTCCACTTTTATATATATATATATATATATATATATATATATATATATATATATATATATATATATATATATATATATATATATATAAGCACGGTGGAGTAATGGATCGGAGGCACAGTGGAATAATGGATAGCCGCTCGGATTGAGGAATAAGAGAATTGAGTTCGAATTCCAGTCGAATCCATTACATTCACTTATGTGCTATTATCCTTGGGAAAGGTATGAAACCTCCTCCTCTCCCCACACCCAACTATGGCTAAATAACAGGACATAACGGTTTCTATAGCCTTGGATGATCAGTCGTCTAGCGGAAAAAGAAATGGCAACCTACTGCGGAAAAAAACTGCCTCGTTAGTCATGTATCGAAAGATCATGTGTGTCACGCATAGTACATAACTGATATACATACATATATATATATATATATATATGTGTGTGTGTGTGTGTGTGTGTGTGTGTGTGTGTGTGTGTGTGTGTGTGTGTGTGTGTGTGTGTGTGTGGAGAGAGAGAATGTTTCACAGTTTTTGAAACAAAATCACCGGGCTCTAATTAAGAACCAGAAGAGATAGATTAATTGATATTACATTTATTGAAAGGCAAAAAGGACAATATTTTAGGATTTGCAACCATTTAATCCCAAAAATGAACCAGAAATTCCAAAAGGCGTGATTGAGGAGACACTCCAAAAACCTTTCACGGAGTCATGCCATGGTAGCATTATGTGGAGGAGAAGCATTCTTCTAGAACCAGTAGAGCTCTCCCCAGAATCGAAAGTCAGTGGAATGTAACGCTCTTTTGTCACTGTTACAGAGTAACCCGATCCATCTTCAAAAACAAACGTTCCAGTGGTGCCATCTTTCGAGATGGTAACTCATGCCGTGCACTTTTTGAATGCAGATGGCGAGCAAAGGCTCTGTTAGGGTTTTCGCTTCCGCAAAACACAGTTCTTGGAGTTAATATGACCATTCATTAAAGAAAACCATGTCATCGTTAATCTTGCGAAAATCACATGTCTAACATTTTTTTCATTACGACCTTAGACAGTTGGTTCTTGATATGGATCCGGTAGGGATAAAGTTTGAGATCCTTAATCAAAGATATAGGAGATTCCACTTGCTTGGGTCCTTCATCACAAAGATCTGCACGGGCTCCATTCAAAAAATATTAGTAGAAAAGTCCTAATAATAAAAAAGACAAAGCCAACTCTTAACAATATTAAGTACGAACAAGGCCGCAATGTGCTAACCGTGTTCGGAAAATAAAACATCTCTATAACCCTCTAAAAGCATAACGCACACACTCAATTAAACTGAAAAGTAAAATCATCCTTGATAATGGCTAAAAGTATAACCGAGAGTGTTCGGAATTATAGAACAATTGGACAGATTCTACACACACTGTGTCCAAAAAAGAAATCTTTTGTGCGAACACAAGAAAAAAAAAATTAAATAAAAAGCTTAATCGTAGTTCCTTGTCTGTCCTTTATAATGAAACATGCAAAAAATGAAAGATTGTTGTCTAAATACACAATATATATATATATATATATATATATATATATATATATATATATATATTATTTAAATTATTTACATTGTTCGGACTATTTTCCTCATCTTTGTCGCCATATTTATTACAACATTTCGGCCGTTGTACGCTCCGGTCTTCTTCAGGTGGTTGGAATGTCGAACTGAACCCTTTATTTCGCTCACTGGGGCAGACTGTTCTATTTCCACGTGTCATGTCTAATGGATGTCAGTTATCAGTTAGTTATCTCCTGTTAATTCCCCTATCCAAGATCTCCACTGCCTTAACTGGGTATTGCACTCACACTCTTTGGTTCCTGTCATTGGATCTAACCAATATATGGATATATTGAAGTTTTTATATATATATATATATATATATGTGTATATTTAAGTGTTTATGTATTTGTATATATATATATATATATGTATGTATTTATATATATATATGTATTTATATATATATAAATATATGTATTTATATATATATATGTGTATTTTTATATATATATGTATTTATATATATATATATATATATATAAATATATATATGAATATATATATATATATGTATTTATATATATATGTATTTATATATGTATTTATATATATATATATGTATTTATATATGTATTTTTATATATATATATAAATATATATGTATTTATATATATATATGTATGTATTTATATATATATATGTATATGTATTTATATATATATGTGTATATGTATTTATATATATATATATGTATATATATATATATGTATTGAAGTGTTTATGTATTTGTATCTAAATGAGTCTCGTGGAGAATTCCTCCAATTGCCGATAGGCTTGAGAGTACAATTTTATTTATTTATTTAACTATCATGCGTCTTGATCAGAAAATGTAATTCTCAAAAAGATAATATAACATTTTATATTAGAAAGGTAGTGAAATGTGAGCATTATATATTTCTGTGCATTGCCAGTTGTTCTCGGAAGCCTTTTTTCTTTTATATCCGTGTCCCGTCATTTGGATTTCATGCATCCAGTTCATGGGCATGTTTTGTCTTGTTAACACGCTTCACCAACGCACAGTAATATTGAAGAACCATAAATATTCAAATCCGAAGTGGAATCTAGCACAAGCCAGATAGGACAGAAAGAGAGCAGCAGTACCAGACAGAATCGTCAAAGACATGCTGGCAGCCTTAGATGGTTTCGGCATTGAAAAATATTACAGACACAATAAATTAAATGTACAACAGTGGTGACATACCAGAAGATGTAAGTAAATCCATTATTCTAGAACCGCCAAACAAGACAGGTGAATACTCCATAGAACAAACAGCCTACTGTGCAATATAACAAATTTCACCATCCGAATTTTGGCGAATAGAGCGCACAGCGGAATCAGACCAGAAAGGAATGCGAACTTTATTCTCAGAATAATATCAATAGAAGAACAATTGAAATTCAGAAAGATGTGTACCTGTGGTTTTCCGAAGTATGTCACAGAGATATGTCCGAACTGTAAGGTAACAATGACATATTTGGGAAGGATATTAAAATAATCTAAACTCGCAGAATAATCCACCTGCATACCGACAGAAAATGAGTTCCATAGATATACAGAAATAGAAAGGGTGTAAGATATTTCTTCTAACCGGATTTATTCAACCTATACAGTGAGGAGATTCTGAGAGAATTGGAAAAAGAGGTACGGTGGAATAATGTATAGCGACTCAGACTAAGGAATCGGATTCAAGTCGAATCCATTACATTCACTTAGAGTGCTAAAAAAATTGGGAAAGGTATGAATCCTCTTTTATATACCCACGTCCAAAACAGCGTTCTATAGCAAACGACAACCTACTGCGCTGAAAAAAATCAGCCTCGTCAGTATGTATCGAAAGATAGATTATCGCATAAGCGTGCATCACTAATAACACATAATTGACTGAACAGGATTCAATATTGGTGGTCACAAACTGTTATGGTCCAGGTTAGGACCAAGGAAGAACAACACGAACACAAGATTAGAAATAGCGAAGATATATTACACGGAATAATAATACAAGATGTGGAAGGTGTTAGTATGAATGTCAGTCTGGTTTGGAGTGAACTACTATCGGCTCGACTCGATTCGTCTTTCTCTCTTGATAGGCGTAGTATACATAGTGTTAGGAAGAGTTAATTCTGTAGTTATAGGTAAGGACCCATAACGCAATCTTAAAAACGTAAGACATGGAGATGTCGCTCTGATAGAAGGTAGTGAAAACTAGCGAAAAGTAAATACTAGACATCAGTTGTAAGGAGAGAGAATCTATGGAAAAAGGAAAAGCCTAACATGTAACTTACATTTAAATATCTGGGAAATGTTTTAACAGAGGAACGGAATTTTTTGTACATGATTTGCTTACACAATTAATTACTCTTTTCGTATATTTTTCTGTTTTTTGTTTTTGTTTTTGTTTTTTCAGTGGTGTTCCCCCAGTATAAGGTCCAAGAAAGACTAAGGATATTATAAAGTAAAATAAAAGTCTCACGATTTACCTGACCTCCAACTAAGGCAGGATATAATTTTTATTTTTACGTGGGCAGCCATACACATGCATATAGGCCAAGCACAAAAATAAAACGGGACCACTGTCACGTTGGCGTCGATATTAATCATCTCTTTTATTGCAAGGAGGAAGGTGCTGCCGCAGGATTTGTATCCCAGGGACAGGGCGGTGTCTCCAATCTAAAATAAAGATAGGACAGATACTACACTTTCATCCCAGCCAAAACGCCGGGAAGCGTTTATCTGCCTGACCTTCTCACTAAGGCAGGGTGTGACACAAGGTCGTTTTAAGGTGAAGAGCCCATACACATGAAAAATTGAGCAATCCACAGGACCACTGTCACACCGGCGTCGATATTACAACTCTTTTATTACAGTGAGGAAAGTGCTGCCGGAGGGTTCGAATCCCCTGGAAAACGAAACTTCTATCTAAAATAAAGTGAGAACAGATGCTATGCTTTCATCCTTGCCAAAACGATGAGGGTATTTTTCAGCGCGCCCACGTCGCTACGAAATGTGATACAAGGTCGAGATTTAAAGGGACAATACCGTGCAAAAATTACCCAAGCTCCCTCGACACTTCACTTTTTGGGGACGCCTAACGTTAAGGGCAATAAACCCAGCCCCTTCCCAAAAGAGAGATACTGCCCGGGGGGAGGCCCCTGTGGCTTGTGCTTAATATTACTTAACCCCCCCCCACGAGCTAAAACGCCGGATTTATTTACCTGACCTCCCCACTAAGACAGGATATGACACAACGGTGATGGCGATACCTATGCTTGTATTTTGTTAACGTCTTTTGTTCACTTATTTTATTTTTCATTATTATTTTTTTTTTTTTTGAATGACGCGATTGATGACGCATTCTTTTAAAGTTAAGAACCCAATGATGGTGATATTAGTCAACACGGAAACATTAAAAATTTAATGTCGAAAGGCAACTCACGTATGGTAAAAGGAAAAAAGAGATTATATCATGCTTCCCTGTTATTACCAGCCCGGACATTGTAAACAAAATATCTAAACTGTTCGTTGCTCGCAATAAAAAAAACTGACGAATTATTTATGTGTGTTAGTTTGCGCAGAGATAAAAAAGGATTATTTTGAATCATGTTATTGGTAAAATGTTTTTCTTAGATTAATAGTGGGTATTAAATAATATGACATCGCTGAGGTTAGAAAAAAAATCAGACCTAAAAAAAAACACATACATAAGCACGCAGTCATTTTTGAATGATTACGAAAGGCGAAATTCGCTTGGCAAGCTGTTAGAAAGCATATTACGTAATAAAACAGGGATTGTCAATGTCTTAAAGCTATACAAACGGGTACAGTATGACCCGGACATGGCTCTCCTAATGAGGGGCTTCCTGGCTGCTTTCGGCGAAATGACGTAATCATGACGTAGATGCCACTACGTTTAATATCTTTCTCGGCACTATGCTTATTTTATCAAGGGGTTTGGATAAAGCTACTTTGATATTTTATCCTCGGAAACAGCCCTTTTTCCTTTTTTTTTTTTAAATATCTTCTCTATACACAAGTTATATATATATATATATATATATATATATATATATATATATATATATATATATAAAATTAATTCAACGACGACAGCTGCTCAGTGCTCGGCATTGAAATAAGTAGTCATGGATCTATAAATACATTTTCGTGTATACGTCTGTGTATGTGTGACAGCTCGGCCCTTGTTGGGTGTGTCAGTATGGATACAAGGACTGAACGCAATTTAATGTCAGGAAAAGAGAGATAAAAAACAAAACACTATATGAACGATGGAAAAAAACAATTAATAAAGATGAATCAAAACGCAGACATTGCTAATTGTATACAAAACCACAATTCCAACGCTTATATTTGAAGTAATGTATTCTTTCGGAAAATGCTGGACATATTAATTACTTCTCAACGTTATAATCAATTCATACTTGTTTTTAATCATATATTATCGGTTACTATTATAAACGTTGCCCTACACGCGTTTGACAAAATATCTTATTTTTTTAACGTTAATTTAATATCCACCAACCTATGGAAAGTCTTATTACAGTTTATACGCTCTCTGATAAAATACCAGCTGTAACTAGATATCAGTTGTAAGGAGACAGAATCTATGGAAAAAGGAAAAGCCCAACATGTAAGTTACAAATTGAAGCTACCGAAATCGAAGAAGCAAAATTTAAATATCTGGAAAATGTTTTAACAGAGGATGGAATTTTTTGTACGTGATTTGCTTACACAATTAATTACTCTTTTCGTATATTTTCGTATATTTTATATCTTTATCCTCTCATTTGAGTGAGGTTTACCGCTAGATCGCAGTCTGATCAGGACCTAGATAGCTGACCGCTCAGGAATATCAGGTTCTGTAAGTTTGGATTTGCGGGCGGTGTAATGGATAACGGCTCGGAATTGTTAATCGGAGAGCCGAGTTCCAATTCCAGTTGGGTTCGTTAGATTCACTTACGTGCAGGTAACATTGAGAAAGGTATGACGCTTCATATTCTCCCCCAGCTATGGGATAATTAGTAAGGCGTGTATCCATATCACTGTTGTTAATGAATTATATTTATAGAACGCATGAGAAAAGAGGGATTGAGAATATGACAACCCCAGCGAATTACAGGCAAGAGGGTTGGGGTAAGACGATATTAACCATCTAGCAAATTTGCGTAAATGGATGCTAGAACAGTAACTGGGAAGTGTAGTAAAAAGCCAAAGATTGATTTATTGCTTTCTTTAAATAGACTGTGTAATGAATAAACGGAGCGTCTACTCAAATACGGGCATCCACTAAAATAAGGTTTAAAGGATAAAATCTGTTGAATTATTAAATTAAAACTCAGCACTATTTTAGAAATACACACACACACACACACACACATATATATATATATATATATATGAACTTTATTTCAATGTTTCATGAGCTTTTACACGATTTGGACAATTCTGCTGATACATGTGGTATATATTCAATCGATAATGCCACTAAGCCGCAAGAGTCTACTTGGGGCGAAGTAGAATCAGAAGAACCGAAAACGCAATCTTTAACATACAAGAAAGGATCAACCTTTACTCCTGTTAAAATGCCAGGGAGTAGTTTCAGTCGGACGATAAGCGAAGTTATTTACCCGTTCTGAGAATTAAAAAAAAAAAAAATTTCAACGTCAAACTTTATATGGCTAGTTAATTATGCATACATACATACATACATACATATTATATATATATATATATATATATATATATATATATATATATATATATATATATATATATATATATTGTGTGTATTTAGGCATACACAATTCCGGAAAATCCTCGTCGAAAACACAACTATACTTAAACATGAAAACAATAAACAAAAACTAAAAATTCTTGAAGCTATATACATAAAACAGTTGAAACCTAACCTGAACAAAATAAACTATGAAATCTCCAAAAATATCCTTAAATGCCTATAATTAGTAACAGAAGTCATTGGTTCATACCAACGCCTTTCCATACTCAATACTCATCGGATTCAGTCTCGCGTGGTCATTTGTGACGTCATGAGCTGTCGTGCGATTTTCGCTTTCAGCGTTTTATATGCACGTGTTTATCGTTGCTTGGAAATCATCCATGTAAACAAATAATACTATCATCAATTTCTTGTTCGTGTATTGCATAAATATATTGTGTAATTGTCATCTTTGATAATGGCTTATGTAAGCCGAAAGCTCAGATTGGATTAAATAAAAAAAAGTATGTATCAATATTGTGATTTTCTTTCATTATTTAATGATAATGTTATTAAGATTATCAGACTATATGAAAAAAACTTACATAAAATATATAGACAACACTTATCTATATTATTTAATGAAACATGTATTAATATATATATATATATATATATATATATAGTAATTCATCAAGTCTATAAGAATCCTCAACAAAATGCAGAAAGCACTGGGCGGCCGTTTCGTCCTATTTTGGACTCATCAGCAGTGCGCTTCCACTACCGTTAATTGAACACTGACCAATACTAGGCAACGCAAGCGTCATACCACGGGACCAACGGGTCTCGGCGACGCAAAAGAAACTGACTAGACTCGGTATACCGCCTCTACTCACAAATTCCGTGGTGATACTCATCCAAGTATTTATGAACCAACGCTCTATCTAGCATTAGCTGGGTCAAGCAAGGATACACAAGTGATAGAATTTTGTGATTTAGAATAATCATTATAGTAATCCATCGAGTCTAGAAGAATTCTCAACAAAATTCAGAAAGCTTATATATATATATATATATATATATATATATATATATATATATATATATATATATATATATATATATATATATATATATGAAGAAAGAACATTAAGATATATAATCAGGTGTTCTTATTGATATTTTTATTTTTTATTTTTACAAAACATTGCTCAATGTAAATTTACAGAGCATAAATATTATAAATTAACTGATTTAAATATGTTTTTTCGCTAAACAGTAATAACCATGTTTTGGAAAATGATTATTAGAGTGTAGCGAAAAAACATATTTTAAATCAGTTAATTTATAATATATATATATATATATATATAAAGACATTTTTTTATGTTTAACATTCTTTTTTATAGATACAAGTATTTAAGTAAATGCTCTGTTTATAATAAACAGTATTAAATAACATTTACCGGCCTGAATGTGCGAGAAATTTTCTTAGAAAATATTCGTCCTCCGAAAGATTCGAACCTGTATCCTATATGGAACCGTCATATACCCAGACGTGCCTTAACCATTTCGGCCACTGAGCATCGTTCGGTTGGCAAGGACGAATTTACTGCTTATAGACTTCAATCTTCCCTCAATCACTCACGTACATTCATAACTGCTCATGGCGTATCAAATGTAAAAAAAATGACGTCACACATTATGAAATGGACAAAGTCCAACAAGTATTTAAAGACATTTTTTATCTTTAACATTCTTTTTTATAGATACAAGTATTTAAGTAAATTCTCTGTTTATAATAAACAGTATTAAATGACATTTACCAGCCTGAATGTCGAATCCTTTTCGGAGGACGAATATTTCTCGGACATTTACTTAATACTTGTATCTATAAAAAAGAATGTTAAATATAAAAAATGTCTTTAAATAATTGTCGGACATTGTCCATTTCATAATATATATATATATATATATATATATATATATATATATATATATATATATATATATATTGAGTTTAT
>OZ038486.1:105424617-105604617 GCA_964036315.1 Acanthosepion esculentum
GTTGACTGCGTGTCCGAAAGTATTCTTCCGTGGAGAGTGAAATGTTAAGTTATATAATGAGAGGTTGATAGGCTTATTTCGAGAGACATTTGTTTCGAGCCCACAACAGATTGCCTTATCGGCAGAGATGTTCAAATGATATTTCGTGGGCAGCGAAGCGGCTAAATGTTCACGGTTGAGCTACCCTGTCAAGCACAAAGCATTTGAGTCTGTTTATTATGTCATCCGTGTTTTTGTTTTCTTGCCTCAACCGACAGATAAGAAACATTTCATTCGTCTCATTTGTCGGCCTAATTTTTCTTTAAGATTAAACGCCCATGCATTTTTTTCTATACAAGTGAATGGCCTAATCTTCTATTGTCTTATACAAATAAGCAATTTTTTTTTTTTTTTTTCACTTCTGCTTTCAAACCCGATTTGAACCCGATTTGTCTCGCCTACTGTGCACCGATGTGTGACTTGGCATCTATACGTGTTTATAGATTAGAATTAAGTATCGTAAACACTTATATAAGTCTTTATCCGGCTCTACTAAGGAAATGTGGGTGTGTGACCATGTATTCTGTTCAATGATATTCTGTCTTTTAGACATTCCATCGAATGTAGCTGAATAGCACATTGTGAAAACATTATTCTGAAGTATTTATTGTCTTTTAGATATTCCATAGAATGTAGCTAAATAGCACATTGTAAAAACATTATTCTGAATGATTTATTGTCTTTTAGACATTCCATAGAATGTAGCTGAATAGCACATTATGAAAACATTATTCTGAATGATTTATTGTCTTTTAGACATTCCATAGAATGTAGATGAAGAGAACGTTTTATTGATTTTTTTTCCTACAGTAGGCAACATGAAGGAATTTTTAAAATGAGGAATAATTATTATTACTAATATCTTTGTTATTTGGATTAGCATACGCATATTACTAAGTACAAATAATTTTAACTACCCACGCACCACAGTAATTGTAATATAAAGAATCCAGCTCCGTTGGTTGAATAAAGTGTTTGGTTTGGAAACTGAGTAGTTTACTGGATAGGAAAACAGACAACTGAAGAAGAACGGAGAATACAACAGCCAAAAATGGGTTGTGTGAATAACGATAATGTGCATGCTTGTACTACTAGATATAATATAGGCGAGGTTACAATTATGACGATGCAACTGGAAAAAGAACTTGAACATGCGAAACGTCAGTTGAACATCATCGTCTGTAATTGGACCAGAAAATTGCTGAACGATACAAATATAAAGGTTGCACAGTCCGGCAATGGTATCGATGGCATCCAAACAGTTGGATTTACCAAATGTGTCGATGGTAGACCCTGAAAGTATTCTTTGACGATGTCGTCAAGGGAAACAAGAGAGTAGAATTGTAGGAATGCGTTCTCGTTAGCAAGGGAGACAATCCAAAGTTTGAGTTACGCATTCGGGTCGTCGGAATCAATCAAGTAAAGAAATCCAACTATCTGATTCGTGTAGCACTGCCGACGGACAGTATAGAGCATAAATCCGAAGGTGTCTGGGTATAGCGAAGATATCTTGCAGCGTCTAAGCTAAGGCTAGGTACATACACAGAAGAAAACAACACAAGAAAAGTAAACGAAAACGTTCGTCCTGCTCTGCGAGTGTCGTAGCAGTAACTGAGACTCATGAAGCAGGTTAACTTTTTTCCCCAATCATATATATATATATTCCAATTTATATATATATATATATATATATATATATATATATATATATATATATATATATGAAAATTTCTCGGACATTCAGGCCGGTAAATGTTATTTAATATGGTTTATTATAAAACAGAGCATTTACTTAAATACTTATATCTATAAAAAGAATGTTAAACATAAAAAATATCTTTAAATAATTGTCGGACTTTGTCCATTTCATAATATATATATATATATATATATATATATATATATATATATATATATATATATATATATATTGTCATCCACAGACAGACTGTTTCGCTGTATCACAGCTCATCAGTGTGGCTAGACGTCCGGTTGCCTCTGGCTAGAATCGAAAACCGGCTGAATTCTCGTCAGTCGGAAATTTTATATATATATATATGTGTGTGTGTGTGTGTGTGTGTGTGTGTGTGTGTGTGTGTTTGTGTGTGTGTGTGTCTGTTTTGTGCGTGTATGTCTATATCTATCTATAAATATATATATATATGTATGTATATATATATATATATATATGTGTGTGTGTGTGAGCGCGCGCGTGTGTATCTCTGTGACTGTATGCTGAAATCTTAGTAAGATATCTAGTTTGATAATTAGGACAGATTTAAGCGAGTAATCGACCGAGAAATTTTAACACAATTCTGATTCTTAAGGACATATGTCCCAATGTCTATAGGCGTTACTTAGATCCAGTGACTAGACCCAAATAGTTGTGAGTTCAATACCAGGCCACACCAGTGGTGAACCAAAAAAAAAAAAAATGACTGAGACATCGGGAAGAGGCGTCACACGTGCAACTAGAAAAATCAACCCCGGTGGGCGAAACAAAAGGTTCGGATCGAAATTCCAATCATCTGAAGAAGGCCGGAGTTTACAACGGCCGAAACGTTGTGAATATAGCAATGAAGATGAGGATAACAGTCCGAATAATGTAAATAATTTAAATAATCATAATACTTCATCTCAGAGATATAGACAGCAATTATATCACTAGAAGCTAGTCACAGGATCTAACCAACGTCTTTATCCACTGGGCCATGTGTCCTTATGAATATGGCAAAGAAGATGAGGATAGCAGTCCGAATAATGTTATTAATGTATATAATCACAATGCCTTATCTCAGAGATACAGACAGACAATTCTCATATATATATAAATATATGAATAAAAAATAAGAAATCTTTTCTTTACCATCGCGTCTTGTCCTCTGGTAAAGTTTTTATCAAATGCAAATGTAATGATTTTGTTTTACAACATGCGTTTATAACCATAAATAAAAAAATATTATCAATATTTTTAAATATATTTCATTGAAAACATCAGACAAGACACTGCCATTAAGCTTTTTTTATTATATTTCTCTTGCATTCGTATACTGATTTTTATTCTGGACATACAGTATGCAAAACCTGTACATAAGCACTTGGTATCCGAAGGTCTTCGACTAATCTGTAAGCCATTATCAAGGAAATATGCGGAGTTTATATATATATATATATATATATATATATATATATATATATATATCAATGGGAATTTATTAATTTCAGAACAAGGTCAGCATGTTTGGCCGTGTTCTTAACTGATGCTATTGACAGTTATTTTCTTCTTTATTATTGCTGAGACTTCAATTATTGTTAACCATTTTCTGCATCTAGCTGATTCGATTACGTTCGTATTTTCTGCAAGTATGTTGCGGACAGAGGTTGGTAGATCTCCGTGTGCATTTATATGGAGATATGATCCGATACATATATATATATATATATATATATATATATATATATATATGTGTGTGTGTGTGTGTGTGTGTGTGTGTGTGTGTACTATTTTATTTTAAAGTTATTTCTTTATTGCTCTTATGTGTATCCTATGTGACGAATCGTCATAATGCATATTTACAAATTTCTAACATGAGTTTATGGAACAAATATGTTAATCTTACACTTGACAATTTTTTTTCATTAAAAGAAAAAAAGAGAGAAATTCAAGAAGCCTTTTAGCCTAGTTGTATTGGATAAGTTATCGTCAATAAGAAAACAAAGTCCTTAATATTTCTTAAAAATTAATGTTGACAATTTTATTACTGGAGAAACATGTCAAGTGTGCATTGATGTCTCCCCAGCGTCAGTTTAATTTTCTACTTGGGACCTGCTTGCTTCATACCAACGCCAACCACAAAATATTCCTTCCCGCTAAATATTTTTTCTTAAAAAAGTTACAACCACTAGAAAAGTTCGCCATCTATGCAATGTGGGACAAAGTTGAAATATTTCGCGATTTTCGGAAAGTAAATGAGGAATGATTTCAAACATAGAACCGAAAATTTTAAATATCGATATATATTTATATATAGCCAAGTGATGATGGTGAATGTAGAATAAAGAGTTTTAAAATACGTATATATATATATATATATATATATATATATATATATATATATATATATATATATATATATATATATATATATGTATGTATGTATAATTATTTATTCGAAAATATCGGAGATGGAGCGTTTATGGTTGAAGACCATAAGAAGACTCTATCTATGTATCCATCACTTTCTCCCGCTCTCAATATATATATATATATATATATATATATATATATATATATATATATATATATATATAGATAGATATATATATATAATTATTTATTCGAAAATTATAACATAAATATGTTATTAAATCACTACAAAAATAGCCAAATGATGATGGTGAATGTAGAATAAAGAATTTTAAAATACGTATATATATATATATATATATATATATATATATATATATATATATATACATATGTATGTATAATTATTTATTCGAAAATATCGGAGATGGAGCGTTTATGGTTGAAGACCATAAGAAGACTCTATCTATGTATCCATCACTTTCTCCCGCTCTCAATATATATATATATATATATATATATATATATATATATATATATATATATATATATATATATATATATATATATAATTATTTATTCGAAAATTATAACATAAATATGTTATTAAATCACTACAAAAATAGCCAAATGATGATGGTGAATGTAGAATAAAGAATTTTAAAATACGTATATATATATATATATATATATATATATATATATATATATACATATGTATGTATAATTATTTATTCGAAAATATCGGAGATGGAGCGTTTATGGTTGAAGACCATAGGAAGACTCTATCTATGTATCCATCACTTTCTCCCGCTCTCAATATATATATATATATATATATATATATATATATATATATATATATATATATATATATATATATATATACATATATATAATTATTTATTCGAAAATTATAACATAAATATGTTATTAAATCACTACAAAAATAGCCAAATGATGATGGTGAATGTAGAATAAAGAATTTTAAAATACGTATATATATATATATATATATATATATATATATATATATATATATATATATACATATGTATGTATAATTATTTATTCGAAAATATCGGAGATGGAGCGTTTATGGTTGAAGACCATAAGAAGACTCTACCTATGTATCCATCACTTTCTCCCGCTCTCAATATATATATATATATATATATATATATATATATATATATATATATATATATATATATATATATATATACATATATATAATTATTTATTCGAAAATTATAACATAAATATGTTATTAAATCACTACAAAAATAGCCAAGTGATGATGTTGAATGTAGAATAAAGGGTTTTAAAATACGTATATATATATATATATATATATATATATATATATATATATATATTTATACGTGTTAGGTCGTACGGAAATAATAATAGACCCTTTTCGTAGTATGATATTATTATAATAGTTACGCAAAATGTATTACTATTTCCTATTGATTAATATGTCCTCTTTGTCATTTTTATATGATTCTCTTCTGGAATCTAATTGAAAACATTACTTGTCCGTCGTTTTGATCATTAAATAAGAACGCCCTGTCGGTTGGGGCTGTAGAATACGCTGCCTGCACCGCTGCAGAGGGATAAGACCCCCCCCCACCGATAGAGAGTCCCGGGTATGACGATAAACTACATCCACGTCCAAAGTAAGACAATAAACTACGTCCAACAGCAAGGCTTCTGATAAGGAAGTTTTGAAGAGCGTGGAACCACCTCTTAATTGCTGATGTTCTCAGGTTTACCCTGACCCGGGGTGGTAGCACCTTTTAGGGTCCATGCTATGGGCAAATCGTTAATCCTGAAACTAAGGAAAATCATTATAAAAGTGTAAAAATAGGTTTTAATACCAGAAATATTTAAAAAAAACTTATTACCAGAAATTAATTTTTGAAAAAAAAAAAAAATATTACGAGCAATACGTTTTTGAAAAAAAAATACCAGTTTTACATGTGATTGTACTCAAAAATTATAAGTAATTGAAAAATGGTTCAAATATATATGTATACATACACAACGTTGTTTTGTTTACTAAACTATCGCTATGTATCTATTTAAAAATTTTTAATGGCATTAAATGAGCCGCTGAGGTTGATATGTCATAAAACAAGACAAGCAACCATTAAAAAAAGAGATGCATTTACTGCTTTGTATGAGTTCAAGCTTGATCATAATCCTTCTTAATCATTGACAGAGAATAAAGTGAAGGATCCGCTTGTCTGAGTACGGCGTAACCGGAGGGTGAGACAGAAATGCGAGAAACTGTTAGCCTAGAATTTACAGCTCATCTGTAAATTGGTGACATTTAGATGCTAGTCTAGTGCTGCGCTTAAAGTCAAAAACTCTAGGTACCATAGCGAAGACCTCATCCGAAAAACTACCGTAAAATTATTTAAAGAAAAGACAGGGCGGCAAATTGACGTCTGTAGTAAAGTCACTGGAGCAGATCTGCCAGATCAGGACATTCCGGACTCTTCTTTGAATTTTATCAAGAAAATCGAGGTAAATGACAACAACACCGGACCATATACGCAAGCAATATCCTAAGCACGTATGACAGGTAGACTTATAAAGAGGTAAGATTTTGGCAGATAAAAATTGTCTCAAGCGACAAAGTGAACCGACTTTTTTAGCAGTAGATCTAACAATCGATTCAATATTGTCTTTCCACTGCATATCAGCAGAGATCGTGAGCCCGAGAAGGCGAAATGTTACTTTCCTGGGGGATAGCATCAGCCATGCTGATGGAAGGCGAGGTGTCTTTCAGTTGTTTAATGGAGAGAAGTTTAGTTTTGGAGGCGTTAAAATTAACAAAATCCATTTTTTTGTCCCAGTTAACGACAGACTTGATGACTTTTTGGACATCTGCTGCCATTTTCAGCTTGTCGGAGTAAATTGTTGTGTCATCAGCGTAGATATCAAGTTGAGAGTTGATGTCATCAGGAAGATCATTAATGAAAATTTAAAAAATGGAGTAGGTCTAAGGATGGAGCCCTGGTGGCACCTGCGTGAGTACGAAAGGATCCAGACGATTGGCCGTTCAGGATAGCTTTAATTTTATGATTTGATAGGAAAGTTTGGATCAGTTGAAAAAAAGTGTCCGGAGACATCGTAACTCTCCAGCTTGTGGAGAAGACCTGAATGCTAGAACCTGCCAAAGGCTTTTCCAACATTCAATGCTACAGCCCCGGCTTCATCGTTTTTATCTAAAGTACGATAGACTCTTTCCGCAATATTGTCAGTACATCAGCAGTTGACCTGGAGAAACGAAAGCCATATTGCTTGTCTGGGAAAGGCCTTGAGATGTTGAACCAATTCAGCATTGATTAGGGCTTCTAGGAGTTTCCCAAAAAGAGATAGAAGGCTTATAGTCAGATAGTTATAAGGGTCGGACGGCTCACCGGAGTTTTTAAAAACTGGAATAACATTATGTTTTCCAGCAGGCAAGAAAACAGGAGGCAGCGAGGTATATATATTTTTTTTAAGCTTTTCACCACAAGCAAGGCTGGAAGCCACTAGCACGCAAGGGGTTACAGAAGGTTTGGAGGAAGAGCAGATAGGAGTGTTAGAGGAAAGGATGCGGAGAAAGATAGTGGATCGATCAAGGCAAGGGGGTTACAGAAGATTTGGAGCGAGAGCAGGTAGGAATGAAAGGGGAAAGGATGTGGAGAAGGGGAGTGGATAGATCAAGGCAACTGGAGATGTCGATTGACGTTACACTTAAATAGTTGGAGATTATATTTGTCAGGGAAACAGGAATAAGGAAGGGAGTTCCACAGACGAGAGGTGCGAGAGTATTGGAGTAGAAGAGACGTCTACATCTAAAATTTTCAACAGTGAAGGGGTGGGAACGGGATGCCAGCCTCGTAGGACACTTAAATTCATGAGGCCTGTGAACCAGCGAAAGCAGCTCATCGGAACAATTACCGTGAAAGTATTTGTAAAAAAGACAGAGCGAGGCAACGGCGCGTCTGTGAGAGAGCGACTGCAGACGAGATGACAGATCAAGGCCAATTACGTTGCATATCCGTCTCTGGATCTTATCAAGAACGCTGAGGCAAACAGCAGGGGCTCCAGAATATATATAGCAGCAATACTCCATGCAAGGGCGAATGGTTGATTTATAGATTTGGAGGATCGATTCCGGGGAGAAAAATTTCCTGGTCCGGCACAGGGAGACAACTTTCCTTGCGGTGGATGAAACAATTGACTCGATGTATTTGTTCCATCTCAGATCAGTGGACAGCGTGAGACCGAGCAGCCGCAGAGAGGAGCTCGCGAGAAGTTGGACTTCAGACATTCTAATGGGATTCGGGGATGGATCCCTGTGGCGGTTAACAGAGAGCAGTTTTATTATACAGTTTGGAGAGAATAGGAGTCAGTTCGGGAATACACTTCTTAATAACTATTACAGGGATACCATCGGATCCACATGCAGTGTAGAGATCTAGGTTAGAGATGATAGCAGAAGCTGTGGAAAGGGTTATATACATATCACTCAATAGAGAATCCGTTCTAAGTAGGAAGTTAGGCGGGGATACTCCAGATGATTGAAGAGTTTGAGGGGAATTTACGGGCCAAACATTAAACTTTTCATTTAGAGAAAAGCGATAACAACAAAAATTGCAATGATAACAGCAAAAATTGCAATATGATCACTGGTAAAAAATAAAAAATACCCAGAAATTCATACAGAGATGTCCTCAAGGACACATGGCACAGTGGATAAAGGCGTTGGTTAGTGACAGGACCCAAAGAGTGTGAGTTCGATACCCGGTTAAGGTAAGTGGAGAGGGGAATTAACAGTCCAGACGTAGAAGGGCCTACCCAAGTGAAAGGGCTCAGTTCGACATTCCAATCACCTGAAAAAGGTACAATGGCTGAAACGTTGTAATAAGTATAGCGACAAAGATGAGTTTATATTCGATTGAAGAGGTTGGAGTAGAGACTAAGTGGACCACATGCTATGCGGGGATCTAGGTTAGAGATGATAGCAGAAGCCATGGATATCAGTCAACAGAAAGGAGGGAAGTTATTCCGGATGTTCTAAATATAAGTGATATCCATAACAGTCATGCTTTTCTTCTTTAATATAATCGTGGCGGTTCATATAAACATCCTTCCAATCCAGTGGCCCCAAATCCAGCTTTGTGAACCCACCTTACACCATTAAGGAACCACCCTGGCCTGTGTTGTTCACAATTGGGGCTCCGCCACAGATGAAGCATACCTCGAGAGCTTGCGACATCGGACCTCACCACAAGTTTCTAATTTTTAATGCCCCAGTTAACGGCGTACCCGCTCTGGTCGTGGTCTTGAAACTATGGATATTCTGTTTCCGTATTCGTCGCTTGTTAAACGTAATGCTGAATTGACTTGCCTTTTTTAACATCCCAAAATCTGTCTCGTCTGCAGTGCCCTATGGTTTTCTTCAGAGGTCTATCGATTCGGAATTTTGAACTGGAAACTTTATATAACCTTAAAGGTTTGTTCTGGTTCGGTTTTCCATGTCCATGGTTATTTCGTCACGTTTTGTTTTTATTAACTCTGCTTACCTTGTTGGATCGTGTTTCAGTCTTTAAAAGCATTTATAGGAATTGTACACAAAAATACTATGTCGCAAAATTTCGTGTCGTTCTTATTTTTTTTAAATTAATTCTACTTACCTGGTTGCAACGTGTTTCAGTCTTTAAAAGCATTTATAGGAATTGTACACAAAAATACTATGTCGCAAAATTTAGTGTCTTTCTTTTTTAAAAATTAATTCTGTTTACCTGGTTGCACCGTGTTTCAGTCTTTATAACCAATTATAAGAATTGAACACACAGATATGTCACAAAATTCGATAAGTTTGCCATTTGTTCATGCAGTTACTATTGCTGTGCATTTAGAGTTTCTTGGCAAAATACAAATAATAATCTGCAATGGTATCGGTCCTCACCTGACATCTCAGCTTCAGTCACTTTCCTATCTCCATAAAGTAGCTTCGCGGTGACATTTCTATAATCATTTTCATGGTCCTTGTTCTGATAGGCTTTCCTCTTTGCTACCTTGAATTTAAGAATTTAAACGCGACACAAGATTGACAGCTGTAACTTGAACAGGTTACGCGAGATTCTAAATTTCTATGTTATGCGCACTGCTGGTTTTGTTACCTGTAATATTCATTTCAGGTTATAACTTCAGCTTAGCTGTTGATATCAACAAGGAATCCTTTTTCCGAGCATGCGTCAGAAAGAGCAGACTAAATTCGATAACATCTGTATCTTGACTTGAGAATTCTTCATTTCATTCTTTCGTCAAGAGATAAATATCCTTAAGAATTTTTATTTTAAAATAAACGTTTTACAACAATTTTACAGTTAAAATGGCTACATGTAACCGTAAGTTCTATGCTAGCAGTTTCTTCTCCTTCACTTCTTGTTTGTGGAAAATCCAAAAAAGAATCAGTAGTGTTTTGGTCCTGACCTGGCATCTCGACTTCAGTCTCTTTCACGCTGCAGTAACGTAACATCCGGTGCTTTTTCTGTAAATATTTTCATTGGAATTCTTTTGATGAGCTTCTTTCTTTGGTATCTCGTTTTTACGAATTTAATCGCAGTACTAGATCGGCAGATAGGTCTCATAATTTTATACTTGAAATGACTTATGGGTAACCGTAAGTTCTATGCTAACAGTGTCTTCTCTCGTACATTTCGATTTTGGAACTCGCTCCCGCGTTGTTGCTTGTCAGTCAATTAGGAATTTTAAAGATTTAAATTCAATGTCAATCGTTATCCTCAAAGACACATGGCCCAGTGGATAAAAGCGTTGTTTGGATCCAGTGATTTGTCCCAAAGAATTTTGATATCAATACCTAGTTCAGTGGTGGACAAAACCTTGACGCACTGAGTTAAAGGGAGATGACTGAGATACACAGAAGACGCATGACAAGTGGAATTAGAATAATCTATTCCAATGTACGAAAGGGTTCAGTTCGAAATTTCAATCATCTGAAGAAGGCCGGAGAGTACAACGGACGAAAGGTCGTGAACATGACAATAAAGATGAGCATAACAGCCCGAACGATGTAATTAATGGAAATTATCTTTTGCCTTCTTAATTTCAGTTCATTTATTGTTCTCTATCTCGTTAATATTTCTTTTTTCTTATATCCTTTCACGTTCAGCAAGACCTTGTGTCTTAGTGGCTTTGTAGCCTTGCTTATGGGGAAATGATTTTTAAGAATCACGAAGTAAGGCTTACTCCTCCATGATAGTGTTCACTTCGCTGTTCCCTGAAGGTTAAACTTGTAAATAATCAACATAGTAAAACCTCAGCCCGCAAATTCCAACACTATGGAAATTGTTTATTTACCGATAGTATTTACTGTCACTCCTAATGGAATGATTAACGATAACGAATATCTTGATACATTTGTTTGAGAAATCCCACCGGTAATATAACGCTTTACAGAAACAATTAATAAAAAAAATAAATAAAAAATTCTTAAGGATATTTATTTCTTGACGAAAGAATGAAATGAAGAATTCTTAAGTCAAGATACAGATGTTATCGAATTTAGTCTGCTCTTTCTGACGTATGATCGGAAAAAGGATTCCTTGTTGATATCAACAGCTAAGCTGAAGTTATAACCTGAAATGTATATTACAGGTAACAAAACCAGCAGTGCGCATAACATAGAAGTTTAGAATCCCGCGTAACCTGTTCAAGTTCCAGGCCATTTTCTTACCTTACATTTCGCAACCATAACCTAAGGAATGGTATGAATTCTTCTCTCCTATCCAGGCAACATCGAACTTGGTCAGTACCTAGATGGGTGGAATACGATTGGATTTACGGGTGGTGTAATGGATAATGGCTCGGAATTGTTAATGTTCGTTCGATATATTCACTCACGCGCAAATACGCTTGGCAAAGGTATGAATCCTTTTCTTTACACCTCAACTATGGATTAATTAGTAAGGCTTGTATCACTAAACCCTACTGTTATTATTTAAAAATAATTAAATAACCCACAGAGGTGTTGATATGACGCGAAACAAAAACGACTTGTTTAGCAAAATGTATATGAGAAAGACAAAATATCTTTGGCATGAACTAGTAACTCTATCCCGTAAAAATATCTTCCTATAGAAAGCATAGCAGCAACAGAGGGTGTAGTGTTGCCGTAACACTCTAATCTACAAGAGAGTCTGATTTTACAAAGGGGTGTGGGTAGGAGGAACCTTTCAGTAATATTCTGATTTATTATAATGTTATCTTTAGTAATAGGAAATATACTTGAAGAACTTATAATAATAGATACATTATTCACCTCTCATTTAGTTCTCCTAGGAGTTTATGAACGATTATGTATCGTACAGATGAGTGCGCATCCATCTGTATACTTGCAAAATCAATGATACATATATCTTATATATAAAATTCAGTATATGTGCGCGTGTGTGTTTGTGCGTGTCTAAGCAACTCCGCTTCCACTTTTTAATGTTTCATAGCTCAATCAAAAGTTCTAGAAAAGTTAGGCGCAGAGAAGGATTTTCGTTGAGCTCAGATTCAGCGTTGCCTGATTATGCGGGTTTCAAATATATATTAATATGATATACTAGCCATTATCGTTGCTATTATGGCGGCATTTAAACTGACTCCGGTGGAGGACTCTTGGTTTGGTTATCATCACAATAGCTAGGGAGGAGTAGATGCGATAGGCATCAATAGACAACAACAGAACAACAAAATTGATCGTTGCTATTAAGTGGGGAGTTAATGTTTAATCTTACCTTTTAAAAGTTCAGCGATAATTCTTCTGCTGCCACTTAATGTAAAGACGATTTGGTGCACGTAGATCCTTAATTTCCGCACAGACAATTATTTTTATTTCGTGAGTGAGAGAAAAGGGGACAATTCATAAGATGAAATCAATATAGTGTAAAGATGGGAAAATAAAAATTGGAATTGGTTATAAATTCAACATTTGAAGAGTTAGAGAAACATAATAGCTAATTAAGTAAAACCTATATTATGGAACCTACATGTATAAATGCGAAATTGGAGCTCAATTCTCACACGAATTCTGAGAGTAAAAAATAACCAAGCTCTACTTTATGTTGGTTATTACTCCACCACCCACGAAGTCGCGTTGTGACACAAGGTCGGTTTAATGTGGGTGTCCCAGCGCGTACATCGGGCTAGGATCAAAAATTCACGGAGCACTCGTAAACGTCGGTTGCGTTGGCCTCGGTGCGATTCCTTTTTCTGGTGCAAGGAGAGGATGCGGCCTCAGGCAGATATTCCCCAGGGCCGGCACTTCTTAGTATAACTTTGCTCAGTTGCGTCTCTGTCCTTCGAGAAAGCCGCCCCAGAACGCGCTCTGCCCAAAGACAGAAACGCAATTGAGAGATGATAAATAAACGTGTTACAAAGTAATTTAGAGTAATTTGCATTTACTCAAACCCCCACGAGGTCAAGTTGTAATACAATGTCATTTTAATGTCGGGACCCCGAGCTAGGAACAAAAATTACCGAGCCCTCACAATAGTCGGTTGCGCTTGCTTTGGTGCGAGCACCGATGCCTCTCTCTAGTGCAATTAGAGCGCGCGGTCTCGGGCAGCTGTTCGCCAGGGCCGACACTCTCAGTACAATTTTCCTCAATTGCGACACTGTCCCTTGATGGAATCATCCCTGAGTGCCCTCTGCCCAAGGACAGAGACGCAACTGAGAGATGATAAATAGGGTGTTACAAACCACTCGAGAGAGAAGTTGATCTACTTGACGCCCCACTGAGTCAGGTTTTGACACAAGGTCAGTTTTTAACATGGGGACCCGAGTGTCTTCACTCGGCCCGCTGGTCTTAGCTGGTCATAACGTGTCCAAGCTGGCCTAAGCTAGACATAGCTGGTCTAGGCTTTTCAGAGCATGTCCAATCTAGTCATAGCTGTGATACTACCAGCGCAAGGACGGATCCATGTGCCCGGTAAGTATTAGAATGTGTTGATTTATTGACCCCCCCCCCCGACCCACTGAGTCGGGCTGTGACAAAAGATCAGTCTTTAACGTGGGGACCCGAGCATCTTCACTCAATATGTAAATGTATCAGAATGTGTATACCACGCTGTATTTACTTGACCCCACCCAACTGAGTCATGTTGAGGCACAAAGTCGTTATTTAACGTGGGGATTCGAGTGTCTTCACTCGGGTCGCTGATCTTAGCTGGTCATAGCTTGTCCAAGCTAGTCATAGCTGCTCCAAGCTGGTCACTGCCGATCCAAGCTAGTCATATCTCTGATACTACCAGTGCAGGGACGGATCCCTGTGACCCGTAAGTATCAGAATGTGTATAAAACTCAAGGGAGAAGTTTAAACGCTAAAAGTTCTATAGTATTGGCGGGAAAAACCAGTTAGCACCGAACCAAAAAGAAGCCTTCATAATGGAGGGGCCCCACTATAACAGAATGCAGTAGAGGAAAAGTGACCGAAACTTGATGTTAAGGTTCCTCCTAACGAGTGATTTTGGATTGGATCCAGAAATGGAGATGGTAACTCTTAAGCATGTCCTTGATTATATTTCCTTAATATAAATGTATATATAAACCAATCGACAACGACTGCTGATCACCTTTAAACAGATCTTAATGTAACTTAACAAAGCAAAAAACAAATATATTAAGAATAATTACATATTTGTCGCTCACCGATCGAAAGTACTTAACGTGGTTAACTGTATATAAAAACAAAACAAGAAAAAACTAAGCATCTATTAATAAATATAGCGTCGGATTACTTACAACAATTATTCACTAAGTATTATTGTTTATTTTAACGTATTTCTTTGGATTTATATTTATTTTCTATATTTATTTTTATGAAAATACGTAACTGCCTTCTCTTTCCAGAATCTATTAAATAAAGAAGTTTTAGGACATATAAGTTTAGCCTAAGCCTGATACTTGCTACGTGAATAACATTTAATTAACATCCAAGGCGAGGAAGTTATTTATTTCTTTTGAATATATATATATATATATATATATACACACAACTACCTTTCCAAAGAAAACCATGATATGGATGAAGAAATGCTACAAACCACAGAGACGCCACTTTGGTTCATGAAAATGATTGCGATGTGCAGTGGTCGAAATTATTTGAACGAAATAACAACATATGAACTTGGCGAATCTTTTTAATCAGACTTGTTTATATATATATATATATTATGAAATGGACAAAGACATTAAAGCATTTTTATGTTTATACATTCCTTTTATAGATACAAATATTTAAGTAAATGCTCTGTTTATAATAAACTATTAAACAACATTTACTAGCCTGAATGTCCGAGAAATTTTCTTAGAAAATATTCGTCCTCCGACAGGAATCGAACATGTATCCTATACGGAACCGTTATTTAGCTTGACGTACCTTAATCAATCGAGCCACGGAGAATCGCTCGGCATCAAAGTCGATTTTACTGCCTTTAAATGCCTTCATTGAAGATTGTAGTTTAAAGTCAGTTTGAGTTTCAGAGATACAGAGATCAATTAGAAAAGAACCAACTCAGTCAATAAGACGTTTGGTATATGAAGGTGGAGTTCCAGCGGTGACAGTTCAAAGAGCAGTGAAAAAGGCTGTAAAATCAGGTGTAAGGCACCTTGTTACTCCAGGACAGAAAGTTAGAAGGTTAGAGAAGGCGATCTCATATTGATGGTTTGTTGTATTTTACAGCATACCAACCTCATTGGGTAATTTAATGCCGACAGCTTTTTTTTTCCTGGTAATATTTTGTTTTGTCAAAAATCAATTTCTGGTAATATTATTTCCTCAAAAATATATAGCTGGTAATATTATGTTAAAACATGTATTGCTGGAAATATTTTTTTTTCAAAAACGTATTGCTGATAATAGTTTTCTTTTTTCTTCAAAAATTTATTTCTGGTAACAATTATTTTACAAAGTATCTCTGGTATTAAAACCCATTTTTACACTTTTATAATGCTTTTTACGTCAGTTTCGGGGTTAATTATTTGCCCATATATGGGACCCTAACAGGTTCTACCACCCCGGGTCAAGTTGGACCTGGGAAGACCAGCAATTAAGAGGTGGTTCCACGCTCCTCAAAGCCTCCTGATCAGAGGCCTTGCTGTTGGACGTAGCTTATCGTCTTACCCAGGACGCGGATGTAGTTTAACGTCATACTCAGAAAGGGATCTCATATTGAATTAGTTGGAATATGATGCTGTGATAACATATTTATATCTATATCATTTCCTCTCTCTGTCACACACTCTCTCTCTCTCTCTCTCTCTCTCTCTCTCTCTATATATATATATATATATATATATATATATGTTTGTGTGTGTGTGAGTGTGTGCGCGCGCGCTCCTGTTAAAATGCCAGGAAGGAGTTTCAACTAGGCCATAAGTTATTTAATCCTACTGAGGATAAAAAAGATTGAATGTCAGACTTTAGATAGTTAACCATATATATATATATATATATATATATATATATATATATATATATATATATATATATATATATTCTTTCTTCGTCTTCGGAATCCGTCCGTCTCGGGAGACGATGGAGTAGCGCTATAGGTGCTAGCCAGTGCGCTACGAGCCTGGGAGGGATGTATAGCGAACTAGGGCTGCCCGGACGTCTAGTTCCCCTTCTCGGCCTTGCTAGAAGACTTCAAAGGAGAGGATGAACCAAAGCAGTTTGGTACCAGCGCGGCTGCAGGAGTTGGCGGAACGTAGCACAGAGTGCCGTACATCCGCCTTAAGGGCTCCACTCCGGATTTATATAGGGTTTACTCCTTAGCCTTTTCTTCTCCCGAAGATTTCCACAAAGAAGTCTGCAAAGGGTTAGCCAATTGCTCGGTTGACATGTGTCTCCATGAGGATATATACACATATATATATATATATATATATATATATATATATAATATATATATATATATATATATATATATATATATATATATATATATATATAGATAGATAGATAGATAGATAGATAGATAGATAGATATTAACAAGTTACTGAAATCTTCTCGACCAACCTAGGCAAGAAACCATCAAAATCATGATTTCTGATCAAGTGTTTCGGAGCCGAAAGATTTTCATTAGCCTGCCTCGTGATGGAGACCCTGAATCCAAATGTAATACTAAGTTAGAATACACATTTACGTTTACAGGTAGGTGAACGTCGGTAGTTGGAGTTGCTTCAAACATACACAATTGTAAAGAACATCTAAATATAATGATATTAATTAACATCAATATTATGGAACAGTCTTTGCCAATTAGTCTCCCTGGGAACTCGCGCAAAAATCTACGTCATCATCATATTTCAACCGTACGCTCGTACGTTTTCTAATGAATCTTGTATATGTGAAGATAGGTTTCGCAAAGTGTCATAATAATATGGGCGTGTGGAATGCAAAGAAACGCTGAGGTTTTATGCTTAATTGGAAGGTAAAAATGCAGAGATTTGAGCCGGGACTCAAATCAAGCCCACTTCTATGTCGACTTTCATCGTCAATCTACGTATTTCAGAAATAAATAGCGTTTGACTTTCAGACGGATGCCCTCTCTTTCTGCTACATCAATATTTCTTCCTAATACTAATGTCTTAAAATAGGATTTGCTCGGTTAGTTGGTACGCTGTATCGCGCGAGACCTTTTTCATGCCCGAATCTGTCATCATATTTATAAGTCAACCATTCATCAATGCGCTAAATATTGCAATCAGGTCTGGTCTAGTGCTTCGGTTACCTATTTAGAGATTCGTGAACGGATACTGTATCATTATAGGTCTTGACCAGAAGTCTCGGTTTCAGTCACTTTCTCATCGCCGTAAAACATTTTCCCGGCGCTTTCTTTATGAATATTTTTATGGTAATTGTTTTAAAATGCTTTCCTCTTTGATACGAATTTAATCCGTGTCCTAGGCTGGCTGCTAGGTTCCATTATTCTACAGTAGATGTAACCGTGTGTTCTCTGCACAAAAAGTCTCTTTTCTCTCACTTCTCGCTTGCGAAAGCATATATCAGCTTCGTGATTTCCGGTCAACTTAGCGCTTCAAAGATTTAAATGGATTATAAATCGCTATATTTTGCTTTCTTAATTTCTATCCATTTATTGATCTTTTAATAAAGTGTTTCTTTTTCTCATATTCGCTCACGTTCAGTAATCACAAGTGTCTTTGTGATATTATTGCCTTGTTGGATGAAATTATTTACAAAACCGTATTACGCATCAAACCCTTCGATAACCTGTCTACAACTTCCGCTTTACATAAACATATACGCCAATTGACCCCCATATATATATATATATATATATATATATATATATATATATATATATATATATATATATATATATATATATATATATATATATATATTGTTTTGAAACAACAAATTTACCATGATTTTTCTCGATTGCTTATAACTGCTCAAAGTGAATCTTAACTTAAACAAATGTCATCATATATTATGTAATGGAATAACCCCGGCAATTATATTAATATATTTTTTGTTTATATGTTATTTTTAAAAACAGAAATATTTAAGTAAATGCTCTGTTTATAATAAACAGTATTAACAACATTTACCGGTGTGAATGTCCGAAAAATTTCATAAAATATATGTGCCCCCCGACAGGAATCGAACCTGTATCATATAACCTATATACCATTTAGCTATATAACCAGAAGCGTCTGGTTATATATATATATATATATATATATATATATATATATATATATATATATATATATATATATATATATATATATATATATATATATATATATATATATATATATATATATATATATATATATATATATATATATATATATATATATATATATATATATATATATATATATATATATATATATATATATATATATATAAACTCCGCATATTTCCTTGATAATGGCTTACAGATTAGTCGAAGACCTTCGGATACCAAGATCTTATGGACAGGTTTTGCATACTGTATGTCCAGAATACAAATCAGTATACGAATGCAAGAGAAATATAATAAAAAAAGCTTAATGGCAGTGTCTTGTCTGATGTTTTCAATGAAATATATTTAAAAATATTGATAATATTTTTTTATTTATGGTTATAAACGCATGTTGCAAAACAAAATCATTACATTTGCATTTGATAAAAACTTTACCAGAGGACAAGACGCGATGGTAAAGAAAAGATTTCTTATTTTTTATTCATATATTTATATATTCATATATATATATATATATATATATATATATATATATATATATATATATATATATATATATATATATACACATATATATATATATCGACATTGAATATTTTTCATCTATAAATATCTTAAATTTCAATATATATATATATATATATATATATATATATATATATATATATATATATATATATATATATATATATATATATGGCATTTATGCAAGAACATAACAATAAATATTTTATGGTGATTGACGATTTCATTTAATGCGATAATTCGATTTAGCATGTGAGCAATGCTAACCCCAAGATCACCCTGTTAATTTATAAGCATATATATACATATATATATGTGTGTGTGTGTGTGTGTGTGTGTGTGTGTGTGTGTGTGTGTGTCTGCATATCGATCGATAAACATCCACATTCTTTTTTTAATATTTTTCCAGTTTACGTATAAGTTGTCGTAGTTTCGGGTCAAATTTTTCTATAGATCTTAGATATGGCACAAGGCCAAAAGTGTGGAGAACCCTCTAAGAATAGAACGCTCTACTGAATTGTAATTGATATAGCAAGACAAGCTTGCTGAACATTGCATCACGTCTGAGTGTACCAAATTCGGCGAAGACAGATGGAATTTCTGTGGCACATAATGAGGAAAGAGAGCTTGGAAAATTTGATACTCACAGAACAGATTGAAGCCAAGAGGGACAGAGGAAAACAGCGCATAATATACTTGATGGAATTAAGTACGGGAATGGCGGAACAGGGTTAAAAAGAAAGAAAGAAAATACCACAATTATTGAGAGCTGGAAAGAACAGGAAATTGTGGAGAGCCATCGCCGCCTATGTCCTGAAGGGACACGGCACATACAAAAGATAATAGTTATTATCAAGAACAATGTTTTGTCTGTTTTTTGGTAGTTTCATTTTGAAATCTTTTTTTTAAATTAAATGGTTTATATCTGATCTTTGTCGGCACAAATAGACGATGAAACATTAAGTATTTTGTACACTTTTGAAAATTCTACTTCGTGTTCTGAAATATATTGTATATTTTTTTAGATTTATTTTTTTCTTAAGGTGTTGTTGTATGTTTCTTAGGTTTAAATATAGTTTAGAGCATTCTGAATTCGCCTTTACATTTGGTAACGTATATTATTTTGCTATTATCTACTCGTGTTCGTATCGATCATCACATTGCAAACAGCTAAACTACATCTGTTAACTTCAGGTATCTTTAGATAATGCCAGTAGAAAGGATATATTTTATCAGAATATATGGCAATTTATAGGCAACTGGAGCTACTCAGTTCTCAATTTACGGCCTTGACAGACTTTAAAAATGTTTACCTGCTCTTGTGTTTATTGACGTATTTACACCTTTGCAACGCCTTTCACACATATGTAACGTCATAAGCCTCTCGTCCTTTTATATTTCATTCCATGTTAAATTTTCTGATTAGCTCCATTCTATAATTCCGCCAGTTCCGTCCTTTCCAGCTAGGACACACCATGCTATTTCACAGAGTCGTAACAAACTTATTTATAACATCTATCATCCAAACGTAAGAACAATATTACTCTCGTTATTTACATTATTCGGACTATTGTCGTCATCTTTGTAGCCATATTTATTACAACGTTTCGGTCGTTTCGGCCATGTGTTCTCAAGGACACATGGCAGAATGAATAAAGGCGTTGGTTAGATCCAGTAACAGGACCCAAAAGAGTGTGAGTTCAATACCCGGTTAAGGCAGTGTAGAACTTTCAGAGGGGTCGTCTTATAACAGGAGATAACTGATAACTGACATCCATTAAACATGGCACCTGGAACGTGAACAGTCTAACCTAGTGAACGAAATAAAGGGTTCAGTTCGACATTCCAACCACCTGAAGAAGGCCGGAGCGTACAACGGCCGAAACATTGTAATAAATATGACGACAAAGATGAGGACAATAGTCCGAATAATGTAAATAATGTATATAATACCTCATCTGAGAAATATAGACAAATATTACACTCGTTTCTTTTTTAGAAACGTCCACTTCATGCATAGATAATCCAACATGGTTGCTACCCCAAATATTTTAATCTCAGCAAATTAAAATTAAGAGTTAATTGTTATACATATTCCTTATCCTCATAATCTTCACTTCATAACGACACTCTTTTTACTTCGTATCACGCTTTTCATTCATCATTAGGGTTTTGACAGTGATCGTCTAGCTTGGGTTGCTCTCGAGCTATGGATTTGGGGAATTCCGTTACAAAACTGTCACGATAAGGTGCTCTCAATTTTTTCTCATCACTTCACCCCGAGCAAGGCAACAAAGCCACTAAAATACAGCAGGTTACAATAAAATGCAATAAAATAAATTTTACTTAATCCTTTAACTGTTTGGCAGGTTCGATTTGAAAGAAAAGTAAATATTATAGGAATCGATAATAACATAGCTTTCAATCTAAACAATTGACTTAGACGAACAAGTAACAGAAAGAAAAATGTCTGCCTTAGAACACAGGACGTAAAACATTATTTATTTTAATTTCCTCATCCTGTTCATTCTTATTGCTTTTCTATATTCCTGTCCTTTGTAGCTCTTCATAATCTTTCTTTCTTTTTGTTATCTCTTCTAAACCTTGTTCCGCCATCCATTTTCTCAAGCTCGCTCGGTAGGTTATGCGTTGTTTTTCTTTGTTCCTCTTGCCTTCAATCTGTCCTGTGACCGTTACTGAACATAAAACATTATCGCTATATGTGTGCAACTGAAAGTTTCAAGCGGCCAGCAACGGACACAAATGTTTCTTTGTTTAGTCATTGAGAAAATGTGCAGCAAAACGTGACTGCAAAGAGTATGCAGATCGGCGGGTAAATATTTTGCTTGCTAATCTTTGTTTCATAGCAGAGTTTTACTTTTTTTTTTTAACTGATAACGCTTGAATCCTGATAGGTTTAGCACACTGGTCGGCATCTCTAATCTGGGAGGATTTTATCAGACAAACAAAAAAGAAGATGGTCGTACTTTCCGGCGTCATTCATTCCTTTTCAAGACTCACCTATTCATTGGCGGGTCTTCAAAAGAGAAGAATGCTTCCTCTTAAAAGTCTAGGCGGCTAACTGCGAGTCCTATACCTGACGAGCTTGTGTGAATGAATGACGGAATGAGGAGTGGTGCAAGGGAAGAAGAACCGCCAAAAGGCACAGAAGGTAGGAAGTTGTGGAGAGCCATGATCATCTATGCCCTGAAGACACACGGTTCATAGACTGACAACAACTGAAGCACTTGACTGCACCGTGTAAAAGTTTCGAATATATATCGGAAGCTGGTCACAATAGCAGCAAAAAATATATTAACACTGACAGTGAAGGCGTTTTGTCTCCGTCAGCGTCATGTGATGCTTCTTATTGTTTTATTTGGCGTGTCTCTTCAGGACGATGGCGATCATGGCTCTCTACAATTTCCTCTCCTTTGTAGTTGATAGTGAACACTCTCCTGCCATTATGTTACACAAGACCAACAGGTAGGTTATACGTTGTTTCTTTTGCCTTCTTTTGTTAACTTTTCCAAGCCGACTTTATTCCTTATGTTCGCTTGACATTTCACTTGCCCCTTTCTGATGTTAAGCATGGTAAACTGATGCAGTTATATGCATTAGTGTCGTCGTCGGCGGCGGCATCCGTCCGTCTCGGGAGACGATGGAGTAGCGCTGTAGGTGCTAGGCAATGGAGTTACATCACCTCTAGTGAAGTGCGCTACGAGCCTGGGCGGGATGTATGCAGAACTAGGACTGCCCGGACGTCTAGTACCCTCTCTCGGCCTTACTAGCACAGTACAAAGGAAAGTATGAACCAATACAGTTTAGTACAAGTGCGGCTGTAGGAGTTGCCGTTAGGTAGCACAGAGTGATATCCATCCGCTTTAGGGGCTCCACTCCGGATTTATATAGGGTTTACTCCTTAGCCTTTTCTTCTCCCGAAGATTTCCACAAAGCAGTGGAGCTATTTAACTCATAGCTGGGATTTGGTTTATGGGCACCAGGGCGTGTCCACACACCGATGCGCCTGCATGTCGCATGTTAAGGGGGCCAAACTCCTCCCCTGTTCCCTTTAGTTTAGCCCGGGTCTTCAAGGATTTGTGTAGGGTTTACTCCTTAGCCTTTTCTCCTCTGTTATGATTCGTCTAGTGTGGTAGTGTGTAGTGGTAGTGCTTGTCGCTTCACGCTTTCATCTACCGCCGCTGGCTAGCAGCAATGCGAAAAGGGGAGCCGAGTGCGTAAGTATTCCCCTGCCAGTATATAGCCTCTCCATCAGCAAACCCTATGTAGTGCCTCCTCGTGGCGACACATCGCAACCGAGCGCCTTGCGAACTCGGGCTAAACCACAGGGGACGGGGGGGAGTTTGGACCCCTTAACATGCGACATGCAGGCCCACCGGTGTGTGGACACTCCCTGGTGCCCATGAACCAAACCCCAGCTTTTGAAAATCTTCGTGAGATGCATTACTGTAAAAGCCAAGAAACTGGGTGAATCTTTTTTGCACGAGACGAGTTTCTTTGGTGGCTGAGACAGTCGAATTATTTCCATTGAGTTTATTTGTCAGTGTTCATGCGCTTAGTATAAAAGCCAGGATCTGAAATCCTTACTTTCAATACGGGCGGGTTCTTGACGCAACACAATCTTCCTCCATCCCTTCCCTACAATGTGATTGTGTGTCGTCTTATTACTCGTATTTGTTCTGTTCCTTGCCGTTATATGCACGCATACCCTCCCACACGCGCACAAAACATACAGTTCACACAAGTATGACGAATAATGTGCATTTAGTGTTTCCCTGCGTATTAAAAAAAAAACTGTAAACGATTAAAACCGCGACGATCCCACTACATGCTCGTTAACATTCTTTCATGGAGTTCAGTTTTTGGGGTCGGTTGTAAGGACTTATCCTTGTCAAAGCATTGCCTTTTATGTTAAACATTGTCGTATTTAACCCAATTTTCATCACCTGCTGTTATGCTGTATTTAAGGAATGGTTAGCTATGATAATAAATTCGTCATTGCAGTTGGTTCCCGAAAACGAAATTTATTTATGAGTCAACCTAATAACATTTCTATATGTCACGGAAATCTGTGCGGTAATTGGAACAGGCTAGTCTGCTGGGTTTCGTATACATGCCCTAGGGAACGGTATAAATCCATATTTTCTCCTTCTAGCTACGGTATAAATGGTAAAGCACACTGGATTCTCTAGTTTTGGGTAGAACCGTGTCTATGTGAAGAAAAAATGTGAGTTTGAAAACGTGAAGAAATTAATGGGAAACCATTTCATTATCTTACTCAAGAATTCATACCAACACAGATTATTTTTCAATCATTTCACTGCATGTAAGACAATACAGCCTGTAAGATGTAAAAGATCGATAAGTGTTAAGGAATATGAGAAAAGATCCCGCTGGAGAGAGAATTATAAGAGAAGAAGAATAATGAAGACAAAATAAGTAAAAAGGAAACCAGTGCTGAAATTGGAACCAGCCTGTTGCGTGAAATTTCGCTCTCATTCCCTAGGGCAGTGGTTTCAAAAGGGCGTGTCGGGCCTCATAGGTGCAGCGGAAGAGGATAGCAGGAAAGGCGGAACAATTAAAAGAAAATGAAAGATATAGAAAGAGTTTCAAAAAATTCTTATGACAAAAATAAATACGATTTCAAAATTTAATATATTATTATGGATTATGTGTAATTGCATGCATGAGTCCCAGTCTAAATAGTTATAAATAATTATATAGCAATTTTATTATTGTGATATTTTTTCATTATACCAAGTATAAAGGGTATAGTAACTAGGGTTCACAAATTGGAGAAGAGAGTCATCAATGATAATATTTCTGACTTTGAATTCATAGGTATCTCCCTTTAAGAATCTCTCTGGATCTTCTATGCTGTAGGGTTGCTTGCGCTTTTACATCAGGACTTCATTTCCCTCGAGCCGGTGTCTTCGTAGATATATTTTTTATCGCATAAAATTTGGTGAGGCGCAAGAAAATTTTCATTCTGAAAACGCGGCGCAGAGAAAAAACGTTTTGGAATCACTGCTTTAGGGATAAGTATGAATTCATCCCTTCTTGTTCCAGATATGGAGTAGTTCGCAAAGTAGACTAAGGCGCAAGTAATGAGTGAGTGTTAGAGAATGTATACATAAAAAAAACACAATTAAGGATATATATATATATATATATATATATATATATATATATATATATATATATATATATATATATATATATATAAACGAGAATAAAGAAGGCAGATTGATATTGCATAATAAAGAAAGGAGCATGTGGGGGGTTATAAATAATTATTGACCGATTTTTCATTGTGACCTTTTTTCATTGTATCAAGTATTAAGAATACAGTATCTTGGGTTCACAAATTGGAGTAGAGTGTCATCAATGATAATTCTCTGACTTTGAATCCACAGTTATCTCCCTTTTAACCTATAGCTTTATTACAGATAAATGTAACATCATCAACGTGGGTTGCATAGACCCCTCTTGCTAGGAAGACTTGGTCACAGGATCAATTAATAAAATGTTGTATAGCCCCTTGGCGAAGCTGGACTTGGACCACAGCGTCGATTCATTCATATGTTGTATCTTCTCTCCCTCGTTTTCTGCCGGCTGGTGATCGCTAGTTAGTTTGCGTTCAGAATTTCAATACAGGGAATATTAACAGTATTTACATTAACGTTGTGACAAATATGGCAACAAAGATGAGGACAATAGTTCGACTAATGTAAATACTGTACATAGTACCTCATCTCAGAAATATAGACAGACTCTGAGGGAATATTAACTTAGCTAGTTTATTAGCGTCGACGTATACATCTTCAAACTTGCCAGTGAGATCGCTCTCTCTTTCCACTGGGGATCAATTCCAGACACGAAAGTTAACACATCTACTATTGTATTGGCGTGTAAGAAACTACTCCCTAAAAAAACTTTCTATATATCTGTCATTTCCGCGCTCGTTCAGCCACTCAAAGTTGACTTCCTTATTTTGTCTTGTATCTGATCCTTACGCTCAACCTGAGGAACTCAGAGTAGAGATACACTTCCCCAGTAATTATAATAGACTGCTAAACTATTATTCAACACGTGTACTGTACACTCTCCATAGTGTGTCACGTGTAAAAGTTTAAATGCATATATATAAATATATAACGCCGACAAGTTATATTTTAAGGATTCTAAATAAACGCAGTTGATAGCCAAGGCATCATATTACCTCTTGCTGAGGTAATATGATAAGACAACGACGTCTTATATTTATCTCAAATGGTATTATATAAGAAACTATGATACGCACTGATACATAATTCTAATCACACCTAAAGTTACGACAGTATGCTGTCTATACAAAAGTTCTCACAATTTTTTGGACATTGGTAATTCAGCAAGGATTATCATTATTCAGAAACAGCCTGTCAAGTTTATAGTTCTGTGTTATAATGAGCCTCTACATCAGTGTTTGATTTAGCGCTCCAAATCTTTAGGAGTGTTGAGTATTAATCTATTGAGATAAACTAAGCTATACTTTGCAAAGCACTTACTGACTCTAACTGCAATAATTCCTTGACAGCATAATATATTGTTTACGCCATTAGTTTTTGGCCGGGGGAAATTGTATTCTTAGGAAGCTTTGACATAATGATATCTGACCGTGGTTAGCATTACTCAGTCATATCCTGAGAGGAAATTTTAGGATTAGTCATGAATCTCTGAGTGAAATTGAAGACCGTGAATTCTGAGAGTTTATAAGAAAGAGACAAAGGAAATCTATAAGTCACGAGCAAAAAACAAGCAGATTTCTGCATCGTAATGACACGCTTTAAGATTAAATAGCAACATTTTATTTGCTCTTTCAGGCTTCATTTTCGCTCTTCTCGTTTACAAGATTTTGGATTTCCCCACGTGCTTGGGGATTGCCTCTTGGATATTTACTAGGTACATGACCAATAAGCTACGTTCACTCGTTACAAACACGTCAATGCCGTTAATTCTGCCTCTTTCATTTCGTGGTGTGCATAATCTTATCACATTTGAGTTTTGGTGCAAAGGAATCTTCTCAAAGGGCAGTGTTCGGGCCTTTGTGTTCATAAATTATTATTATTAGAGGTGGGCTATAAAGGCCACATTTTTCAAAAAGTGAGAAAGTGTTTTATTCCACTCGTTTGTGTCAAAATAGAAGGAAATTTGCCAACTTTTTGAGAATTTTTGAAAATTGGGACGGAGCCGGACTGAAAAACGTATTCCAAAATAACACCAATATTAACCAACAGATCTTCACCAAAATCATGCAAATGATTAAATTCATGGTTCTACGTAGACAATACTGAGTCTACCCATTAATTTTCAAAACAGTAGGGTATTTTGGAGGTGAAATAGACCAAATTTCAGGAGAAGAACGGGGACAAAATTGAATATTTTGAATTGATGTCCCCGAATACTTCAACATTATATATTATCGAGACACGCTATCGGACTTATATTCCACTGATATACATTAAATCAATTAGATATTACGTATTATATATCAAAAATCTATTAAATATTACGTATTTTACGTCAAAAATCAATTAAATATTACGTCATATATACTTTAAATCAATTAAATATTACGTATTATATGTCAAAAATCAATTAAATATTACGTATTATATGTCATAACTCCTTTAAAAAAGCTCAAAAATGGTGAAATTCGGTTAAAATCTGCTAAAATTGGTCTGAATAACTGAAAGTTTAGAAAATAACTGATATAATGTCCAATGATAGAAATTAATTCTATGAAACTGTTTAGGTGTAGTTAAAAAAGTATAAACGGTCCGAATTTCTAAACAAATACCGATATGAAGTAGAAGCTTATCAACTCATTAACAGTATAATGATTTAAATAACACATCGATAACATCATTATTATTCAAAACAAATACTGATGTTCTTATAATGCAACGTTTTTCTTTTTACCAGCTTTATTCAATACATCATTAAATTCCTCATAGATTGATGTTTTATGACCAACATTCAATATAAGTTTACGAAATGCATCAATTACTCCAGGGATTAAATATTTAGCTGGGAAAGATTTTAAAGATGGCATTGTTTTGATTATTTTTACCTTTAGTTCGAATTTACTTTCTAAATGCTTCAGAACAGATAGGTTCCCTGCGTCAAACACCTCACAAGTGTGGCTCATGCAAAGTAGATGTAGGGGTGCGTGCTGTGACAGGAGGGTTGCAGCTACCAAGATTTGTTGGTGAATATTGATATTATTTGGAATACGTTGTCATTTTTAGTGATTTTTTGAGACCCGGGCAGATCTGGGCACATTTCAGTCCGGCTCCATCCGAAGTTTCAAAATATTTAAAAAAGTTGGCCCATTTTCTTCTATTTGGACACAAAATGAGTAGAATAAAACACTTCCCCACTATATTTGAAACATTCAGTCTCCATAGCCTACGCCTACTATTATTATCTCCTTTGATTTCTGGTGCGTATTCATTTGTTTCTGGGTCCTGGCCAGATATCTAAGGTCAGAAATGGCATCATGATATTTTCCACTTGGCAATTTAAAAAATCACGCATATTTTATATAGATAATGCCCTTCGTAAGGCGTGAGCTGTACATGTGAGATCAATTTTAGTATTTCTTTAAGACATGGGCTTCCGGGAATCCCTTCAATGAGTCTAAAGGAATCTTTTCCAATTAATCGGGGTGCTATAAGGACAATTGGAACTAATGTGCCACATTTTGATAGCTTTTCAAGGTTTGCCAAAATATATTGCAGTCTGCAGGGGACTGCCATATAAATAAGAAGGTAATTTTGGTGTTTGAGGTCTCTAATCACGATGTCTGGGCCATTAGATTTGATTGTTCTGTCTGTGTGCATTGTGAAGTCTCATAAAATTGCTACATGTCTTATCTCTGTAACCGGGTCTTTCCGTAGAAGTTGCAGATATACCAGTGCAGATATTGACCCTCTATGTCATGCCGGGTTTTATATTCAGTGGGTGCCAATACCGTGCAACCTGATACAATTGTTTCTAGATATTTATCACAGAATCTGCATTTTGAGTTAACAATTTTTTTCCAGTATCTGCGCTTGATGATATGTAGTTAGCAAGAATTAGTCTTGTGCAACAAGAATAAAACCTTCGGTTCAGCTTTTAAACCTGCACTATGTGACCACGTGGGCGCGTGGCCGAGTCGTTAGAAATTTCATGTTCAGACCATGAGACTCGGGTTCGAATACCACCATCGTCGACTGGAGAGGTCAATCCCAGCGGCACCTTTGGAAAATGCCTAAAAACCCTACCACGGGTTGACCCAAAACTTGTGAGTGAAATTGGGTAGCCGTCGATAGCTGTCCTAGCAAGAAGTCACAAGTCATTGTGACCGAGGGTTTAAGCGTACTGGCGTTATTTAGATTGTTGATCATGCTAGATAACACGCTCTTTCCCAGAAACTGTAACTACGGTCCGCTCAGCTTAGTTGCAGTACAAACAACAGCAGGGTTCTGTGGGTGTTGAATAAACACAAATGCGCCTGATCAAACGTCTGCAATAAGGATTGGCTAGACGCCCTAGTAATTGTATGTCCTCGAATACGAGTGGCCAGCTATACATACATAGCCACAGATGGGTACGGGGGTTGTCTACTTCAGCTTGTTTTGGTACGGGCAGATTACTGACCGTAAAGCGGTTTATCTTACCATTGTTTCTGTATCTGGTCAGATGCATTTGCTCTGCTTTCTTTTTTAAAGTAATTTTGAAGCTTCAGTCGTTGTATTGCGCTTTACTTGTATTTCTTCACCAATTTGAAACTCCATTTCGAACTAGTTAGCTTCTTTTATTACTGAATAAAGTCGTTTACTACTTTAATGTTCTTTGACACATATCATCATCCAGTCTTCTGTAGTTTCCAGGTATCATTGAAGGCCAATTGTTGTTTTGTAAGACAGTTCCAGTTAAACTAATATTCTACCTCCACCGGATCTGTGTATATACAGCTTTGGGATAATGCATGCTGTAGCAGGTGAGAAGCTTTCTCGCTTTGGCCACCATTCGCTTAATATCAGCTATTCTCCATTTCAGGATGTTGAACTGTATGACACCACAGAGACAGCCAAGGTGCTTATGGCTGATATTCTGTTTTTTTTTTAATTTCAGCTCGGTATTCAATACCAGACGAAAACGTCTGTAGTATTCTTTTCTTAACTTCACTATTTGGGTAGGCGGGATTCCATCTCGTTTACTAATTCCTAGTTTCTTATAGGCTTCTTCTTGTTCCAGTTCCCTCATCTTTGACAAAATCTAAATCTATTGAGTGTGTTACTTGAATGTTAGTCTTGCACATTTATCTAATCCGAAATCCATAGCAGTGCTAGTGGTGTGATTTAAGTTTAATGTGATGTTCCACATTCCTATGCTGTGTTTAGGGAAATTTACTCTCACGCGGGAGACTTTGTTCATTTGCAAAGTCCAAAGGATCCACGAGTGTGGCTATCAAAAGCTTTACAGTAATCCATGCTATCCTAAGATTTCTACATTTTCTCCTGCAACATTATTATTATTATCATTATTATTATTATTATTATTATTATTATTATTATTATTATTATTACTTGTGTATGTTATGTTTCCTGCTTTGTATCCTGTAGAGCCGGGTCCAAACTATGGTCCTTAGGCCCTATAAGAGAACGGTCATTTAATTGATAGCACATATCTTAGTATATGGGATGTTCCTAGTAGGGTTATCTTCTGGGCAACCTGTATGTTACCCGGGACGCTGTTGGTAAAACTGTCCATTTCTTTTCCCACGAGGCCCAGAGATCCAATTACTATTAGCAAAATCTCAGTTTACATACAACACATGTTGTTAATCTCGATCTTGAAGTCCTTGTATTTGGACAATATCTCGATAATTTTCATGGAGGTGTTTCTCTCAGATGACACTGTTATGTTAATAAGCATACACTTCCTGAATTTCTAGTCTCTTAAGATGATATCAGGTCTGCTGTCTTTTATTTCTTTGTTAATTTGAATTGGCATGTCACAGAGGATAGCTACATCGTTACTGTGTCTGGTTGATTGTCATACCATCTCTCAGTGGTTTCGATTTTGTGCTTCCAGTGCATATCTTCCAGTATACACATGTTACTACATTGTTATATCTGTGGATATATTCATTTCTTGCTAGTTCGGGATATCCTGAGATAATATGGTCAACAGTTTCATCATATTTTCCGCAGTTCCTGCATTTCGGGTTAGTTCCATCCTTGATTATTTGACAGTGATAGTATTTGGTTGAGAGGCTTTGGCCCTGAGCTGCAATAATTAGGCATTGTGTCTCAGCATTCAACACGCTGCTCCTCTGCAACTGATGTGTTTTCTGTTGGTCCACATCTGATAATTTCGTTCTTTTTAGGTATTTGCCATGCAAGCCTTGTCTTCTTCTTCTTCTTCTTCTTCTTCTTCTTCTTCTTCTTCTTCTTCTTCTTCTTATTATTATTATTATTATTATTATTATTATTATTATTATTAATCAAAGAAAACTATGCCATTTCATGTCAACACTCATGATTTAAGAAAATAAACTGATTCTTTTCACCGGAAAGGTCGCATCTGAAACGCTTCGGTATATCCTTTCTGTTCTGATCAGGTAAGTCTTTCTTTCAATGATTTTAATTAAGTCTTTCTTCCAATTCGCAATCGAATAACGGCAAGGATTTTTCGCGTGATTTTGTACATCTTCCTTGTACTCCAATGATCACTAGTCCTTCACAAAAATTCAGAATTTCATAATTAATCAGGTTAAAAGGACAGGAAAGTTCTGTAACGTAGCAAGCCTTTTTTCTACCTGTCCAGTAGGATTAAATCGTGTTTATTGTTCCCTAAAAATGTGACTATTTGAATCGGAATATCCCACGCGGTTTTCATTTTTTTAATCTTAAGAAATTTCTTCTTCTTTGGGATAACATGTTCATAATAATTGTAAATTTTATTGTTACTATTATTATTGTTTTCTTCTCGCGGGATAGACATGTCAATAAGCAGGCAAACTCTCTTTTTGGTGATCTTTTCCAACACTAATTTATAAGGTCTGTCGCCCTTAATAACTTTATAATTAGGATGGCATGTCCTATGAAATAGACATTTTCTACTATTGTACAAATGTGTTCTCATTCATCTTCTTTCTTTCTTTATTTCTGTTCTTATTGTTGTTGTTGCTATGATTATTATTTGAAAAATCTCTTTTTGTTTTATAGTCACATGTCGGGTCATAACCAAGGTTCGAGAGAAAACGAATGATGTTATTTTTTGTTGTTTACACGTAATTTTGAAAATGACAAATATTGACAAAATATAAAAAATAATATAAAAAAAATTAAAAATTAAACAAAATTAAATGAACAAAGCCCTTCGAAGTATTTTCCTGTGTTTTTTAGAAATCATTTTTGATTTCCTAGAGAGATGGTGCACCAGAGATTTTTGTTGACTTGTCGTTGAGTCCCTTTCTTTATCAGGCCCAAACAGGGACAGTTTTAGTTTTAAGTGTTTCTATTTCCATCTGCTGATCTTATTTGCTTATTTTATTTTCAAAATCCTTTACAGAGCTGGTTTTTGCCATTTGGCAGGCTCGTGTCAATATGTGTACAATTTCGCTTCTTTTCTGTCTTTGCGATGTGCTTGCATTGTTCGATATATACTAATAGAACATTTGATTTCTGTTGTATAAACATTTCCTTCCGGATCCCAACCAGAGAGTGAAGGTTAGAAATGGCATCATGACATTTTCCCCTGACCATTTCTTTAAAAAAAAAGGAAAAACAACAAAAAAAATCACATATTTTTTAGATTCGCATTTCACAATCCGTTTATTTTGATAGTTTTTTTTTTTTAAAAAAAGATCTTTAAATATACATTAGAGTCTGCAGAGTCTTCCATGTCAATTAGAAAGCATATTTTGTTTTTCTGGTCATTGCTCAGCTTGTCTGTGCGATTAGCTTTCATTGTTCTGTTTGTGTGTGTTGTAAAATCCCACAAAATTGTCACAGGTGCTAAGTTTGTAATTGAGTCTGGGTGGTTTTCATATCATTTGCTTCAGATGAATTTCTTTGATTGAGTGGGTTTTCTTTAATATATAAGCTGCTATCTTCATGTTGCTACCAAGTATATTACAGCGTTTCTTTTACGCAGTTGTTGACCACATCATAAGCAACTATTACTTATTACCACGGTTTTTTCTGCGAGATTCATTCCCCACATTCACATATTTAATACTAGGTCTACAGATTTGGACAGCACTTTTCCGTAGTTTTCATCGAGGTGCTCCTTTCAGTAGTGACAGAAAGGTTCTTTCCTTTTCTTGTTTTTTATTTCATCAGTTCTGTGGCCTTAATTTCTTTTTCAGTCTGTAGCAATAAGGCTGGTTCAAGCAAGGATATTGTTGTGGTAGGATCCACCTAATTTGCATAGCGGAGTACCGACGATATAAATATGGTTGGTACCGGAAGACAGGGAGGCAAATCAAGAGATCCAACTAGAGACTCTGCCCAACTGCGACTTAGTCAACACATTCTCCAGGAACGGTCTTCCCAGGAATATACAAAAGACTATATGTAAATATTGTGTACACTTTCTTGTTTCAATACATTTTATTCTAACTACATTTTGTGTTTGCATTATTATTCCATGCATTAGTCAAGTTTCAACAGATATATAAGTGATAGAAATTACGAGATAATGATAATTAAGTAATTCATCGAGTCTAGAAGAAATAAATGTATATATATATATATATATATATATATATATATATATATATATATATATATATATATATATATATAAAAGTTGTTTGTGTGTGAAATGTGTATGCATATAAATACAAATATATATATATATATATCCAATTTTTTATATAAAGTATTTATATATTATAGTGGGCGGTACTTATTGGAAAACACTCAATATAATATTAGAGCTAACATATTTAGTTAGACTGATGTGAGTTTGTGACCCTGGGATTCACGCTATTTGAGATCGTCAGACAAACTATATATATATATAGTTGGATTGATGTGAGTTTTTGACCCTGGGTTTCATGCTATTTGTGATCGATACGCAAGCTAAAAATATTGTCTGACTATCGCAAATAGCGTGAAACCCAGGGTCACAAACTCACATCAGTCCAATTATATATATATATATATATATATATATATATATATATATATGTATATATATATATACATGTGTGTGTGTGTGTGTGTGTGTGTGTGTATTAATAGCTACGGTACCAAAGAACGGACGTACAATAAAGGCCTCAATGCAGCCACTTTGAAAAACAAACAAACATGCAGAGCAAAGGAGGAGGAGAGAGATAAGCCTTTCAGAACCAAAGGAAAGTATCGATGAAACAATAAGAGTTCATTATCAAACAAAAGAAAGAAAACCGAACAACCATGAAAGATCTATTGCTGGTCCATCTGCTCCCTGTTGGAAGAAACATTCCAAGCGATAGAAATGTATCTTTTGAATACTATGGACAGAACATATGAATAATGAATATGTATGATGACAAGAAGTGCTATAAAATATGCAGTTTAAATCAGAAATTGTTAGCTAAAATAAGGAAACACGGATACTGGGAAGGTAAGTATATTAGCGGAAACTTATTTTGTGTGAATAGATGGCAGAACAAGAACAAGGATGTACGGTGAACAGTCGAATTGCTGCATCTTCTGGAGAGCCATGATTGTTTATGTGATGTAGAGTACATTAAATATTATTCTTATTCTTACTTCGATTCCTGCTATGGTCACATTACCTACCAAGTCTGCGGGAAGACCTAAGGCAGATAGTGGTGTGCTGTTATGGCTACATTTCATGATCTATTTTTCTAGCTCCTATAACACCACTAGCACTACATGGATGCATTAACAATTATCGGCAATGCATTTTTGAAAAAAGAAAAAAAAAAAAACACAAAAAAACTACCAGCTATGCATTAGCAATTTACCAGTAATACATTTTAGAAAAAACAAACAAAAAAAAAACCTACCATCTATGCATTGACAAATTACCAGCAATACTTTTTTTAAAAACAAACAAAAAACCCAAAAAAAACTATCAGCCATGCATTAACAAATTACCATCAATACATTTTTGAAAAAAATATTACCAGCAATAAAAATCGTGAAGGCATTAAATAACCCATTGCGATTAATATGCCGTAAACCAAACCAAACCAAACTAAACCAAACCAATCTATTTCTGTAACCGGTGTTGGGAGATATTCATACCAGTGTTTATTAACATCTTTTCCAAAGTGTTTACACATTGTTTAGTGTGAATAAAATTGTTTAGTGTAAGTAAACACATTGTTTGGTGTAAATAAAATTGTTTAGTGTAAGTAAACACATTGTTTAGTGTAAATAAACACTTTATCGTGACGATATTTATATTCACTAGGCGCAATTACAGAACATCTTAACATTAGATGGTCTATAGTTTTATGATATTCGTCAAAGAATTTGTATTTTTGGATCCACACTATTATCTAAGCAATTTGCCTGAAAGTTCCTAGTGAAAAGACTCCGGTCTTGCGCTGCAAGAATAAAGCCTTCCATGTCAGCCTTTTATCCAGTTGGTCATAGCCATCAATGAGTGTTAACTTAATCAACATCGGCTTTATTAGCCTCGTTCTGGATATTGGCCATGCAGAGGTGTGTCTTGCCAGCGTTGTTTCATATGTTCAACAGCTTTATTCTTACTTTCTTTTTCATATTATTATTATTATTATTATTATTATTATTATTATTATTATTATTATTATTATTATTATTATGTCATGCATTTAGATGTTAATCTTAGACATCCTAATTCCGTACCGTCCTTAATCTTTCTCAGAACAGTATCAATCATCTTGTTCTATGTGCCATATTTCTTGAGGGCATGGGCGATCACAGCTCTCCATATCTTATATTTTGCAGCTCTTAACAAGGTACGTCCCTTTGCCATCTCTCCAGTCCCATGTTCGAGATCCATTCACACAAGTTCCTCAGATAGGTGGCCTGCTGCCTTCCTCTGTCCCCTTTGCAATTGATATGCCCTGTGCGTAGCAAATTTTCTAAGTCGTCCTTCCTCATTATATGTCACAGTGATTTCTATCTTTTTTTTTATTCTGTGAGTAAGTGTCCTTTTTGTTTCAATATTCTTTAAAACTTCTGCATTGATTACACTTTTACATGTTTTATCTCAGCATCAGCATCCTCCTGTAGAACTACATATTAGTTGATATCCAATAGGTCCAGTATTCACTGCCAGATAGGGAGACTGATATTTAATAGCAGTTCAGCACTCTTTTCTTTACTTCTAAGGAATTTTCCCTGTTACTTAATACTTTGCTTAGTTTTTGTATGGCATTTTTGCTATCCCAATGCGCGTTCGGATTTCGGTGTTGCTTTTTCCCTAGTCTGTTAAAAACACTATTTACATCGTTCGGACAGTTGTCCTCATCTTTATTGCCATATTCAGGAAGTTTCGACCGTTGTATGCTCCGACATTCTTCAGATGATATACGTTGTAATTTTGAACCGAAACTTTTAATTAGTTAACCCGGGGAGATTATTCTAATTCCATGTACTATTCCTTTTGGGGGGAGAGGGGATATCTCAGTATTATTTAATTCCCTTTATAAACTCAACTCTCCAAGTTTTTGTCCCCTCTGCTGTAGCCAGAACATAGAACTTTGGGGGTCAAGTCACTTTTTGGATTACTCAACAACTGGGCTATGTGTCCGTCTTTTTTTTTTAATGACACCGTTTAAAGTATATTGTTTATGTGGTGTCCTCCCGCTAATGAGTCTATTGTGGACTCTATAAAATTAGTAGGAGAGTAAGCCTCCGGAGAACGGTAATATTCTACTGACGCTATTCGCAGCTTCTGTCGAACTCTCTGGCTTGGGTAGAGAGGAACCGAACGAGACTTGTGTCGAAGGTCAGAGTCTCCTCCGGGGTGGTAGACAGACCCGAACCCGTTTATGCGGGTTCTACGAGGATTTTTTGGCCGAGCCTACGGGCCACTTTAAACTTGGCCTTGTGCCACAGATATCCCTCGTGGTGGGGCTGTTAAATATCAACAGTGATATAGACTGTTCTACTGAGGCTGTTCGCAGCTCCTGTCGAAATCTCTGCTTTAGGCAGAGAGGAACCCGGACGAGGCTGTGCGGAAGGGCAGAGTCTCGTCCGGGGCGGTAGACAGACCCGAAACGATTTATGCATGTTCTACGAGGAATTTTTGGCCGAGCCTACGGACTCGGACGATCCACGTTAAACTCGGCCTTATGCCACATGTACCTTTGTGGGGGTCTACTAAATATCAAGAGTTATGTAGACTGAACTCTCGTCAACCGATACACATTCCCAGGTCGTCTTGTTTTGTTATTTCTTAGCCATTTATTTGGTCACAACAGTTTCTCACGAGCATGACCATTCACAGTTCACGTTCCCGACACACGTATTTATATTGCTGGTTGAAATTAGTTTTATTTTTGGCTTGATTTTAGAATTAATTAGAATCGCTTTTAGTTGTTGCCTTGGAATTTGGTCTTTATTCCGTCTTAGTATATTTTTTTTTGTTTCCTACTAAACTTTACGAAATTAAAATGATATTCAATGTTTCAAACACTTCACTTCAACCACCGCATTATATCACTTCTCTTCACACGGCACAGATAATTTGACTAGCTGTCATAGAGCTCACTAAATGAGGAAGGACCACCTGTTCGATAAATCATGGGACCCAATGACGAATTCTCTGCCGACATATATTAAGGACACTTACACTAGTTAACTTCTTTCGGGGTCATCAGATATTACACGAAATGTGACACCAAGACCACCCAGCTACGATATATGCTTTATAATCTAGAAAGACAAACAGTTATTTTATTAGGCATGTGTGAGGTGAGACTCACATGGTCACCTGTTCCTTTCGTAGAGTTATGTGTGCGTGAGTCTTCGTCTCTGTTACTCAGTAGCTGAAGAAATTCTTTTTTGGTTTTGTGCATGAGACGTTCAAGCTACCGTTTGGATGTTTTGTTTTTCAATTCTTTATTCACGTTTAAATTGTTTTTTTCATTTTGTTCTATTTTTATTATTTTGCTTCTGATTTTCTACGGCATTCTATTTTTGTTTTACCCTTTCTTTCAACTGAATTCTTACTTTCATTTTTTTCCTCTTTCATTGTCTTTTTTTTTCTTTTCTTCTTCAATTTATACATCGTCGGGATCTTGGTCTTTTTGTCCTCTTCTGCTTTCGGATATAATTTTCTCCTCTTATTCTCTTTTTCCTCTTTTCCTTTCGACTCCGACATTGGATTCTTCATTCTTGCTTTTTTTTTTATTCAACCCCTAGTTCTTTTTTCTTCTTCTTTTCTAACGCTTTTTATTTTAGTCTCCTTCTCGTTGCTGCAGTTTTTGCCTTTGTAAAAACATTTGATTCAGCCCCTCTTTTTTAATATCCTACCAATCTTTCTTTTCTTTGATTTTTCCTCTTTTTCTCTTATCTTTCCCTCTCTCTCACTCTCTCTGTCTTTCTCTCTCTGTCTTCCTCTTTCTAGTCTTTTGATTTAATCTTTCTTTCATTTTTCTCTTTCTCTCATTCTCTTTAACTTATGCTCTTTCTCTCTCTTTGTCTCTCCCTTTCTCTCTCTCTCCTGTCTTTTGATTTATTCTCACTTTCCTTGATTTTTCTCATCCTGTTTCTCTTATGCTCTTTCTCTCCCTCTCTTTCTCTATCTCTTTCGCTCTCTCTATTTTACTCTCTCTTGTCTTTTGACTTAATCTCACTGTCCTTGATTTTCTTCTCTTTTTCTTATGCTTTTTCTCTCACTTTTTTCTCTTCCTATTTCTCTCTCTCTCTCTTGTCGTTTGATTTAATCTCATCTTCCTTTATTTTTCTTCGTTTCTCTTATCCTCTTTCTCTCACTTTCTCTCTCTCTCTCTCTTTCTCACTACATATTTCAATCTCTCGCTTTCGTCTTATTACTTAATCTCAATTTCTTTGATTTTTCTTTTCTTTCTCTCTTTCTTTGATAATCCCCCCCGACCAATCTTCCTTTTATCTCTCTTCTCTTCTATTTTTCTCTCTTTATTTTAACTCACTTGTCTTCTTAAATTGGATCAATCTGCCTTTGGCACTCCATCGCTTTATGGGCTTTTATTTCCTTTTACATTTCTTTCTCTATTTCTTTGACGTTCTCTCTCTCTTTTTATTCTTTCTTCTTTGATTCTCTCTCTCTCTCTCTCTATTTATATCTCTCTTTCTTTAATTTTGCCTTTCTTTCTTTTAACCTTAATTTTTAATATTATGTCTCTTTCTTTGATATTGCCTCCCTATTTTTGACTTAACATTTTTTTTTAATTTTACCCCGCTTCCTTTGATACTTTCTTTCTTTCTCCCTTTGATCTCCTTTTTCTTCTATGTACCACGTCCCTTCAGAACATGGGTGATCACGGCTTCCCACTATTCCCTGTTCTTTTTAGCTCTCTCTAAGTTTTGTCGTTTTGGATCATTCCCTGTTCTGCCAGCCATTTACTTAACCTCGTTGAATAGGTTATTTGATGTTTTTCTCCATCACCCTGACCTTCAACACGCCATGTGAGTGTACTATTCTCTAAGACTTCTTTCCTCATTATGTTTTCTAGGAATTTCGACTGATTCTTTCTTATTCTAAATATAGGAGTCTCTTTGCTACTATTTTCCATAAAACTTATAAATTTTCGGTTTAGTCTATATCTTAGTACCCTTCATCAGTGAGGGGATAATCCAGCAGTCACTGCCATATCGGAGGACCGATATTGCATAACATTTTAGTACTCTCTCCTTTGTTTCCTGTTTCTTAATATTTGGCTTAACTTTTGGAAGACATCTTTCGCTAATATAATCCACCTTTGGATTTCGGTGTCGCCTTTTCCGTCCTCTGTTATCACATTTCGTAGGTATTTGATTTTACCCCTTTTTTATTTTACAACTCATACCTTTGATGGCGTCTTTCTTTCTTCGTTTGACATTAGATCTCTTTTTCTATGTTATTCCTGATTATTTCTCTGAGTAGACCTCTCCTTAATTCTATCTGTTTTTCTTTGCTTTTACCTCTCGTTCTTTCTATGATTCTGTCGACCTCTCTTTCTATTTCACCTGCTCTACCGTTCTTACCTGTTATCTACTATAAGATCTATTTGCATATGATGGGATTAAAATGGTTCCTTTTACATTTCTTTCTCTATTTCTTTGACGTTCTCTCTCTTTTTATTCTTTCTTCTGGCCGTTTCCACACAAGAAAACATTTCGTATTCATCGACCGACAGCCAATCTTAAAACATCTCTAAAAACAGTTGTTCCAGAAAATATGTTTCTTAAGTCCAGTAGTTGTTATTGCTTTTTCCCCTATTGATGGGTGTTTCTTTCCTAACCTTTTGCTTGAAGTAGTGTGGAATGTCAACATCTCGATTATGTAGGGCTATCCATTTTAGTTTTCGTTGCTGTCGGTCGTCCTCAAGTGATGTGGTTTCTGTTATTTGGTACAGTTCTTTAAGAAAACAGCTTAATAAAGTGCGAGAAATACTTCACCAACAATATAAATGACCTATAAATAACGTTCATTTTTTGGAGAAAAAAAGAAACAAAAACAAAAAACAGAATCGTATCCTCAAAGAGACATGCCCCTTAACGGTTTACGACACATGTGTACATATAGGTATTCTGAATTCAGGCTATACTGTTTTTTTATGTTTAATTTTTTACCCTCGATGCAATTTCAAGGGCGTTGGATTGTGTAGTCGTATTTTTGTGCTACACACAATTAAAACCTAAGTTTCATCCTGTAAGAGGATTTACATTTAACACAATATGACACCATGTGTTTTTATTTAGTATTTATCTACTAAATATTGCTACTGATACAAGGACATTTGTTGGTAAGAAGTGATGAATAAGCTCGTCTTTGTACTTAACTAGTCCATCATATTTCCTCAAATTTTAGGCAATGGATTAAAATGGAAGAAACTTTTCTTCTTCTCACCTCTCTCAATGTTTTCTATCTTTCTCTCCTCTCTTCTTTATTCTTCACAGTTTCTCTCTTTTCTTTCCCATTATCTATGTTTCTTTTCCTCCAGCTTCTGTGTTTCTCTGTGTAAGTTTCCCTCTCATTTTCTCTCTTTTATTCTGTTTCTCTCTTGCCCTCTACTATTCTGTCTCTCTGCGCATTCCGTTGTTTGCGTCTCCTCTCTCTATAATATTTTTCTTTCTTCCTCTATAATATTTTTCTCTTTTCCTCCCTGTTTCTTTTCTTCCGTCTCTCTTCATATTTCTCCTCATCTCCCTTTCTCTCCCCTTCTAGATATTATTCTCCTCTTGTCCCTGATCTCCTCCCAAATTCTCTGATACATTCTCTCTCTCTCTTTTTCTCCGCTTTCTCAATCACTCACACACACACACACACACACACACACACACACACACACTCTCTCTCTCTCTCTCTCTCTCTCTCTCTCTCTGTCTCCGTGGTTGTGTTGTGCTTTCCCTTCTCTTTTTCTTTCCATCTATCTATATTTTCTCCTTCTTTCTCCTTCTTTCTTTCTTTCTTTCTTTCTTTCTTTTTTCTTTCTTTCTTTCTTTCTTTCTTTCTTTCTTTCTTTTTTTTCTTTCTTTCTTTCTCTCTCAGATTTTCTCTCCTTTTCTTTCCTATTCTCTTCCTCCCTTCATGTATCTCTCTGTATTACACTTCCTTATTATTTCTCTCGTTAGGTCTCTTTGTCTACTTTTTTCTCCTTCTCTGTCCTTTTCTTTTCTCAGATTCCCCCTCTTCCCCTCTTTCTATCTATCACTTCATCTCTACTATTTTTTCTCACCGTTTCACTGTCTATTTATGCTTCCTTCTCACTCGTCTCGGATTTTCTCTCACCTCTCCCTCTACTAGCACCCCCCTCTCTCTCCCGACCCCTTTTAATCGTCTTTTGTATCTCATTGTCTTCCTCATCGCTGTTTCCGGCTGTACTTCTCACATTGCATGATTTTATCCAATCTCTCTCTCTCTCTCTTTCTCTGTATTTATCTCTCTATTTTTCTCCTATCTTCTCCTCGCAATCTCTCTCTCTCCGTTGTACTCCTCTTTCTGTTTCTTTCTCTCTTTCTTTTTCTTTCTCTCTTTCTGTTCTACACTCTTCACTTTCCCATCCTTTCAGTTGTTTTCCTTTCTCTTACCATCTATCTGTGTAACTTTCTCTTTGTTTCTTTTCCTCTCTGTTTTTTTCCTCATTTCCTTCTTGTTTCTTTCTCTGCTTTCCTCTTTCTCTTTCTTTCTGTCTTGCTATTTTCCCCCTTTTACTCTGATATTCGTTCTTCCCAACCGATATTCTATGTATTTGATTCTCTCCCTCATCCTCCCTGTCTCTTCACGTTTTTCTCTCTCTCTCTCTCTTTCGATTTCTCATTCTATTCCTCTTTCCTATAAACTATATATGACTGCACAATGCCTGAAGAAAAAACAATTTGAAAATATAATTTATTTTAGAAAAAACATCATTACAAGACATTTTTTTCAATCAATGTCTTTGTATGTGTCTTGAAGGCCACACATGTTGTCAAGAGATCACCTTCAGCGATTGTCGACGTAATTCGAATCCACATGAATAGCACTAAAATCACCATTTCTTCTAATCATTCACTGTACACAGACATACTTATGATCTATAAAGTCGAACAGACTGTTCATTTGCTGTCAAACACTCCGCCTCGGTAAAGTTTCGTCCGGGGAGGTAGACAGGCCCTGAACCCGTTTATACGAGTTCTAAAGGGAATATTTTTGGCCGAACCTACAGGCTCGGAGTACCCACTATAAACCGGCCTTGTGCCACATACACCCTTGTGAAGGGCTGTTACTTATCATCTGTTATAGCATAAATAACTATTATGCTTGTTCCCCAGTTCCAAGTCTTTTCGATACTCTATCTCTCTCTCTTTCTCCCCCTCTCTCACACATACGTCAAAATCCACACATATGCAAATTCGATCTCAAGAATACTACGCTTATTAGAAGAGAAAATAAATTACTTGGACGGAAAGTTCTTGAGTGTGCATCTATCATTTCACTGGAAACTGTTAAATTACGCCCTGGGTTTTCAAAAGAAATACATCTTTACAAACATATATTACGATATTCGTTTTTAAAATAAAAGAAACAGTTAACTCAAGACCTTCGCTGACTCAGAAAAATACAAGCATAAATAATGTTTCAAATTAAATAACAAATTACATTAAAACTAAAGTAAATAAATATGAACAAATAAGAAAAATGAAATTCAAAATTAACAAAATTTATTTACCCTCGTTTATTAGGCATTAAATTACAAGACTTAGCGTTTCTAAATTTAATCTTTACCATGCTTTACAATTAGATTTCAGAATATTTTGGGTCGTCCATGAAATTAAAATTTAAAAACGAAATTTTCACTTTGGTTTATGAATGCATACTGTAAATAAAATTCTTGGGACGAAATGCGTCGGCAAAGAAAAGTTTTCGTTTTTCTATATATATATATATATATATATATATATATATATATATATATATATATATATTAAAACAATCCTAAGGAACCAGGCAAACCTAGGTTTCACCTAAACGGATCTTCAGTGTAAAACTGGGTAAAAAATTGTTATATTACAAGTGGAGCCAACCGAGGTTTTTCAAAAAGACTTTTACCATTCATATATATATATATATATATATATGATTAAAGAAGCAAAATACAGTAAACATGTTATAAATTTGACATGTTTCGCTATTTCATTTTTATCAATTTTATATGTATCAATATTTTGAATCGTAAGATATATGTTTTCATTGGTTCGATAGATGCCACGTGTTCGGGTGTTGTACCATTACTATGCATGCATGTGTGTTTTCAAATGATAGATGTAATTAGTGCATGCTCACTAGGGTCGATGTGTGCGCCTAATTCCTGAAAGTAGTCAGTATATACATGAGTTTCAAATTGTCTACTGTGAACAGTGTGACTACCTATCGATACGGTGCTTGTCCTTTAATGTCGCTAAATTTTCTTCTTTATAATTATTTAGGATTTAATTTATTATTAATATATTTTAGATTACTTTAATTATTGAAGAAATTACGCACACACAGATATTTATATATATATATATATATATATATATATATATATATATGTGTGTGTTTGTGTGTGTATATATATATCTGTGAGTGTAATTTCTATCTATCTATCTATCTATCTCTGTCTATACACACACACATACACACACACACACACACACACACACACACACACATATATATATATATATATATATATATATATATATGCTGATATATAATTGCTGAAATATAATATTCAACCCACCGTACAGCAAAAACGTAAAAACAAACGTAGGAAAAATATCCTTCAAACTTTTACACAAACACTTCCCAGAATCAAACACCCTACACAAAATATTCAACAAAAACACAGTAAAAATCAGCTACAGTTGCAGCGAGAAGATGGCACAAGTAAGAAAAAAGCATAACAGGAAAATTATCAACTAATCACACGAAAAATTTAAACACACGTGCAACTGCAAAATAAAAAATGATTTTCCCTTAAACGGTAATTGTTTACAAAACAACGTAATCTACCAAGCCACGATAAAATCATCAGATAATGAAGAAAAAGTATACATAGGAGTAACTAAAGGACACTGGAAACAAAGAATTTATGTATACAAAACATCTTTCACAAATAGTAAATATGCGAACAGCACAATGCTTTCTAAGTGTATCTTGGAAATAAAAAACAAAACGCACACCACACCAAAACTATCTTGGGAAATAAGGAAAAAATAATCAGCGAACAACAACCAATCAAATTCTTGCAAACTTTGTTTGGAGGAAAAAATAGCTATCATTACCTTCCCAGACCAAAATAAATTATTAAATAAAACATCCGAGCGAAAATATACAGTTTAACAAATAAATAACAACAAGTAAAATAAATTGATCTAAATACATCCAAATATATAAATAAACTAACAACCGATACCGATAAACTAGCCGTTTAGAAAAAAAACAAATAAAGATAATCAATACAAATTAATTAAAAACTGTTCCCGCCAAAATAATAGTTAGAACAAACCACAACAATCAACCCCAAAATTGAACAAATAGCTTTAATTATCTTCCCAGACAAAAACAAAATTATTAAATAAGCTATATAAACAAATTTTTATTATGTTAATAAAAACAGCGATCAAAATAAAAATAAAAAATAAATAAATATATAAGATAAAAAATAAAAATAAATAAAAACAAATAATTTGACCCAAATAAATAAATATACAAATAAACGACTTCCGGTAAAATAACCGCCAAAATAGACTACCCACAATAAGCTATATAAACAAATTCTTACTACGTTAATAAAAACATCGATCAAAATAAAAAGTAAATAAATATATAAGATGAAAAATAAAAATAAAAATAAATAAAAACAAGCAAAATAATTTGACACAAATAAATAAATATACAAATAAACGACTTCCGGTAAAATAACCGCCAAAATAGACTACCGACAATCCACCACTGACTCGTATATATAAATCGCCGAGAAAAATAACAGCAATCGTGGCCTGACGATTGCATCTAGCATGAAACAGACTGTCGCCTCTAAGTGTTGACGTCTATATTCACTTTTATATATATATATATATATATATATATATATATATATATATATATATTTGAGGATTTGCTGAAATGTTCTTAGATATGGATTTTATTCATTTAATCAAACGTATTTAATCATATATATATATATATATATATATATATATATATATATATAAATATGTATATATATATAAATATATATAAATATGCATATATATATATATATATATATATAACTTTAAGACTATATTTCTGCATATATATGTATATATATATATATATATATATATATATATATATATATATATATATATATGAAGAATTGCAGAAATACTATTAGAATATGGATTTCATTTATTACATATTCCATTTTACACAAAATCAATTCTCGTGATGAATAGGGGTAATGATATTTGAGCCATGAACTTTTCCAAAAACAATCAACAGAGAGGGACATTTTGGAAACAGCAATGCATGCTGACATATATATATATATATATATATATATATATATATATATATATATATATATATATATATATATATATATATACATATATATATATATATATATATATATATATATATATATATTCATTCTTTGTATTTAGTCAAATATTATAATGCATCGCAATTGCAAGAATGACAAAGCCCCAATAAAATACATCATACTTATATACAAAATAAAATTCGATAAAAATCAAATACATCAGATTTATTATTCACTATAAAAAGTCTAAACCAGCATATTCGTTATTAAAAATAATGTATCTTAATCTTCCAACCCTCTATATGAAACAAATGTTGTGTATGCATGTCATTGCCCACTTGGGGGATATTTCTCTGCATATTATATACACAAAACGTCCTACAAAGTATATATCATGATCACACTCTCATGGAGAGTCAGCGCTACGCTATCATCAGACAGGAGTATCATGAAAGAACGCATTAATAAGTAGCACAAGTATCAGAGTAACATGAGTAACACATCTTACAAACAATCACAAAATACTAGGTAAATTATACAGTAAGAACTTATGATCTTGGAATCAATACTCATAAAAACAGAAACAACATTTTATAAACAAAAACAAGCCCGCAAACTCAAATGCATATAACTAAACCAAAAACAAAAAGACCTCAATCCTTACCTAGGTCACACCAGTCATTGCCTACTTCACATTTGTCTCCCTACGTCACGACTGTCTTTGGCTACGTCACATCAGTATTTGTTTACGCCACAACTCTCTGCCCCATACGTCACAAAAGTCTCTGCCTACGTCACAGCACTTACCACCTACCTTACGACCTAACGTTCGGACCATATTTAAACTTCCAAGATTTCTGCTGGAATTTCATCCACGTCTAACAAAGTGTCTGTTGTATTTAATAATAATTATATATATCTATATCTATATCTATATGTGTGTGTGTGTGTGTGTTTGGGCGCACGCGTGCGTTTATAACATTTTCAGTGTCAACCACATCCTGGATAATCACTCTGCAGTGGGATTATCCATCACTGTTGAAATCTGTCGTATTTTTGTTTTACGGATATCATATTAGTATCGCCATTACAAACCTTTCTAAGGACGGCAGGCTTTTAAATTCAGAGTTATCTTTCTCCAGTAGAGGTTGCAAAAGCAGCGCCAGAGGGCCCAGTATACACTGATATTTAACCCTTATCAGGGCGGTGTGAGAATAAATTAGCACACATAATGTGGAAGGAAAGCTTAGACAATTTGACATTAACAGTATGAATATATAATAGAAGTGCCAGCGGAGCACCTACCTGATGGCTAGCGGAACGGGGATTGGATGTGAGGGGAAAAATAAAACCAAGCCAACAAACTTTATAAGAATTACAAGGGATAAGTATTTGTGGAGAGCCATGATCGCACATGACCTAAAAAGTCACGGTACACAGAAGAAGATGTAGGTATGTGTATATTTTTGGGTAACTTCTTCATATCAATGTGTGGCATATTCACTTAACAATCCAGTATGTGGACAGTGAATATAAATAAACCACAATGACACACACAGAAACACACAACACACACACACAGATTGACGAAATGCTGCTTTCGATATATAAAAATATGTATCTGAAAGATAACATATCTATCTATACCCAGTGCAAAATTCTGTCCTCACAACTGTCCTTCATTTCAACATTTGGCTATTAAATTCAATCTTGACAATGCGTTTACGTGTGGAATGGCATTTCCTTTGCTAAACATAATGCCGAAATTGAATGCCATCAGCTTAAACGCCCACGTTAAAATTCTGGACGACGCGACTTTAGGCAACTCTTTCCTCTGGTTGAAACTGAACACTAAGGGCTTCTTTCCCGCCTTTAGCAGAAATTCCTTCCCCAATAACAAATTGCGCGCCCTTACAGTACTCCAGACACTTGCCAACACTTCTTTTTCAATGTTAGAATAATTCGTCCACTCTGCCGTCAAGTTTCTGGACAAATACATAATAGGATGTCCCACTTATGATAAGATCACTGCTATGGCATGGTCGCTAGCATCAGTGGTTATTGCGAGTTCTTTCGTCAGGTCAAAAATCTTAACTATTGGCTTGTTTCTAAGTTCTTCCTTCAGCTTTTTGAAGGCCATCTCCCGTCTTTTAGTCTAATGAAATTCGTCATTTTTCTTTCTCAACTTAGCAAACATTTCGATCATGTCGCTATATCGTGGTATATATTTATTATAAATGTTAATCAAACCCATGAAAGACTCTCTTCTTCTTTTGGTGTACTTATTTCTGATATTTTGTTAATAAGTCTGTCATCTGGCTAGATCCCATCTTCAGAAAATTTGATAACGCAAGTAGTAAATTTTCTCGCAATTAAATTTACACTTACCACGATTAAATGTCATGTCTACATTAGTCAATCTTCTCAGAACCTGTACCGTTTTATTCTTTAGCTCATCCTCAGTACGAGCGCCAATACCTAGGTCAGAATGCCAATACCTAGGTCAGATCACCAATAACTAGGTCAGGTCGCCAATACCTAGGTCAGATCATCAATACCTAGGTCAGATCGCTAATACCTAGGTCAGATCACCAATATCTAGGTCAGATCAACAATACCTTTGTTAGATCACTAATATCTAGGTCAGGTTGCCAATACCTAGGTCAGATCACCAATACCTAGGTCAGATCAACAATACCTTTGTTACATCGCTAATACCTAGGTCAGATCGCCAATACCTAGGTCAGTTTGTTTATCTGTTTGTTTTGCTAGTACTATTTTAAAATTATTGCTGATAATACTTTTTCGTTCAAAAATTATTGCTGGTAATATTTTTGTTATTAATAGGTATTAAAACCTATTTTTACAAAAGTTTGGGTATCCACTATTTGCCCTTAGCTGGGAACCTAACAGGTGCTACCACCCTGGTTCAGGGTGGACCTGGGAACGCCAGCAATTAAGAGGTGGTTCCACACTCTTCAAAATCTCCTGATCAGATGACTTGCTGTTAGACGTAGTTTATGGTCTTAGCCAGGACGCAGATGTAGTTTATCGTCATACCCAGAGCGGTACTCAATACGTCATACTTCAGTTAGCCTTAAAAATTATTTCCTCTTCTATAGATATCAGTCCTGAACACAAAATGTTTTGAATTCACCATAGCTCGATGCCTCTTTTAGCCTGTGAGCGTACAAATGGTTTCATCCGGGTTTTGTCTGATTTCAAGAAATTTCGTCCACTCAGCTATGATCGTTTTTTTTCATCGTACATTTGTTTGTGCAACGTTGGCAATTTCCTCAAATGTCAAGTCTTTTTGCATCTTCGGATAGACCATTAACGAGATCATTTTAACGGCCGTTGATGCCAGAAATAAATACGTTACTTCATTTACTTCTCCACTATAATTGCTGCCAATCACTAACTTGACTCTTGACAACGCAGCGAAACATCTCATCTAAGTCTCAACAATCACAAGATCCTCTAACGTGGTTATTTATCCTATCGGCAATGCCATGTTGTCGTGTCGTGTACAGTTCTCACAAATATGCAGTCTAGTCAAGGAAAGATAACTCTCATTATCTTGTGTAGAAACCTTCCCACTTATATAAAATTTAATTTGATATTACCCCAGGTTTATTGTTCCTCTATGATAATGCCAGTCATCATGTTGCATGCGGTCCAGGAATACCAAACGGCGACTATGCCAGCCAACTTACTCTCTGGACTTGCGCCAACAGAATGTTCCGTTTCAATTGCTCCGAACACAACTTTCATGGAAAATCCTTCGCAAATGAGACCGACTTGCGGTTGGTACTCACAAACTTCTTTTCGTCCAAGACATCTGATTTTACAGACATATGCTTGCACAACTGGACCCATTTTGGTGAATTTTTATGGATGCCGATGAAGATTACTTTGAGGACTAACGGTATATCTAATTTGCTGTATAAATTTTTTCTAATAAATAAATAAAAACAGCAAAGACATTTTGATTACATTGAATTTATTATGAATATCTTTATGATAAAACAATACACACACGGGTGTAAATATAAGATTCCATAGTATTTATGTACGAAAAGAGGCCCACACATGCGCAGATATATTTTTTCATTCGCAGGTTTGGCACAAGAAAGACGAAAGAATTTTTGTCATGTGATAGGATTTCGCTTATGTAAATAGATTGTCTCCCTTTAGTGGTTTTGGATTGCCGTGTTTTTGTACAGCAGTGGGTGTAGTTTCTGGTTTTTATTGAATGCTCCCGTACTTCAAATGTTAGCTTATATATATATCAATCTGTTCAATATATAAACCTTATATAAACCTTATATATATATATATATATATATATATATATATATATATATATATATATATATATATATATATATATAAGTGAACATTGAATCAACACTATATAAACCTTAGAGGCGACAGTCTGTTTCATGATAGACGCAATCGTTAGGCTGCGAGTGCTGTTTTTTTCTGCTATTTATATGTACGGGTGAGTTGTGCCTTGTGAGTAGTCTATTTTGGTGATTATTTTGCCGGAAGTCGTTTATTTCTTTATTTATTTATTTGGGTTATATTATTTTGCTTGTCTATAGTTATTTTTAATTTTATTTTTAATTATTATTTTTATTTCTTATCTTATATATTTATTTTCTTATTTTTATTTTATTCAATGTTTTATGAACGTTTTGTTTTGGGAAGATAAAGCTGTTTATTCAATTTTGGGGTTGATTGTTGCAGTTTATTCTAACTATTATTTTGGTGGGACAGTTTTTAATTTGTTTATTACATCATGTATTTATTTGGATTGATAATCCTTATTTGTTTTTCTAACAGTTAATTTATCGGGATCGGTTTGTTAGTTTGTTTATTTATTTGGATTAATTTAGATTAATTTATTTTACTTGCTTTTTATTATTTATTTATTATACTTTATATTTTTATTTACTCTTTTCGGTTTTCGTAACATAGTATTTTTTATCGTTATATAACAGCTATAGCTATGCTTTTCGTTTGATATTTGGTTTTATTTTTATAGTTTAACTAATATATTGGTCTTAGTGGTTTGTTAATTAGTTTATTATTTACTTAATTTATTTTGATTTTATTTATTTATTCTATTTCGTCTATTCTAACGGGTGTGATTTGGTAATTTGTTTGGGTTAATTTATTTTACTTATTTTCTTGTCATTTTGTTTATTTATTTATTTTATTTTATTCTATTTTATTTATTTTTTTTTAATTTTAGTTTTCGATTTTTTAGTAACGGAGTGAAAATGAGCTCGGGTCGTTTATTTAATAATTTGTTTTGGTCTGGGATGGTTTTGATAGCTATTTTTTCCTCCAACCAAAGTTTGCAAGTTTTGGGATTAGTTGTTGTAGGCTGATGATCTTTTCCTTATTTTCCAAGATATTTTTGGTGTGATTTGTTTTTAATTTCTGAGATATACTTAGAAAGCATTCTGCTGTTCGCATATTTACTATATGTGAAAGAAGTTTTGTGTGCATAATTTATTTGTTTCCAGGGTCCTTCATTACTCCTATGTATACTTTTTCTTTATTATCTGGTGATTTTATCGTGGCTTGAAATATTACGTTGTTTTGTAAACAATTACCGTTTAAGGGACATTCGTTTTTTATTCTGCACGTGGGTTTAATTTGTTCGTGTGGTTTGTTGATAATTTTCCTGTTGTGCTTTTTTATTATTTGTGCCATTTTCCCGTTGCAACTGTAGCTGATTTTTACTGTGTTTTTGTTGAATTTTTGAAGTGTTTCTGTAAGAGTTTGAAGAATATTTTTCGTACGTTTGTTTTTACGTGTTTGCTGTACGGTGGGTTAAACCATACGATATTTCTTTTTCTCTCAGCATTTTTTGTGCTCCGTGGTGAGTATGTGAGTATTGTCGGGAATACACCATCTTTTAGGGCTGTTTCATAGACGACGTAGACTAAGTGTTGACTTCAATGTTCACTTTAATATTTACACACGCTCAATCTCTGACATTCAGCACTTTAAATATACCACAACTTAACACTATATTTCTTATATATATATATATATATATATATATATATATATATATATATATATATATATATATATATATATGCATGTATGTGTTAAAGGAAAGAGAGAAGCCGCAAACGTTTTTGCTTATAATATGGGATTTTAAAATATATATTATACTTCATTTTCCATATGAAATGTGAAAGTATAATATATTTTTTCTTTCTTTTCTTTAAGATATACACTTTTCTCTGTTTTGATATATAGACATTAATATATCTATCACACACACTCATGCGCATACATATACATATAGGTATATATATACATATATATATATATATATATATATATATATATATATATATATATATATATATAAATAAAATATATATATATATATTTATATATACAGAAATGCACACATATATTAGCAATGCAGTTACATGGCATATATATATATATATATATATATATATATATATATATGTAACAATATGTAAAAACACATACGCACTCTTGTGTATATATATGGGTGCGTAAGCGTATGTTTACGCGTGTGCGCTTATATATATATATATATATATATATATATATATATATATATATATATATATATATATGTATGTATATGTGCATATCTTAGTGTTTTTGAACGTATTATCTATGCTAACTATAATCTAGTTTTGTTTGATAGTGTTCTTAAAATTGCTTGTAGGTGTATGTATGTATATATTTTTATATACATATGTATATTTATATATTTTTATGTTACTGTGTAGGTTGATATATTTATATCTATTTCTATGTCTGTGTATATATGCATATATATGTATATGTGTATGTGTGTATATGTGTTCATATAGGTATATATATGTGTGTATATGTGTATGTGTATGTATGCGCTTATGCACATTTTTGAATGTTTCTATTTGTAGTGATGTATATATATATATATATATATTGTGTGTGTATTAGGCAGTATTTTTCCATTAATGCATGTTTCATTAAATAATATAAACACGTTTTGTCTATTTATTTTATACAAATTCCTTTCATATCGTCTGATAAGATTAATAACATTATCATTGAAAGACAAAAGAAAATCACCAAATTGATACATATTTTTTTAATCCTATCTAAGCTTTCGGCTTACACAAACCATGATCAGAGATGACAATTGCATTACAATAAATTAAACAATACACGGACATACCAACAATGATAGTCTGTTTTGTTTGCATGGAAGATTTCCAAGCAACGACCAACACGTGCATACAAGCCACTGGAAGCGAAAATCGCACCGCGGCCCATATATATATATATATATATATATATATATATATATATATGATGGACTCTCCCGTCGTATTCGACGTATCAGGGTCATGCAGCTCAGGAACCGACAGCCAGCATTTATGATTTGATTATAGTGGTTAAGGCTTTTGAATGGCCGAATACAGAGACCTGGTGCACTACGTGCCACAAGGACCACAAACGAACCTCGGCAGGTTTTGAATCGGGATTGTCCTTCTCCTAGACTAGTTGTCATTCAAGGCTATATACCCCAGTCTGTCCTGCTATTTACCCATAGCTGGAGGAGTAAGAACAGAATTCATAACTTTCCCAAAGGTATTAGCACGTAAGAGAATTAAATCGATTCGACTGTAATTCGAACTCAGCTCTCCGATTTCTCAATTCGTGCATCCTCTCTCTCTCTCTCTCTCTCTCTCTCTCTCTCTCTCTCTCTCTCTCTCCCTATATATATATATATATATATATATATATATCGGTGAGTTGTACCCGTGTTTTATCTGAAGAGAGAACACGTTAATATCGCGTTTAATACGTTAAAGAAAATTTCGAGGTTTCTTCCTTTTCGTTTTGATAAACATTCTGAATAAAGTGGTCTTGCTTTCTCACTGGTGGAATTGTTTCTTTGTTAAATCTTTCATCATCATCATTCGACCTCCTTATGGTTGGTCGGAACGCCACTAAAAATCCCTTTGCAAACTGTTCGCCCCTGTATTGCTGTCCCCAGACCCCCAGTATTCAACCATGTTTCCCCAGCTATGCCTTTCTGGGAAAGTCAATTTTTGTGAAAAAGCACTTCCAGAATGATGCCATAGAGTAAAGATGAGACGATTTCCCTGACCACTCGTTGGCACTGATCTGTTAACTGTCATCGTATTTACTTGAGCTTAGGAGTAATTGGTCTCAGTTCTTTGTATATTGTGTTAAGTGCTGCATGTTCTGGATTTTAATAAGTACATTTGTATACGTTCCATCGAAACGTCTTTCAAGACGAACAAATAATATCCAAGTTTCTGTTCCATACAGTTGTATTGGTTCAATCAATGTTCTAATAGTTTGGACTTTTAAGATGTATGGAAGGTTCGAGCGCCAAATCCCATGCAAGAGCTTTTTGTGAGATCCAAGATATTTGAAGTCCTCAACACTTTTGAAAAAGCTTTACTTGCTACTGTGATTCTCAAGTATAATATTATACATTTAGTTCATTTTCCAATTATTTTCCGATTCCATTTACGCCGAGACAATTATTTATCATATTACGAGGGTCATTCCATAAATAAGGTGAATTTTTCGGTATAAGGACTTCTAATACAGATAGAAGCTTACTTTTTTTAATTTTCCAACGTAGTATCCCAGCATTGTCACACACTTTTCCCATTTGTGCACAAGCTTCCGTATTCCCCCAGCGTAAAAATCTTTGGACTGATGTCTCAGCCAGTCGCTCACAACACTTTTGACTTCATCGTCACTTTTAAACTTCGTGCCTCTCGTGAACGCTTTCAAGGGACCAAACAGGTGAAAGTCTGAAGGGGCAAGGTCTGGGCTGTAAGGGGGATGAGGGAGCAGTTCCCAGCCCAGCTCGTTGATGGTCTACACCGTTTGGGCTGCTGTGTGAGGCCTTGCGTTGTCATGATGCAAGATGACTCCTTCTGACTGATGACCCCTGCGTTTGTCCCAACAGATAAGCTCAAAGTCCTTGCAATGTCATCCACTGTCACCCTTCTGTCAGACTGAATGAGGTCATTGACTGATTCGATCACCTCAGGAGACCTCATTTCTGTAGGCCTCCCAGGCCTGTCTTCATCCTCAACACTGCTCCGTCCTTCTTTAAACAATTTAGCCCACTTTTTTGGCTGAAACATGTGGCACCATACACAGTTGATATTCTCCTATGAATTTCAACTGGTTTGCCCCTTTCAGCAACCAAAACCTTGATAACTGACCGCTGTTCAATCCTGGAGCATGCTTCTTGGTCGGCCATCTTTGTTAATCGCCAATACTCTCAAAGTTTGTTTTTTTTAATCTGAAAAAGAAATTAAATCCATGTGAAAAAGAAGCAAAACAAACCAAATAAAAAAGAGTAAGCTTCTATCTGTATTAGAAGTCCTTATACCGAAAAATTCACCTTATTTATTGAATGACCCTCGTACCTTACGACAATTTTTTCTGAGTATGCAAGCAACGTGCACGGGAACACTCTTTTGTAAGTCAGATAGTGATGGCTTTTCGTGGGAGTTTCTTAATATGTGTTTAGATTTTTCTTTGGAATTATTCCTAACTCTCCTGTTATTATTCGAATAACGATTCTGCTTAAATGCCATATTCATGCAATTTCTTTTCCTGGCTGTTTTTTATATTTGGAAATTATGTGAAAGTCTTTTACAGAGCTATTTTCTATCAGATAGGATATTTATATCTACGTACAGCACGTTTTCACTTAGAAGACATCAGACAACGAAAATTATCGTCATACCCAGGACTGCTGACAAGTGCGAGGAAAGGAACTATCAGAATAGAACTTACGGTTACACTTATCACTTTCAACTGTAAAACGAGGAGTCCTAGTGCCAGTCTAGTATTACGCTTAGATTAATGCGTCCGACGAATGAAGAAGGAGAGCTCATTAGAACAACTGCCATGAAAATATTTATAGAAAAGTCAGTGGGAAGTCATGTTACGACGCTGGAAAAGTAGCCGAAGTCGGTTAAAAGGCCGCTATGAATTTGTTGGCTTATTTCTTTTGTAATACGGACCAGCATTCAGTCGATTGGAGTTTCTAACCTATATGATTGAAACGATTGTTGTCGTTTTGCAAGACAGTTCCAGTTACACTAAACCTCTGTCTCATTTTAGATCTGTGAGAGATGATCAAAATAGGTCATAAGAGGATGGTTGCGGTGGCAATTGAGGAGTTTTCTCATTAGCTTAATGACGCCTATCGTCCAGTTAAGAATTTTTTTTCTATTTTGTTTAAGTACTTTCAACTCTTTCAGTCATTATCAAGAACTGGGTATAAGCAGAATGATAAACACAATTTTTTTTCATTAAACCATGGCGTTTTATTCGAATGTACGTGAATAAGAAAATGGGCTTTTGACAATTTCTTTTTTAATTTCAAACCCGATATACAACATTTAATTCGGAAACTGGGAAAACAATAAAAAATGGAGACATATGAAAGAATGGAGCCCCGAAGTTGATTGGCTGTAAACATTGCAACTTTCTGGCAAATCCTGCAGCCAAGCCTTCCCGAAATGTAATCTCTGTAATCGATCATTTAATTATAGCAGACTGGCGGGGGCATGCTGTCTGGGCAGCACCCGGACTCCATAGATCATTGCCTAGGCCTGTGCTCTGGAGAGATTGTCACAATTTCCTCACCAAAGAACTGAATTTTGAACAAACTGGGCGCTAAATTTATCTCACGAGATAAACGTTTTTGTTGAAGTTCACAAATATTTACTGATTTTAAGTTTAACTGAAAAACATAATTATTACCGAAAAGTAACTTTATAATTTAATATAATTTTCAATTATTATTTATTTTATTTCCTTTATTATATATATTATAATTATGATATTTATTTGACGTTATATATGTATTGATTATTATGTTTTCTTTCAAACTTTTCCACACTTAACATTTTATATTTCTTAGTATCTATATGATGTTTTTACAACTAACCTGAAGATCGTTTGTCTTATTTTTACGTTCTGTTTTTGCCTACCTAAAGATATATTTATCAACTTTGTGTTCTCTATGTCTATCTATCTATCTCTCTCTCTCTCTCTCTCTCTATATATATATATATATATATATATATATATATATATATATATATATATATATATATATATATATATATATATACATATATGTCGGAATACAATGTTGTTATAGATGGTATAAACTTCCAGTAACCCAAAACACTTTTTTACAAAAGTGCTCAATACAAAGTAGAGCGAATAATATTTATTTAAAAATTATAACATAAGCATGTCATAACATCACTAGAAAAGTAGCCATTTTGTTTCAAGATTTCTGGTGTTGCGAGTAAAAAATAAAAACAAACAAACAACAACAAAAAAAAACACCTATCATTTGACAAGACACTATAAGTGTTGAAACAAATGGCTATTTTTGTAGTTATGTAATTTTTAAATAAATAAATATATATATATATATATATATATGTGTGTGTGTGTGTGTGTGTGTGTGATATACATTAATTTTTAAATAAATATATATTTAATAAAGAACATATATATATATATAATTTTTAAATAAATATATATTTAATAAAGAACATATATATATATATATACATATATATATATATAATTTTTAAATAAATATATATTTAATAAAGAACATATATATATATATATATATATATATATATATGCATATATATATATATATATATAATTTTTAAATAAATATATATTTAATAAAGAACATATATATATATATACATATATATATATATATATATATATATATATATATATAATTTTTTAATAAATATATATTTAATAAAGAACACATATATATATATATATATATATATATATATATATATATATATATATATATATATATATATATATAACATAAACAATAAAATCCCAAATCACTTCATACAGCTCAACGTATTTATTATTAATTAATAAACAATAATATCGAAAATCATCTCATATTGGCAATATGATTTGTATGAGAATGGTCGATCTGGGGAATTAGGATCGAATTTCGATAAATTATCATGAAACCCTAAAGTTGTCTGTTTATTAATAATACTTAATATTTGTGTGTGGGCGTGGGTTGTGTGTGGGGGTGTATGTGCGGATGTGAGTGTGCGGATGTACGTGTTTGAAGATAATACTTTTTAATAATTGTGTCTTTTATGCAGATAATCAACAAATCTTAATTATAGTTTGTATTACTTACGGAATTGCTTTTATTAAACGTATAGCAACCACTTACAAAACACTTTCTGAAGCTGGAATAAAAATATTAATAAAAAAATTAAGAGCTGCAAAAATAATTGAACCCTTACATTAATATTTAGTGACTCCTTGTTTTGAGGCTACGGCGTCGACATGTATTTTTCTATAATTTTTAACAAGTTTCCAGTGGTAGTGAGTCAGTTATTGGCTATTCTTCTTGGCAAAACTCTCACAACTACACGATCTTACCTGGGTTACTTACATGTACTGCCTTCTTTAACTTGAATTACAGATTTCCAATAGGGTTTAGATCAGTACTTTGACTAGACTATTCCAAGACTTGAAATTTTTATTTTTTCGAACAAATTTTTGTGGACTTGCTTTGATGCTTCCGATCTTTTCCCTGTTGCAAGATCGAACCGCGACTTAAACCCAAATTTTGATCCGAGGGCCAAACACTTTTATTCAAAATTGCTTAGTATTTTCAGGGTCAATTTTGCACTCGATTCGTGCTATTTCAAATGTCCCGCCTGCAGCAAAGCACCTTCAAAATATAATGCTACCGCCGCCATGTTTAACCGTTGACCCCAAATTAAACTCTTCACAAACCGAAACTTAGGATCTCACCAGGCATACCGCGTATCATTCCTCCCGAAAATTCGGTCTCATCCAACCATAAAACATTTTGCCAGGACGTTTATTAAAATGAGCTTTGACATAATTACGCCAAGTTTATTTGTGCTTTTTCTTAAGCAGTAGCGTTTTTTTTTTTTTCAGATTTCTTCTCATTGTGGCTCGACATTGACCAGGGAAGCCCTGGGGAATCGCATAGGCCAAAGCCGGGTTTGCTGTACTTGCCAAAATAGATGTCTTATTATTGTTGCCGTTAGTTTTCGATGACGCCCACTTGATTGTGACAAATTCTAGACAACTGAAATGAAATGAACAAATTTTATATGTGACGTGTTCCGTTTCTCAGAAGGACTTCTTCATCAGAATAATGATTTTATTGATGGAATCACTCTCATGCGCGTACACACTCACGCACGCACTCACACAGACATATATATATATATATATATATGTATGTATGTACGTATGTATATATATATACCACACCATATATATATGATGGACTCTCCCGTCGAACTCGACGTATGAGGGCCAGACAGATCAGTTCCCAGAAACTGAAAGCTCGACACCCACACAGGATTTGATTATAGTGGTGAAGGCTTTGTGCAGGGCCATCCACACATTTTGGAGGGACGAATACAGGGACCTGATGCAACGAATGCCACAAGGTCCGCAAACGACCCTCCGCAGGTTTTGAATTCAGAGTTGTCCTTCTCCTAGACCAGTTGCCATCCAAGGCTATAGAACCCAGTCTGTCCTGCTATTTACCCATAGTTGGAGGGAGAAGCAGAGAATTCACACCTTTCCCAAGGGTGTTAGCACGTAAGTGAATGTAATGGATTCGAATATATATATATATATATATATATATATATATATATATATATATATATATATATATATATATATATATATATATATATAATAAATTAACTGATTTAAAATATGGCTTCTTCGCTACACAGTAATTTCCGGGTTTCAAAAACCGAAGCTAAAACATCCAATTTAATTATATAATTAAATTAAAAGCATTAGTTCTGTTTTCTTCTTCCAGCGAATTTTGGAATAACTTTGTAAATTTAAAATGAGTTTTAAACGAACATATAATTCATACTTTCTTGTTTCCAAGGATACAGAGAAATCCAATCATTTAGACAGGGGCGGTAGCGTGTTCATTTTTATTAACTATTGTTTTATCAATTATGAATTACTTTAGAAAAAGAGGTTATGTAGGAGGGTAGGAGTACATTATTCAACGAATTTTGACACCCATTCAACGTGTGTCGTCTGTTGTTTTTTTTATTAACGACAAAATATTTTTCGGCATTTTTTGCGTTAAATTCGAACATGTATACTTAAAGATTCTTTGTAAAAGGGGATTAGAATACGTTATATTGAACTACAATTTTAAAATATTATTTTTACTCTTAATTACTATATTTCTTTTTAAATCAAGTAAATGTAATAGAATTACTTAAATTATTTAAAAATTATTATTACATATCAAATATAAGTATGTATATAACGAGCTACATTTTTTTTTTTTTATATACAAAAGAGAAATTTACTGAATCAACGAAATGAAATAGCTATTCTTTGCCGACATTGGCAAAAAATTTTCTTAAATAATATTTAAAAATAAATTAAATATTATTTAAGTAAAATTTTGCCAATGTCGGCAAAGAATAGCTATTTCATTTCATTGATTCAGTAAATTTCTTTTTTTTATAAACTTAGTAATATATAGTTTATATTTATTTATGCTCTGTAAATTTACATTGAGCACTGTTTTGTAAAAATAAAAATATCAATAAGAACTCCGGATTATATATCTTACCGTTCTTTATTTTTATTATAATATATATATATATATATATATATATATATATATATATATATATATATATATGATTAATGTGAGTAAATTTGTGTTACTGATTGTCACTTGCCTGATAGATGGTACCTTCAATATTCCTATTTCAGAGTTTCGCAAAGTGTACCTGCCCATCCACTCGTCAGATGATATCTGCAATTTACTGCATATACTTTTCTCGATTTTTAAAAAATTTTATATTCATTTAACAAAGTGTAAGATTTTTTCTGTATTTTCGGTGCTCATATATATACAGGGTGTGGGAAATAAAATACAATCAATCATCCATTATAATTATATGTCGAATGAAATATTGAAAATTTTCGAGGCGCTTAAATTTGATATTCGAAATGACGGTCGTACTGGGAGAAGACCAAAATAAAAATAATTAAAGAATAAAAAATTCTGACAGAGACGTCGGAAGGAATCAGAAAGACTATCATTAGCCAGCTGCTAAACAAGAAACAAGAGAAAAACCTCTACTCCTGTTAAAAAAAAAACGGGGAGAAATATGAACTGGACGGTAGGCTATTCGAAGAAGAGTAAAATGAATACTGAATAAATTCTTATTGCAGGCAGAGACATTCGAAGTATAGAGTTAAAATGCACTTTAAAAGGAACCGGAAACCCAATCCTAAACAGTTAACAAACGATGAACTTCTAATCCTGTTCAAAAAATAGGGAGGAGTATAAACCGTACGATAAGCAAGCCTAACTAGTCCTATTGTGAAGGAAAAATAAAATAAATAATTAGTGAATAAAATTTCATAATTCAGGCGATGTCAGAAGTTTAGATTTGAACAAGGAAGGAGTGTGAATCAGATGACAGGCAAACCTATCCACTCCTTTTGGGGGAGGGAAAAAATAATAATTAGTGAATAAAATTTCAGGGTCCGGAAGCACAGATCCGATTCATATCCTCGGGAGGACCGAGCAGAAAACAATTTAATTAAATAAATAGTAACGAAAATTACGGAAATTGGCACTGAACATATACACTCGGATAGAGTTACTTGTAGAACTAGTAGTATGATATCTATTAAATTCTGACTTAGTATAAGTTCAAATATCTAAATAAAATGGGGCAGATAACTAATAATATTTGAATGTTTTCTATGAAAAAAATAATTAATGTAAAAGTAATGTGGCGTGGTATGCGTACAAAATAAGGTTCACTTTTAGTCAGGCTCTTTAATGATCAGCTACTTCATTAAATGCAAATTGATGTGGGCAATATATATTATTATTCAAAGATTGTAAATTACAATTCAAATCTAATAGAAATAGGTATATTGGAACAAAATGAATAATAATAATAATAATAAATTAATATATATATATATAGATATATAGATATATATATATATATGTATGTATGTATGTATATATATATATATATATGTATGTATGCATCCAAGTATAGGATTGGTGTATACGGAATAAAGTCCAATAACCAACAATTACTATTCATAAAAGAGTCCTCAATGCAGACTAGAGCAAGTATAATCAATTATTCGAAAATTATAACATAAAAACGTTATAAAATCACTACAAAAATAGCCATTTTGTTTCAACACTTCTGGTGTCTTATCAAGTGATGATGTCGAATGTCCATTGAACCCCATGACTTCATAAGACAGAAGAAGTTTTGAAACAAAATGGCTATTTTTGTAGTGATTTTATAACATTTTTATGTAATAATTTTCTAAAAAATGATTATATATATATGTATATATACAAATATATATATATATATATATATATATATATATATGAACAGACACATTTATATATATATATATGGATTAATGATATATAATTCTATTATATATCAATAAGTAATATGACAAAATAATCAAACCAGTTTTTTACTGCCTGATTATTTTCCGTCTTACTGTCTCAACTCCTATCTTTTGCCAGTAGAACGAAAAATTTCTTATAAACTTGAATCTAATCTAGATTTTGATTATCTGAATCTTTCAAAGCTTAAGAAATAACATTTATTCTCATCTCTCTCTGCATCACTACATATATATATATATATATATATATATATATATATATAAATATATATATATAAATATATATATATATATATATATATATATATGTGTGTAATTTGGCAGCAACTTTTCTTTCAAACATGTAGTGTTGAATGTTAATGACAACATAGTCTTACATATTTTCTTTTGAATTTTCTCATATTCTCTAATGAGACTTTTTATTTGAAAATAGTTTCGAAATATGTATTGTCCATACGATGACCTAGCGCTTTCGAACATCATTGTTCATCTTCAGGGTCAATATTTTAGTCAAAATTTTTTTTTTTTTTTTTTAAACAAACATTTGCCAATTATCTTGTAGCGTAATCATGTTGCTACTTTTTTACAAACTAAAAACGTTAAATATATATATAGTCAACGACGAAATTATTCGTAAACTGATCAATTTTGAATATTTTTATCCATTTCTCAGAACCTAATGCCCTTTTGATGCCAGGTTTTTTATGTGTTAATAATCTCAGAGAAAGGAATATAGAACAATAGGTTAACTACAACAAATTTGACAGGCAAATTATACAAAATAGGAAAAGTCAAAATTACTCGTACAATAGAAAATATATTATTTTATCGGTGAAACCTTCTAGACTATTTATTCAGTAGAGTTTTTGTGATAATTCCAGCATAGAATATCATGTGGTCCAAAGATTTTCACCAGTGTGAGTCTTACGTTAACAGCACGATTGGGAAACAAAGGAGATTAGCGTTGACTTGAGACAGAGAAGTATTAAAGTCGGGAAATAGTTACAGACTATTTCAAATCGATTAGCTATCCCTAGATCTACGGTACAGTCCGTTATAAACAAGTTTAAACAGCTTGGCACGACAGAGAATTTGCCTAGGCGTGGAAGAAAACCCAAATTGTCACCGAGAACTGCACGAAAACCGTGTCACGAGGTTAACAAAGCCCAAGATTTGGTTTGAAAGACATCGCAAAAAGTTTGGATACAATTGCTTTTGGGAACAATTACAATGGAGTGATGAAACAAAACTTGAGCTTTTTGGACATAATGATGTACAGAAGATTTGGCGCAAGAAACGTGAGGCTTTCCTCGCAAAGAACACAGTGGCAACATTAAAACATGGAGGCGTCTCGATGATGTTTGGGGTTGTTTTATCTCAAGGGGGACTGAACAATTAATTGCAATAAGAGGAATAATTAAATCTGCGGACTATATCAAAATTGTGGGTGAAATTCTACAACTATCAGCGCAAAATCTTCATCTAAGTCGGCGATTTACTTTCCAGCAAGATAATTTATCCCAAACATAGGTTTAAATCAGTGACTGCTTGACTTCAGAAAAAGATGATTACAGTTCTTCCGTGCGCTTCAATGAGTCCTGATTTAAATCCTATTGAAAATCTACGGTAAGAATTGAAAGTTCGAATGAATTCGGCTACCGCCCCAAAATTCAAGAATTAGAAAGTGTAACTATTGAAGTATCGACGAAAATCCAAGTAAATCTCATCAAAAATATTAGAAATCGATTGCAGCATGAGAGGCCAGGGTATTGACAATTAGTATTGTGAAAATTGTTCATTTATCTATTTTCTAATTTTGACACTGAAGCAATAATTTTGTCTTTTCTTATTTCGCATAATTCGCTTTTAAAATGTATTGTATTTAACGTATTGTTCTGAAGATTGAGTATAACATTCCTTTTTCTGTGATTATTAACAGAAAAAAACCTGGCATTATACGGCATTAGATTCTGCCAAATGGACAAAAATATTCAAAATTGATGGGTGTCGTTGACTATATATATATATATATATATATATATATGTTTCGATATATATATATATATATATATGTATATATATATATATATATATATATATTGACGCTAACTATATATATATCAATATATATATATATATATATTGACGTTGACTATATATATATATATATATATATCGAAAGAGGCATATGGAGGGAGAGAGATAAAAGTTAATGTTATTTCTTGAGCTTTCAAAAGATTCAGATTCTATCTAGATTAGATTCAAGTTTATAGGAATTTCTTCGTTCTACTGGCAAAAGATGTGTTGCGACAGAAGGACGGACAATGTGAGATTATTTTGTCCTATTTCTTTCTCATAAAATATTCATCGATATATAATAGAATTATATATCTTTAATCCATATATATATATATATATATATATATATATATATTGTTCCAATGTACCTGTTTCGAATAGATCTGTGTAGTAATTTATAATATTTGAATAAGAAAATATATTTGTCTACAGCTATTTGCATTTATTGAAGTTGCTGATCATTTTGTATAAAAAGCCTGCCTAAATGTTGTCCTTAATTTGTACGTATACCACGCTATATTTCTTGTACATTGTCTTGTTTTACATTGAAAAAATCTCAAATATTATTAATTATCTGACTCCGTTTATTTTGATAGACCCTATTTGAACTTATACTAAGTTGAAAGTTAATAGATAATATCGTACTGTTAATTCCAGTTAGTCAAGTAAATCTCATCAAAAATATTAGAAATCGATTGCAGCATGAGAGGCCAGGCTATTGACAATTAGTATTGTGAAAATTGTTCATTTTTTCTATTTTCTGTCTTTCATATTGTAGCAATAAATTTTTTTCCTATTTTGCATAATTCGCTTGTAAAATGTATTGTATTTAACCTATTATTCTGAAAATTGTGTTGTATATTCCTTAATTTTGTGACTATTAACATATAAAACGCCTGGCATAATACGGGTATTAGATTCTGAGAAATGGATAAAAAAATTCAATATTGATGGGTGTACGAATAATTTCGTCGTTAACTATATATATATATATATATATATATATATATATATATATATATATATATATATATATATATATATATATATATATATATATATATATATATATAATAGCCGGACATTCATCTGTTTTGGCGACTAGCCAATCCCTGTAGCTAGCCAAATCCTGTTACATCTCATAGTTATTCTTTCAGCAATGATTGCATTAGCCCCTTGACAAGTGACAATCCTTTTTGGCATAAATTTCAATGAATGTCCAATATAATCATTAGCAACGCATTTACATTATACACTTTTTATCAGGTGTTCCAAGGATATACGATAAGTCTTTGACAAAGCATAATGTATGATTTATAATTTCAGTGAAAATAGTGATGGTACAAACACAAAATTCATTATACAAAATAACTATGTGGAAATAATAAACTTTGAAAGCTTTAACTATTATAACATCTCGGGGTAAAGTTCATCTATCAGGTCATCTCATAAGTTCTGTCCGAATTTTGAATAAAGAAAACAAATGACCAAATGTTACATTTAATTACAGATTCAATCAACAATGTATTTTCCCTGATTATCTATGACTTCCTTCCATCTATTAACAAGCTTACTAATTTCATTACTGTAAAATTCTTTTGGCTTTGATTCGAAGAACTGACAAATGTCCGTTTTAACCTCTTCTTGTGTTACAAAAGCTGTTTCTTCAAAATGATTCTGTAAGCTACGAAACAAATGGTAGTCTGAAGGAGCAAGATCGGGAGAATAAAGTGGATGAGGAATTTTTTCCCAACCAAGTTCTTCGATCTTTTGTGACGTGATTCTTGCCGTGTGTGGTTGCGCATTGTCCTGATGAAACATCACCCGTTTTCGATTCACTAGAGCAGGTCTTTTTTTCCTCAAAGCTTGGTTCAAACGCTCTAATTGCTGACAGTATATTTGAGCATTAATTGTTGCATTAGGTGGTAAGAATTCAAATTGAAAGAAGAACCTTTTGCCCATGAAGTTCCCTTCTCGGCTGTGGCTGGGGTCCTTTCCCTTTACCAAGCCACTGTCTACGACGCTTAACATTTCGATAAAAGATCCATTTTTCGTCCCCAGTCACAAGTCTATCCAAAAAAGGTGAAACAAGTTGGCGAGAATGGAGAGAAGAGCAGATGTCAACTCGGGAATTGAGGTTGTTTTCACACAATTCATGAGGCACCCATTTTCCAAGTTTAGGAAATTTTCCAAGTTGTTGAAGATGACGATGAACAGTTGTATGGTTTGAACTGAGAACCACTGCCAATTCCTCAACTAATAAAGCAGGATTTTCTTCAAGGGCTACTTCAAGAAGCTTTTCATCAAACTCAACTGGACGTCCGGTTCGATCTTCATCTTCAAGGGTGAAATCTCCACCTCTGAATTTTGCAAACGATCTTCTGCAAATTCTTTCATTCTCACATTCCTCTCCATAAACTGAGTGAATGTTTCTAGCCGCTTCGGCTGCTGAGTTTCCTTTCTTGAACTCACAAAGCATTATGTGCCTCAAATGATTCTTGGGTACTTCCATGTTAGCAGGGTTTTAATCAAACATAATTTAATTTTATTGTTCTCTGAAATAAAATCTGATCAGTTTAAATGCATCTAAACATAAAAATAATGTTTAGCTCCAATAGACATTCTAAACTACTCTTTAAATTTCGTTCGTTTTAACAAAAAGTTATAATTCGGACAGAACTTATGGGATGACCTAATATAACAAATATAGTAAAAGAGATAAGGAAACGGAATGGAGGATACGTTCCGTAGGATAGTCAGTTATGTGCTATGCGTGATACACGCTTAGGTGATCATGTACCTTTCGATACCTGACTGACGAGGCAGATTTTTTTCCTGTAGTAGATTGTCATTTCATTCTGCGGTAGATCAGTTAAATTCCAAGGTGAGAGAACCCAGTCTGTTCTCCTATTTATCTATAGCTGGGGTGGAGGAGAAAAAGCGGATTCATACCTTTCTCAAGGTTATTAGCACCTAAGTGAATGTAATGGATCTGAGTAGAATTCGAACTCGGTTCTCTGATTCCTCAATCCGAGACAGTATCCGTTATTCCACCGTGCCTCCTCCGTAAGATGGGACAACTCCAAAATATTAACTCATTCAATATGTAACTATTACCTATTTTTAACATTTTCTCTGATCAATGATTAAAAATGGTTTGAAACGGATCTATATAATTTAACAGGTTGTGAGTTTCTGCTACGGACTTTTATTAATTCTATGGTGGCTCACGTGAAACAAATTCCTCAGTATCTCTTGGGTATGATCGTTTTCTTTTTAGGTTCAAATGTCAGTTAGGATAACAATTGTTAAAATGTTCAAAGCTAAGTCAGCTTTGCGCTAAGTTGGAACGATCAGTTCACGTTCTTCATGAATATGGCTGCCAAAACATGTCGTTGGAAATTGAAAAATAGAGTTCAGTTGTGAACACAATTACCACGTGGTTCAGCTCTTGGACCAAAGAGGAGAGAGAAAGTGAGACAGTAGATATTTGGCATTTTATAGGATTAAACAATGCCACCTGATGACATTTTACGAAACTAAGTGAGGTAATCATATGTCCGATTCCTTTGCTCTTAGCATCATGGTAAAATATATAGAGATTTTTTTTCATATTGCCACAAATGAATCCTCTTAGTTTTAAAGAAAAATACCTTCATTAAAAAAAAAACTTGATTAAATCTTGTAGACTGGAACTTCAATATCCCAATCAAAGAAATTCACTGTATATTAAAATTCAAATCACTTGAAGACTTCCAGGCTCAACAAGCATCAACAACTAAAATGATTATCACACTCTACAAGGAAGCCACCAATCTACCGCTGGGTGGCATTCCACTAGTGTTTACCGCTGGTAGGCCACTGTCGGACCGTCGGCGTGTTCGTCTTAGCAAAATTACCATATGCAGACCTCTAGCAGCCCACAGTGGGCTCGCCGGTGGCCTCCCCTGGCTGCCATCAGAAGACCGTAGACGTTGCCATCAGCGGCCCGCCAGGGAACCACTAGGGTGTTGCGTATAGGGCATGTAACTAGAAGGAAAATTAATGATATTAATCAAGCACGAACTTAAACACAAGGTTAGGAAAGAAATTCAGCGACTTTGAGAAATCTATTCACCTGAAATTTAATTCGGAATAAATATTTTAGGAGACGAAGAATAATCCTCTACTCCTGTTCAAAAAACCGAGGAGAAGTAGGATCCGAGCGGGATGCTATTGTAGGTGGAGAAAAAATAGGGAATAAAAAAAATTCAAATAGTATAGAATTGAAGAAGACCTTAAACAGATTCGAAACCCAATCCTAAACAGTAAACAAGTTCTAATCCTTTTAAAAAAACTAAGGAGGCGTATGAACCATACGATAGGCAAGCCTAACTATTCCTAGTGTGAAGGAAAAATAAAATAAATTATTCGTAAAGAAAATTTCAGATTTCAGACGTTGTTCGAAGTTTAGATTGGAACAAGGAAGGAGTGTGACTCAGACGACAGGCGAACCCATCCACTCCTTATGGGGGAGAGAAAAAAATAATTCCTGAACAAAATTTCAGGGTTCAGAATCACAGAGTCTATCAGACTCTTGATGGAACCGAGCAGGAAAAATTAAATAAATAGTAACGAAAATTACGGAAATTGGATCTCAACATATAACCTAGGTTAGTGTTAGTTGTAGAACTAACAGTGTGATATTATCTATTAAGTTTCAACTTAGTATAATTTCAAATAGTCTCTATCAAAATAAAAGGAGGCAGATAATTAATAATATTTGAAATTTTTTCAATGAAAAAACAGAATACTGTACAAGAAATATGGCGTGGTATATGTACAAAATAAGGACAACATTCAGCCATGCTCTTTAGACAAAATGCTCATCAATTTCAATAAATGCAAATTTCTGTGGGCAAATATATTTTTATTATTCAAATATTATAAATTACTACTCAAAATCTAATGCAAACAGGTACATTGGAAGAAAATGAATAATATATATAAAAGATATATAGGTATATCCGCTGGTGATTGGAAGCAACAACTATAGAGCCATAGGCACTCTTTTAGATATAGATACCTCAAAAACCAAACGTCCTTATCCAAACACTCCTGGGATCTGATGGATAAGGGACTAACCCCACTTTTCGAATGGAGATACTTATCAAGAGCTAGCACGCCTAATAACTTCCGTGATCGGTGTAATCTGTGCATCGCCGAAAAAATCTTTATTATCAAAGATGAGAATCAGGATGAGTTGTTAAACCTTCGGAGTGAGATCTTTTCTAAATGTAGACACATAAAACGGTTCAAAACATAAACACAGTTTTGTAACGTGTTCTCGGGTGTGACACTTCCACCTTAATTCAGTAACATCGGGCATGACTTTCTAGTGTAATGACTATTACTTGTATGTATCATTGTGTATGTTTATGTGAGGCGCTATGTATTTCAAATTTTTGTTATTCTTTATTCATGTAATGACTATTACTTAAAGGTATCATTGTGTATGTTTATGTGATGCGCCATGTATTGTTAATTTTTGTAATTTTGGTTATTCTTTATTCATGTGGTGATATATGTGTGAGTGGTTATGTAGGTAAACATTTCCCCTAATAACTGATTTGCAAAATCAGATAGCATTATAATAGTTATACATCTAGGTATATATGCTAACGTTAGAGATAGATACACGCTACTCACTCAGCAGGCTTTTAAAATATTATTTATTATTATTATTATTATTATTTTTAAATTAGCCTTTGATTTTGATTTAAATATAGAGATGTATATGTGCGTTCATATGGGTGTATGCGTGTGTGTGTGTATATGTGTATTTATGAGTATACGCATATATATACATGTATATATATGTGTATGTGGGTAGGTATATAGATATGTGTGTGTGTGTGTGTGTGTGTACATCTGCATATATGGGCGTATGGATATGTAGGTAGATGTATATGGAAATGTGTTTATGTGTGTGTGCATATTTAGATATGTATGTAGACATATATATCTGTATATGGGTGTAGATGTACGCATGTATGTATAGTTAAACGGAAGTCTTGATGGAGAGAATGGACTTTTGTCTGTAGTTTTCATTTGTCTTTTATCTTTTTAGCATGAATTTTTCAACATTCCTTGTGTTGGTCAAACGGTCTCTTTTGGGTTGTTATTTGGGATGAGGGCTGGATGGAAACATGCCGCTCGAGAATCCTTTGGCCAGTCTGACAGTTTTATGGGGGCCTCTGGTAGGTGTGAGCGTGTGTGTGTTATTTGGTTCTTAGGTGAGTGAGTAGGGTATGTGTGAGCGTGTATACTGCGGTGGGTGTGTGTTATCATCTGACTGATTAAAGAGTGAGTATGAGGTGATGTGTGTACGTGGATAGATCCGTGTGAGTGTAGATGAGTAGGTTGTGATTTGCAGGGTTATATATTAAAACTATCTATATTGTTAAGTTTATGGCTTGGCCCGGCTGGACAATGTGTTTTCAAGCGTCGTCTTCACTTAGTTTCATGGAATCCTAAAATCTTTCTAATGTTATCTTCTCTAAACTTTTCCATTCTCTCAATTATAGCGAATTTAGCATGGGTTTTGAAATCGGTTTTTATAGGCTTGTGTATGTATATGTATATATATATATATAGGTGTGTATGTGTGTGTATGAGTGTGTATGAGTGTGTATGAGTGTGTATGTATGTGTTGTAGGTGTCTGGGCGGGAGTATAAGATTTTATCGCCTATGGGATGTGTATGTCGCCAAGAAATTTATACACTCTTCCGGTATATCTTCGGACATTTGAAAATACGCATATTTTTCTCACTGAAACCCTTCTTTAAATCTTCTCTCTGTTAAATTTTAATGCCCCCTCCACCTTTGGACCTCCCTTCTCCTCTATATAGATATGGTCTGTTACCCCTCTATATAGATCTCATGTCCTCCCACACTCTCATACATATACTCTTACTAATTTTTTCCCGGAGTTGTTTCTTTCTGTTTTCTTTTTGAATTTGTAGGTCTGATGAATTGGATCGTTTTTACGATTCCAATGGAATAAATTATGACCATGGAATATTAGTGTTCAAATCTTTTTATTATATCCTTACTCTGTCCTGGACATTGAGTTCTACCTGGATCATATCCTCTTGGAATTATTTTTATACATATATGTATGTGTATATATAATTGCATATGTATGTGTATATTTACCACTAATATTGTCTCTCTCTCTCTCTCTCTCTCTCTCTCTATATATATATATATATATATATATATATATATATATATATAAAGAAATATACTCTTAAGGTGTGCTATATTTATGGGATAAAGTGCTCAATATCATAGATAGAGCGTGTATAAATATAAAAGTGAACATTGAAGTTAACATTTAGAGGCGACAGTCTGTTTCATGCTAGTGTATCTTTGAAGATCTTCAAATAGCTATAGAAATGCTAGGACCTTGAAATCGAAATCTCAAAGATATTGCACATGTGAGCATCAACTATCCCTGTTGTAGTTGGAGCCCCCAGATTGGTTGGAAAAGATCGCCAGTATACTCATTGAAGTGATACCTGGCAGCCCATGCATAAAAAAATGCAAAACATTATTCTCACAAATGCAGCCCACACCTTACGAAGAGCTTTATCTATGTAAAGTATGTGCATTTTTTTTGTATTTTTCTTTTTTAATTGTTCAGTGGAAAGTGTCATGATGCCATTTCTAACCTTAGGTCCCTGGGCGAGACCCGGAAAGAAATGTGTAAACGCCAGATATCAAAGAAAAAAAAATAATTGTTAAGTAATTGGGAAACTAATTACATTAATCAAACAGATGTCTTTCCACACGAACTTAAGCACAAGGTTATGGAGGAAATTTAGTGGACTTGAGAAATCTATTCACCACAAGTTTAATTTTAAATAAATATTTTATTAATTTCAACCCACAGTACGTTAAATGTTCGGTTAATGATGGCCAAACATTTCCTATGGGTAAACTTCTATTCTATCTATTACAGTTACCATTTTATTAGTAAATATTTCCTTAATTTTAGAGTGTCGCCTTGTTTCTAATCACTTCTATAAACTCTGAATAATGAAACCTAAACAAGATTCAGATTAAGATTTTTATCCATGTGTTCCATGTAATTTTTTTAGAAATCGAATTTAACCCAAACAAGAAAGTAAAGTCACTAAGACACAAGAGGCTACTGTGTGTCAAAGAATTATAAAACGGAAATATTAAGGAACGAGAACAATAGAAGAGTAATCAGAAATAAAGTAGATATTGCATTTAAATTTTTTAACAGTGGAGATATCGGTGCAGATTGAGGAATCGGAGAGCCGAGTTCGAATTCCAGTCGAATCCATTTCATTTACTTACGTGATATTACCCACGGGAAAAGGTATGAATCATCTTCTTCTCCCCTCAGCTATGCGAAAATAGCAGGATACATCTGGTTCTATAGCCTTGAATGGCAACGGGTCTACCGCAGAAAGAAATGGCAAACTACTGCGTGAAAAATCTGCCTCGTCAGTCATGTATTGAAAGATACATGATCGCCTACGCGTGTATCACTCATAGCGCATAACTGACTGAATATTAAATTTGGCCGGCAAGCATGGATCCCGAATAGAGTTACACAAGCGACAAGTGCGAGTAAAGAAACTGTTAGCATACTACTTATGGTTAGCTCTAGCCAAATCGACTGTAAACTGATGATACCTTTTTGCCAGTCTTTTACTACGCTTAAATTCAAGATTTCTAATTATCATAGAGGAAAGTTCAAACCAATTACTATAAAATATTCATTAAAAAAACAAAACAAAAAAAACACCGGGAAGCAACGTTTCGGCGGTGGGGAAGTGATTTAAGCAATAATATTGTTGATTCTTCTTTGGATTATCAAGAATCTTCAAATATATAGCAGGAACACTAGACTATATGTGGCAGTAATATTCTAAGATATCTAAGAAGTCACAATTTAATAGGATTTTAAAGGATTGACGATATAAAATCAATTTGTCAAACGTCTAACTGCTTGCTATTGTATTAAAATGACACCCACTGAAATTACGCTTCTTGCAAAACGAATAATTCCATGAATGGAAACATTCTTCAAACTCGTTTTTTTTTCAGAATACTTTTCAGTAAAAGAGTTACGTGTGGTTTGATGTCAGAGATGTCAGCAATTTTTTATCTTTTCACTGAACTTTTCACTGACCTTTTCAACTTAGCGAATAGCCAACAAGTAGAATGAAGAATAAGGTGGGTGGCCTGTTCTTGTAATGGGTCTCTTAGACAATTCTCCCTATTGATGCCCTATACATATTCATTTTATTTTGTATCAGTTTTCGATCGCGTTCTGTCATCATGTTCATCCGACCTTTGTGTTTTAGCCTTTACGTTTTCGTGTGATCGTTCTAAATTTCTGCACTTCTTTAAACCGACAGTTCTGCTCAAAAACACAGATTTATTGGTAACATGATCACGATATGGCTCGTTCTGGGGATGACGATAAACTACATCCGGCAGCAAGATCTTTGATCGGAATATTTGAGGATCTGAACTATCTCAAATAGGCTAATGTTTCCAGGTTCACCCCAACCGGGGTGATAGTTCCTATTACGCACCCGGCCCTGGGTAAATAGTTAACCCCCCACCCCAAACTGGAGTCAAAAGTCTATGAAAGTATAAAAATACATTTTTATAGTAAATTACCAGCAATAAATTTTCATAGTTAAAAAATTACTAGCAAGATATTTTTTAGAAAGTAAAGTAAAAACAAAATTATTACCAGCAAAACATTTTTGAAAAATAAATTACTAATTCTCACACGAAAATTAAATTACGTCCTGAAATGATCCCTAAGTTGATATGACGCTAAACAAACAAATCATATGGCGTTTTAATAGGATTTAACTGGCACTTCTAACAAGTCTCAGACAGAAATTGATTACCATCTCCAAATAAGTTCCACAACATTTTCTGCTAATAGTATAACATTATCATGTAAAACTTGTTCTTCAGCTCGACACCGTACAAGTCATCTGGTCTACATCCCCGAGGTGAAGAAGCTGCAATATGTCTGTAAGCTAAATATATTTGCCTGAGACACAAACCAAGCCACACGCTGTGTGCATTCTGACAATTAAATAATCACGTATTTCGTTAAAAAAAAACACCACCATAATTTCCCGGAAGAGTGATTCCTCCTTATTTCTTTATTTCACATTGAAAAAGGACACAGGCGTGTCGGAAAATTCCTACATTAAAATCTTCCTCTTCGTGTCTTGCTTTAATCAAAAGACTTACGAATATATAATAAATATCGTCAAGCTAATTGAGAATATTGTTACCATTTTGTTGTCTTTTTTATTGCTTAAATTTCATTAACCAGCCTATTAAATCCACACACACAACGCGCCCGCGCGGACATACAGACACACACATGTATGTGTGTATTTAGGCAGCAAATTCTCACTTAGGCATACCTGATTAAATAAATTACAAATATATCTGCTTATTTTTAGCATAATCCGTTCATATTCACGGATATTTTTCCGTGTAATACAATCAAAGGATGCAAGAAATGCACTGTACCAGTAAAAATAACTGGTATATTGCATTTCTTGCATCATTTGATTGTAATAACCAGACATAATGTCTGTAATGTATTTAATCATTTATATATATATATATATATATATATATATATATATATATATATATATATATATATATATTTATATATTGAATGTTTGTAATGTATTTAATCATATATATATATATATATATATTGAATGTTTGTAATGTACTTAATCATATATATATATATATATATATATATATATATATATATTGAATGTCTGTAATGTATTTAATCATATATATATATATATATATATATACATATATATATATGTATTGAATGTGTGTAATGTATTCAATCATATATATATATATATATATATATACATATATATATATTGAATGTTTGTAATGTATTTAAACAAATATATGATTATATTTAATCATATATATATATATATTGAATGTTTGTAATGTATTATTCATATATATATATATATATATATATATATATATATATATATATATATATATATATATATTGAATGTTTGTAATGTATTTAATCATATATACAGGGTGATATTGAGAACAAATTTTATGGATTAGTAAAAAACTTGATCAACAAATGAATATAATTATATTTGATTACAAACAAGTAAACATGAAATTTAGCTAATTAATATTTAATTTTATTCAGTAAAACCACCATTAGCATCAATAACTGCCTCTACACGACGTCGAAATCGGCTTTAAAAGAGTCTTTGGTGTTATGATGCTGTTTATTAACCTCCTTCTCAACAACGCTCCACACATAATAGTCTAGTGGATTGAGATCTGGAGTGTTCGGAGGCCAATGTTGGGCGTGATGTGGTCGTACAAATGGTCAACCATCCATTCTTGTGTACGTAGAGCCTTGTGGGATGAAATGTAAGGCCTGCCGTTGCATATGTTGTCAATTCAGGGCTTGACAACTGTTTCTAGAACCTCAATATAAGCTTCAGCATATACTCCAAGACCTTGTGGGCAAGGTGTGGTGGCATAACATGTCCTTCATTGCTAACAACACCCAATACCATAACACTTGAATAAAATTTTGTGTGAATCACTCTTGGCACATCAGAAGGATCTGAACAAAGCCATCTGTCATTTCTTCTGTTAAGTTTTTGATCTTGAGCAAAATTTTTCTCATCTGAGAAAAACATAAATCACACCAGCTTCTGAAGAATTTTAAGTTTCTTTAAAAGCCTTTTGGATTTGTTTAAATTGTTTACTTTTGTTTTTTCAGAAACAAATTGACCCCTCTTCATCACTCGTTCTGATTATTTTTTTCAGACACATGCAGCTTTTTGGCAATTGCCCTCATTGATTGACTTCGGTTTTCATCAATTGTCTTCTTGACTTCTTGGATAAATTTGGATGTTCTCACTTTATCAGAACATGCTTTACGTTTTGATACAGATATTGGGGAACTGTCAGTGTCATCTAACTATTTTCGTATCTTGTGGACAAACGTTCTTGCAACTTTGAGGAAAAATGCAATATCCAAATCCCTAGGATCAGCCTTTAATACCACAATCACAGCATGCCTTCTCATTTCATTTGTAATCATAGGGTTTGCCATTCTTGATTTCTAAAAAATAAAAGCATTAGAAGTTAGTGGGATGCAGTATTAATCTTAAATTTATAAGTCCTCAAATACCAGCCGCACCCTATATATATATATATATATATATATATATATATATATATATATATATATATATATATATATATCTTAAAGGCAGGATGTGTTTGTGTGTGTAACGAATGCACGGCCGTAATTTTCGACGGAGTTGCACCAAAATTTACATGCACATTCTCCAAGTTAGCGGGAAGGCCAATTTTTATATTTATACATTCTTTTTATAGATACAAATATTTAAGTAAATGCTCTGTTTTATAATAAACTGTATTAAACAACATTTACCGGCCTATTACTTTTCCTGAACAGAATTAACTATGAATACTACAGTAATATTCCGAAAAGCCTGCAGAGTAAAAGTTTTTCACGCTTTAATACGTGCTTGACCGTGACATTATAACGCTGATGAACAACAATTCCATAATGGATATTTTTTCAAGTTCTAATGAACCCTCAGCACATTGTCAACTGTTTGCATTTAAAAGCATAATGAAAAAATTACGGTTACGGTTACGGATAACAACGCACAGCTTTGTATAAATACTTTTACCCCTGAACAACATATAGTTTTGTACTACTTGCACCCCTGAATATAATCCTGGAGGAAGATCGAAAGTACTTGGGAAATAAAAATAAAAGAAATGTAAACAGTTACAGCACATTTCTCACATCCTTTAACATCAATACACTAAAGGTTATTCGTGACACTAAACGAATTATGTTAAAGCAGTCTGTAATATATATATATATATATATATATATATATATATATATATATATATATATATATATATATATTAAGCGTATCACCCCAAGCCAGGCTGGAGGCCAGTAGCAGGCAAGGGGTTAGAGAAGGGTTGGAGGAAGAGCAGATAGGAGTGGTAAAGGAGAGGATCTGGAGAAAGAGAAAGACAGTGGATCGATCAAGGCAAGGGGGTTACAGAAGATTTGGAGCGAGAGCAGATAGGAATGAAAAGTGAAAGGATGTGGAGAAGGGGAGTGGATAGATCAAGGCAACTGGAGATGTCGATTGACGTTACACTTAAATAGTTGGAGATTGTATTTGTCAGGGAAACAGGAATAGGGAAGGGAGTTCCACAGGCGAGATGTGCGAGACATGAAACTATTGGAGTAGAAGATACGTCTACATCTAACAGTTTCGACAATGAAGGGGTGGGAACGGGATGCCAGCCTCGTAGGACGTTTAAATTCATGAGGCCTAGGGACCAGCGAAAGCAGCTCCTCGGAGCAATTACCGTGGAAATATTTGTAAAAAAGACAGAGCGAGGCAACGTCGCGTCTGTGAGAGAGCAACTGAATGTGAGATGACAGAATAGGGCCAATTACATTGCATATATATATATATATATATATATATATATATATATATATATATATATATATATATATATATATAGAGAGAGAGAGAGAGAGAGAGAGAGAGAGTCTATTGTTATTAAACAAAGGCTATATGAAATAAATGGCCCTATTTTTAGACGATTCACGGCACGAAATCTCGGAAATCTTAATCAAAATTATTGTGCATCAGGAATCATAATCGTAAAAGAGTTGATCTGTGGTGACCCTAATACGTACCTAAGAGATACCAAACTGAGCTTTCTCACTCAGAACGTGAAAAGACCTTGGAATCCCGAGGGTTAATCTAGAAGGTGAACTCAGAATCTCAAGTGCAGAATAGGGCTTCAAAAGCTACCGGCGGCTATACCAACATAACAAGGATGTGAAAACAGCTGCACTTAGGATATATACACTTATGCAATCGGATAACAGGAAGTGATAAAAACGCCCAACCTATTTGGGGAGAAAGTGAATCCTTCACACCCTCGCAAGGAGAAAACCGACAATTCGAAGAATAACTTGAAAGTACATACCTTAATCCGGTCGACGTTAATTTATTGGGGACAACACAGTATAAAGAATTATAATACGCTTGAAAAAAGACAGGCGTAACATAGTCTTCGTAAACTTTGATGACATATAAAAGAAATGAAAACTGTTGGTAGGGATTTGCTCTGTATTAAAGCAAATCTTATTTCGTGTAAATTCAGAAAAATATGATCTCTGTGAATTCATTAATAAACAGGGTGCATTTTTGTGAAAGCATTAACATGAATTGGATTCATAATCGTATTTCTTGAAAGTTAATGCATGAAGATATTAACTGCATATTCCGTGTGTACGAATTACTAGGTCAGTGAATGGCGGACAATCTCTTCGCCGATGAAGAAGAGATTTAAGGCAAGAGAGTTGTGGGGCTACAAAAGAACTCTGAGAATACCATGGACTGAAGATGGGAAAAATAACAAATTTCTTTTTAGGAAACTGGAAACAAAAAGGACATTATACTTGAACATCAGAAAAATACAGTTAAAATGTCTAGGGTACTGTTGAAACTTGACTAATGCATGGAATAATAATGCAACACAAAATGTACTTAGAACAAAATGTATTGAAACAAGAAAGTGTACACAATATTTACATATAGTCTTTTGTATATTCATGGGAAGACCGTTCCTGGAGAATGTGTTGACTGAGTCGCAGTCGGGCAGAGTCTCTGGTTGAATCTCTTGATTCGATCCCCTCTCTTCCCGGTACCAACCATATTTATATGATCGGTACTCCACTATGCAAATTAGGGGATCCTACCACAACAGGTACATAACGAGGAAAGATACTCACTGGACAGGTAGAAGGCTAGGGGTACGGCAAAAAAAACGACCCATAACCTTCCAAATGAGATTTTGTAAATGGTTGCCAGAACAGCAATTAGGAGAAATATCGAATAGAGAAAGTTTTACAAAGGACAAGAAATGTTGGAGAACCATGTTGGCCAATGTCATGAATGGATAAGGAACGTAGAAGAAAATCCTCTAATCCCTTAGATATAAATTATGACGGTTTTTATAAAGATACAGCCTTCATACTGTTTAATATTAATAAAAAAAATATCGATTAATTTCTGATATACGAAACGACTACTTATGATTTTTATTAATATCCTCATCTCTGATCTGATTTTTTGTCATATACAAAGAAAATAAGTAACTACCGACACTGAGGTTCAAGTGTGTAACTCTGGAATATATCTTTTCCACAAGGTGTAGCGGTGTCAGGCTACTGACTGTAGTGACTACTGAGTAGAACTATTCAGTCGAATTAGCAATTGGCGGTTTTCACTAAGGAAGATCATACGTGCAAACAGATTTTGTTTCGGAAAAAGGAAACGTCTATGATATTTTTTTACAAATATTTTTTCTACTCAAATGAATAAATTAGAAAAAAAATCACTGGCAGTGATGTGTATTAATAACGCTGTCATCAGTGAAAATATTATACCAAAACTTCAATTTTTTAAAATTATTTAACCCTAGAACATGGTTATATAGTACCCAGGGCAAATTTTCTTATTTTTATTTACAATTTTCAGTACCCGACCTAAATAATATATTTTTCAGTTCCTATTAATGGAAACTCAAAGTACAACGTTTGAAGTGCCTGCATGTAAAATATTTCAAATAAAGATTTATATTTAATTTTTTTTTTGATATTTTCAAAATCGGGCATGATATACCCATGGTTAGTAGTGGTGTAACTGTAATTGATGTTTAGTGTTTTAGGGTTAAGGATTCTTAAAAGAAAAAAATCACTTTATCCCATTTCTAAAGTAGATGCTTTTGTTTAGAAAATGGCTGCGGTTTCTCTAATAAAAATACCTTAATTCTTTTAGTAGTGTGATCCGCCCTTTGATATACTGTAGCTCATACGGTACACTGTTCGAAAAAGGTTTCTCATGTCTAACTGAACACTTAATCTACGGTGGTAGATTGTCATCGTATTGGATTTTTTATCTCACAGATTCGGCTGCTGCTGTTGTTTTGCGCCATTTTCTTTTTATTAACGTCTCCGATACGGTATAAAGAGCTGACCGTTTAATCAATAATATGAATCGAACATTTGACGTAACTCTTTCATAAATTACTCCCAGATAAATAACGGATTATGTAAAGTATTAATCTTACTACAGAAACAACTGGTCTTATACAACACCGAGTGGATATGTAATTTGTTTGCAATTTCAGTATGGAAGTTTAGCATCATGAGTTATCAATATTAACATAATATGCTCATCTGTCTTGTTATCACATCGACAGACAACTGAAAATGATCGGAGAGCAAAATAGCGAAATCGGACAAAAAATAAATAAAATAAAATAAAAATAAAAATGAGGACATTAATCCTAATGTGAATAATGCAATAAGGAAATTAAGTGTGTGGGCAAATCTTAATTCAAAACATAAGTGATTACAACAAAGATCACTCTATCAAATGATAAGATTTCACATACTTTATAGGCCAACAGATTGAGGCTACTCTCTAGACTTTAAATAATTTGAAATACTTTTTCAAAACCAATATACGAGCGCAGTTCGGGTCGCAAGAGTTTCCTTTTCCTAAAGGGTTTATTATATATTTAATAATAATAATAATAATAATAATAATAATAATAATAATAATAAGATTCCAGTAGGCTGATTGAAGGGATCCCTGGAAGTCCATGCCTCAAAGAGATACAAAAAATTGTTCTGACAAGTACAGGCCACACTTTACGAAGGGCTTTATCTATGTAATTATTATTATTTTTGAAATTTTTTTTTTGCAGTGGAAAGTGTCATGATGCCATTTCTAACCTTAGGTCCCTGAGCGGGACCTGGAAAGAAATGTGTAAACGCCAGATATTAAAATAATAATAATAATAGGTCCAATAATTCTGAGAGCGATGCCTTCGAGAATTCTCGATTCCGCGTAGGGCTACACTTGGCGGCAAGATCGAAGATGAGGCCACAGACTAAACGCGATCAACCCCAAGGACAACAACGGGTGAAGTGGGCTACACACGACGAACAAGCTACAAAAGGTGTCACTCGAAATATCAGGGTTAGGCTGTTGTAATTTCATAACTGGATTTTGCGTGTTTCATTCCATATGTGCCGCAGAGGAAGATCATAAAATCAAGTGTGTGGTGTTGTTCATGATGACGGTAGTCTTTGAGTATAGAATCCAGAGGTTGGCAGTGAATATTTGGAAGACAGTAGGGAAGAGTAATTCAGGTTAACAGTGGATATCTACCTTACAAGTTGAGGTCTACCTTAAACAAATTATTTCTTCTACTCTGATTTTCTTTCACCTCTAACCAAACTCTTGCAATACCAAACGGCGATAGGGAAAGGCGGACGGGATCAGGTTTTTGGTGGAACTGGAAGCTACTAGTCCTGAACCTGCAGGTTGGCGCCGAATTTAGTCATCAAAGCTATCTTAAAGGAAGCGATCAGCGTGCGCAGAAGAAATTAAATTCTCGGATACAAGACAAAGCCAACGAGGACAAAATTTAAATAATGACAAATCCTTCTCGCCTAAATTCAGACTGTGATTATATCACCTTAATAAATGTACAAGTTTATCCTGGTTTTAAATAAAGATTATGAAATATTTAATAAATTGTCAAGTTGATCAGTGATTCAATATATGGACAAGAAAATCAAAGAGTTAATTAATAATGAATTAGATAACCAAAGATTTTATAAATGGCTAAGATGGGCATTTATTTAATAAACGGATTAGATAAGCGAGTATTTAGTATATGGAAGAAATGATCAATGATTTATTATTTAGACAAGATGATCACGTCTTTAATAAATGGAGAAGATCGCCAATGACACAATGGGCAAAGATGATCAAGGGTTTATTGTCTGTGATTGTAATGGTGACGAATAAAATGAATCCTGAATCAGATTTTGAACACAATGATTTTCATTACAATTTCAGATACAGTTTTATCGAACAAACCCAGTGAAATGCTTTTGGTGAGGTGCTTCCTAAATGTGTAGTCTCCTTTGAAGTAGCGAAGAAATTGATTTTGGCTTTAGGGTATTTTTACCATTCCGAAGATGTTATTTTTTAATGAGACATTTATATAACTGTGAAAAAAAGGAAAAGGACCATCACCATCTTCTTTCTTTCTCTGTTTTTTTTTCTCTCTCTCTAATATATATATATATATATATATATATATATATATATATATATATATATGTGTGTGTGTGTGTGTGTGTGTGTGTGTGTGTGTGTGTGCGTTTGTATGAATGTCTGTGAATATAAATGGCAATAGTCGTATATATTCGTATGTGGGCAATTAAATAACAAGGCAGAAAATTGAGCAGTGACAATTTTCTTTCTAAGAAGGAATTTCTTCAGATAAAATAACGAGTTTATTGATGGAACCAATTTTGTATATATATATATATATATATATATATATATATATATATATATATATATATATGTATGTATGTATGTATGTATGTATGTATGTATGCCTTAAAAAAGAATTTCATTAAGTAACTGCGAGGCGAAATGTAGACATAGAAGAAAGAAGTGCTCACCCTCTATTGACGGAGCCAGTAGATTTTTTTATGCTAATAATCGTGACCTGTTCTGGACATTAAAACATTAATTCACGAGGTCTACTATTAACACTACTACACTTTACTATGTTAATTTTGCTGGCTTATGGTCATGCTTCACATCACATCACGTTGAAACAATGTCGAGCCTGGTTAGTAAATAAATAGATGACCGCTTGACAATACCAGGTGATGTAAGCTTCTCTCCATCGGCTTGGAATTGTAAATTGAACCCCGAATTTAAATTCCAGTCGGCATATGCCTGGGTTGGATAAAACTGACGAATATTTTCGTCGGTCGAAATAAACTTATTCACCTTATGAGGTGATTTTGGATTTTATTGTGTATTAATTTTTGCTCAGTAATACATTGAGCTATTTTTGTGAACCAGTTTTAATATTCTATATTACTAGAATCGACTTGGATAATATGCCAACGGATTTATTAGCTTTCCTATATATACATATATATATATATATATATATATATATATATATATATATATATATATATATATATGCAATCAAACAACATATCAATATATATGTATGTATATAGCAACCATACATATATATATATGTATATATATATGCAATCAAACCATATATATATGCATGTATATAGCAACCAAGTATATATATATATATATATATATGCAATCAAACAATATATATATATATGTGTGTGTGTGTGTGTATATATAGCAACCAAGTATATATATATATATATATATATATATATATATATATATATATATATATATATATATATATATATATGCAATCAAACAATATATATATATACAAGCGTGATTGATTCAAAAGAACCGTCAAGAAATGTCTGTTTAATTTTTCTATTGTATTTTTACAATTTTCGGATGAGGCCTTGAGTATTCTGCTCAAAATTATGAATAAACTGTCCGAAGTTAATGTTTTGTTATTTTCCTTCAAGTACTTTCGACTTTTACAGTCATTATAAGGAACCGATGTAGTGTCTGTGTGCTAGTTAGAATTCCTCTGATTGGTATTCATGTGAAGCTGGACGTTTCAAATGGTCTAGCGTGACGTCATATGTAACTCCTATTTGGAACGAGGCCGAACAAAAGGAATGTGATTTATTTATTTTATTCTTTTTTTTAATTATTCTTATTATATTTTTTTAATAATACGGGTAAAATATGTGCGCATATTAATCATATAAATACATCGTAGTCTTAGACTATATTTAAGAAAGTTGAAAGTTTGGACCATGTTTCTCGCACATTTTTTCCAAAATGAACTTCGGACAGTTTCTGATGAAATTTCCCCCTTGTTTATTCGTAATTTTGAAAAGTCGATAAGTAAAATTAATCGGTATAACATGTCTATCGATTTAATAATATTTGACTTAAAAAATATTTCCCTGAAAGGACATACACAAAATCTCTCTTCTTTCCCTCTCTCTCACACTCTCTCTCTCCCCCCTCTCTCTCTCTCTCTCTCTCTATATATATATATATATATATACGAGGGTCATTCAATAAATAAGTTGAATTTTTCGGTATAAGGACTTCTAATACAGACAGAAGCTTACTCTTTTTTTTTTTTTTTTGTTTTACTTCTTTTTCACATGGATTTAATTTCTTTTGCAAAAAAAAAAACGTTGAGAGTTTTGGTGATTAACAAAGATGGCCGACCAAGAAGCATGCTCCAGGATTGAACAGCGGTCAGTTATCAAGTTTTTCGCTGCTGAAGGGTGCAAACCAGTTGAAATTCATAGGAGAATGTCAACTGTGTATGGTGCCACATGTTTCAGCCAAAAAATGTCTACAAGTGGGCTAAATTGTTTAAAGAAGGACGGAGCAATGTTGAGTATGAAGACAGGCCTGGGAGGCCTACAGAAGTGAGGTCTCCTGAGCTGATCGAATCAGTCAATGACCTCATTCAGTCTGACAGAAGGGTGACAGTGGATGACATTGCAAGGACTTTGAGCTTATCTGTTGGGACAAACGCAGGGGTCATCAGTCAGAAGGAGTCATCTTGCATCATGAAAACGCAAGGACTCACACAGCAGCCCAAACGGTGCAGACCATCAACGAGCTGGGCTGGGAACTGCCCAGACCTTGCCTCTTCAGATTTTCACCTGTTTGGTCCCTTGAAAGCGTTCACGAGAGGCACGAAGTTTAAAAGTGACGATGAAGTCAAAAGTGTTGTGAGCGACTGGCTGAGACATCAGTCCAAAGATTTTTTACGCAGAAGGAATACGGATGCTTGTGCATAGATGGGAAAAAGTGTGTGACAGTGCTGGGCGACTACGTTGAAAAATAAAAAAAAGTAAGCTTCTATCTGTATTAGAAGTCCTTATAACAAAAAATTCACCGTATTTGTTGAATGACCCTCGTATATATATATATATATATATATATATATATATATATATATATATATATATATATATATACCACAAAAACGAAAAGGTTTTGCACAACCATCAGAAAGTCTACTAAGTGAATAAGACTTAAAGAACACTTAAAGTTTAACTTATTATTTGATTTATTGATTTTTACGGCTTATCAACACTTTGCAGTTTATTTAATGACAAAATATATTTAGATTATAAGAATTATTGGTTTTTTGAGTTAATAATTATTTACTAATCCGACCCTACTAATTAACTAATTAATTAATAAATAATTATTATATATATTAATTAATAATTAAGTAATTAACCCATAACTATTGCAGTATACGTTTTTGTTTTTATATTTCTTTTAAATAAAGAAATAAATGATGACAAAATGCTATGATCTATGAAACTCAAAAAAAAAAATAAAGAACATCCCCTATTTGAATATTTGACGCAATATAATCTATATGAGACTATTTCTACCAAGCTAAGTTTAGTAAATATTATAAGAATTTAATTAAGTAGGTCGAGACATAAAGGAAGGAAAGAAGGAATTAAGGAAAAAAATGAAGGAAGAAAGAGAGTGAGCACAGTATGTAAGAGGAAGGAAAAAGGAAAGAATGGCTGAATGAAAGGAGTGGGAAAGTGGAAAGGGAGAATAGAATGATGGGTGTCAGCTAGGAAGATCCAATACAGAATACTATTCACGCAGACGCCAAATTAATTTGATTCCAAAAAATCAATGAGAAAAACAGTCATATAAAGGTGGAGGAAGGAACTGAGAGAAAGGTTGTATAAGAAAGAAAGGAACATGAAAAGAAAAGACGGCTTATAATGAGCTAAAAGAAATCGAAAGAGGCGAAGCATTGAGCGACGGCTGGGGAATTACAAAACATCTGAAGAATAAAGCAAAGGAAAGAAAAAGAAGACAATATTCGACAAAAAAAGACTAAAAAGAATTAAGTAATTAATTGAAAATGGCGGAAAGAAATAAAAAAAACTAACAAAAGAATGAAAGTAGAATAACTTCAATCCTAATTTATTCCAGCGTAAAAAAACAATATTGAATCCGTTGTTTGAAGTTTAACCATTTCCCAAGCCATCATGACTAAAAATACTACAAATAGAAGGTGCCATTTTTAATAGATGAAATGACAGCATATATAAGATGTGACATAAAAATTTGTGTTCGAGCATGTCTGGACCTGTTCCTACTCCCGCTCACTTGAAGGACAGACAAAATGAGATTTTCGTTGTCGAGCAGTAGAGGAAGTTGTACGTATTTATGCTATACTGTCGTCGGAAATGAGTGAAAGGCATTTGGATTAGTTTATTATCATCAGATTGTGTGTTAAGACTGATAACAGTGCCAGTGAAACGTTAAGCATATTAACATTGCTCATAGCGAAGATGCCATGATGAAAACCGATGTTTCTGAGTGGCGTCGACGGTCTAAAGTACAGTGAGAAACATGTGCATGATAGCGCAAGAACTAAACAGTCAAAAAGCATGAATCGTTGTATAATGTGAACAATGTGTGAACCTTGATGTGTTCAGATCAAAGATTAAGTGTCTATCTGAATACCAAGAGATACTATATTGCACAGGCCCATTTTTTTTTAAAAATAGGAAATTGCCATTTACTGAAAACAAATGTCAATAAATACTATGACGGCAATTTTTCATGAGTGCCACGATTTTAGTGCAATCTAGCGGTTGTAACATCAAAATTCTCCAAATCGTGTAACATCAGAATTGTCCAATTGTTAGATTAAGCTTTGCAACGTTGTATCTTAGAAATGATTAAAAACATCTTACTGGAATTCTTTTATAATACACTTGGATTCTTCTCTGAACAATAAGAATGTACGATTACTCACAAAGCTGAACAGAAGAATCAAATTTATTCAAGATGATCTTCGTCCTCTCTAACCTTCTAACTTTCTCTTCTAGAGTAACAAGTTGCCTCACCAGGAGACGAATATGCAATGTAATTGGCCCTGATCTGTCATCTCGTCTGCAGTCGCTCTCTCACAGACGTGCCGTTGCCTTCCTCTGTCTTTTTTTACAAATACTTTCACGGTAACTGCTCCGATGAGCTGCTTTCGCTGGTTCCCAGACTTCATGAATTCAAGCGTCCTACGAGGCTGACATCCCTCTGTCACCCTTTCACTGTCGAAACTGTTAAATTTAGCCGTCTCTTCTACTCCAATAGCTTCATGTCTCGCACTTCTAACCTGTGGAACTCCCTCCCCTTTTCCCTGATAGCTATAACCTCCAAGTATTCAAATATAATGTCAATCGACGTCTCCACATGCCTTGATCTGTCCCCTATTCTTCTCTTCATTCTTCCTCTATCACTCCTATTCGCTCTCGCTCCAACTCTCTGTAACTCCTTGTAACCCCTTCCGTGCTAGTGGCTTCCCGCCTTGCTTGGGGTGAAACGCTTAAAAAAAACGTACGATTTCATTTTTTTTCACCGCTTTTGCACTATCAAATTGCAATGTTGTAACGCTGATCCCTGTGCCTGCTGCGACCTCCTGATCCAGTTTTCAGCTCTGCTGTTCTCTCTCTCTTTTAAAATTATCGTTCTCTTGATTGTTCTTGAATGGATTTTGAAGATGCGAGCCGGTGTAAGTATATTGGCAACATTACTGAAGGCCTGAAGGATATTTTGCTCTCATCATTGCTCACTTTAGAAGACAGTGGGGCTGACACAAAACGATTTTTTTAACTTGTTCTATTTCTAGATGAATGATTCAAGGGGTTTTCAATGATTCATGCGACAAATGGTATCAAGATGGGTAAACGTCTTATCTGAAAATCTGGAAAAAAGAAACTCAATTAGTAAAGCGTTTTTTTTTCTTGCTTTAAAATTTTTTGGGAATGGACAATTATGCTGTAACACGATATGGGCCATTTTGCTGTTACATCTGGTATACAATGTAGTAGATTATGAAGAAAGAACAGGCCAACGAATAAAATTATGCTGGTAGCTACTTCAGAAATGTATTACAAAATGGACGATCTTACCTATTCAGATGTCTTAATTTTATGTTATGTCTAAAATTGAAAAATATTATCGAAAGGATAAAGAATTTCTGACATCACTAACACCCAGTGACACCTGACGACAAAACTGAAAGTTTTTCCGCTAAACTATTTCCAAGAATATTTCCGGCACTATCACTATCTCATTACAAAGTTTATAGCTTCACAAGAGGAGTTCTTTTCGATTCGACAGCGGACATCAGTGACCAGGGAAGGAAATTTTACCTTCACTTCGCATTCTCCTAACGTGAAACCAAGCAAGGCGATAATGCCACTAAGACGCAAGGGGCATGCTGCAAGGGAATGAGGATGAGATGACTTATTAATAGAGGAAAACTAGGTACAGCATGGTGCGATGTGATGTACAGGTAAAACGGGAAAGAAAATAGCAAACGTCGTTATCAGTAAAGAATTACAAAAGGCCTTTATCCAGCAGTGAACACGGAAAGGCTACTGCTGCTGATATATATATATATATATATATATATATATATATATATATATATATAACATATATATATATATATATATATATATATATATATATATATATACATATATAACATATATATATATAACATATATATATATAACATATATATATATAACATATATATGTATAACATATATATATATAACATATATATATAACATATATATATAACATATATATATATAACATATATATATATAACATATATATATATAACATATATATATATAACATATATATATATAACATATATATATATAACATATATATATATAACATATATATATATAACATATATATATTTAACATATATAAATATATAAAACCTATATATATATATAATATATATATATAACATATATATATATATATATAACATATATATAACATATATATATATATATAAAAGTTGAAAAAGTTTTCCTATTGTCATTTATATTTATAAATAAATAAATAAATAAATATATATATATGTGTGTGTGTGTGTGTGTGTGTGTGTGTGTGTGTGTGTGTGTGTGAGAGAGTGTTTAAGAGAAGCATTCTTTGCGATATCAAAGATAGATCATAAAAAGGATTAAGGTGAGTAAAAGTTTGTCACTTTGCTGATTAGTATTAACTTTGGCATCCCGACTTCAGAGTTTAGTAGCTGGACTTGTCCGCCGACTGTTCGGTGTGGGAGGTGGGTATCAACAATTTACTGCTTATATTTTATTTCGATTTTTTTTCCTTTTTATATGTATTTAAAACTTACACGAAAGTTAACTGTATATAAAAAAAGAAAAAATGAAAAAATATTAGTAAATTGCTGATATCACCTGAAGAGTGGACGGACTGGTCCGCCTACGAAATTCCGGATACTGATGATAAAAATTAATCCCATATATATATATATATATATATATATATATATATATATATATATATATATATATATCTTCATCCCAGGCAAGGCGATGATGGCATTAAGACGGGGATGGTTACTGCGTCTGAGAGAGAATTAAATGAAAATTTTAGACGGAATCAAAAACTCTATCCTAAAGAGGAAACAATTACTAAACCTCTCTTCCTGCCCCACTCTTAAAATTTTTGGGAAGAGTGTGAACCGGACAATAGACGACCCCTCTATTTCTATTGAGGAAAGAATAAAATAAAATAAGTAAATAGTAAATAAACCTTCAGAATTAATACGGAGAAGTTAGGATTATAGAGTCAAAGTAGACTTTAGAAGCAAAGATGTAGCCAATCCTAAACAAGAAATAAAGGATACATCTATACTCATGTTCAAAAGACCGGGGAGGATTTTGAACCGGGTGAGACTGTAATAGTTTCTTATTACGATATTTGTGAAGTCTTTTTCGCAGAACACCTATTAGAGCGTTAGTAGTTTGAATTAAAAATTTTTATCGTACACAGAAACATATGTGTACGTACATACACGGCTATGGCTCGCCACTGATTGCTTTTCTTTCGTTATTTGTGAATTGGCAGGACTTGTTGTAAAAGACAGTGGGGTGGTTTTCTTTTTGTCTTCTCTACAGTTTATTCACAGTATTCATTATTTAACCCGTATATAATGAGGAAGAGAAGAGACATATTCTAGCCGTTCCGATGGACATTAACACGAAAATGAAGGACGGAATCTGAACTTGATTCCGATCTAATAGGTGTTCTGCGTGTCTGTAAGCTGTGCTATATACAGGTGATGGGTATCTATGCAGGAATTTTTTTCTTAAGCGTTTCAACTCAAGCAAGGCGGGTAGCCACTAGCACGCAAGGGATTTCAGAGAGTTGGTACGAGAGAAAAGAGGAATGATAGAGGAAAGGATTAAGAGAAGGATAGGGGATAGATCAAGGCATGTGGAGACGTCGATTGGCATTACATTTGAATAGTTGGAGATTATAGCTCTCAGGGAAACAGGAAGAGGGGAGGGATTTCCACAGGAAAGAAGTGTGAGATGTGAAGCTATTGGAGTAGAAGATACGGCTACATTTAACAGTTTCGACAGTGAAAGGAAGAGAGCGAGATGCCAGCCTAGTTGAACGCTTAAATTCATGAAGTCTGGGAACCAGCGAAAGCAACTCATCGGAGCAGTTACCGTGAAAATATTTGTAAAAAAGGCGACAGCACGTCTGTGAGAGAGCGACTGCAGACGAGATGCCAGTTTAGGGCCGATTACTTTGCATATCCGTCTTTGGGTTTTATCAAGGACCTTGAGACAAACAGATGGGGCTCCCGACAATATATGGCAGCTCCGTGCAAGGGCGAATGGTTGATTTGTAGATTTGAAGGATCCACTCCGGCGAGACTTCAAATATACAAATTGATTCGACTGTCTGCGTTCAAATTACATCCAAGGCTTTTGCGATCACTTCACATGACTGCCTTTGAAAAAATCGGGAATAATTTTCTTTCAGACTTAAAAGACAAGGGAACGTTAGGCTTCTTAGAATTCGTGAAGCGAACAGTTTTGGAGGCCATTTCTCAATTTATAAGTGTATAACCGCAATGTTTAATTTACATATATTAAAATAGAAAATGAAATCGTAGGCAGCTATGATCTGCTACGTCCTGGGGAGAAATGGTTATCAACAACAAGAAAAACTAAAAACTAAAAACAGAAACACACAAAAAATAACTAAGATTAACGTAACGAATCTAAGTTGAATACAAAGTGAAGTTCACTGGGAATTCAATAAGATTTGAGGGAAAAAAATTCAAGGACGCAAGAAATGGAAAATTATAGAAAGGAAGTAAAAAAAAAATATATTCGTTTTTTTCTTCTTTTTATACTTTTCATCTCGAAAAGGAAAAAAAAAATAATATTAAAAGACAGGTGATGCCAAAACAATAAACGTTTAATTTGAAAACGGGGAAGTGCACAGTGGGAAAAGAAAAAGTGTAAGATTTGTAGTGAATATCATGTAGTCCCCCCCACATACACACACTCTTAAAACGTGTGTGAACGTATACACACATACACAAACACACACTAACGCGTGTGAACGTCAACACACACACCCTTATGTGCGTGAACGAACACACCCATACAAACACACACACAAACGCGTGTGAACTTACACACACACACAAACACACAGACACACGCAAACACATACACACACACACAGTAACGCGCCTGAACGTACACACACAAACACACACACACAAACTAACGCTTGTGAAACATTCACGGACACTATGCGCGTGAACCAGTGCGCGCGCACACACACATACATACATACACACACAGAGACTCTCTCTCTCTCTCTCTCTCTCTCTCTCACGCACACACACATTCATATATATGTGTGTACCTGAGTATGTCTGTGTTTGTGTGTGCTGGCTGGTTGATTCGTTTTTTACGGCTTATCAACCTATTTGCAGGTTATTTAAAATCAGAAAATATTTTTAAAATGCGAGAATTTGATATTTTTTAGTTTTTTTAATAATGTTTTTTTAATAGTTTTTAATAATGGTCTTTAATGGGTTTTTTATAATGTTTTTTTTTAAGTTTTAATAATGGTTTTAATGGCTTATAATGTTTTGTTAATAAAGGTGTTTAATAATGTATTAGTGACACAAGTCTTACCAATTACTTCATACTTTCCACAAGGATATTTGCGCATAAGTGAATATAAAGAATTCAACTGGAATTGAAACTCGGATCACCGATTAAAAATACCTTGCCATTAATTCATCACAGCATCTGCACATCCAAGCTTACAGCACCTGGTACTCAAAACCGGCCAGTCATCTAGGTATTGGCCAGGCTACGCGTTGCTTACTATCAGTGACAGTACAGGATCGAACGCTCTGGATTTAATAATGAGTTAGTTTCAAGCCTTTTCTGGTTTAGTTAATTCCTACTCAGCGAGGATATTGTAGTTATTTAACCCATTAGATTAGAGAAAAATAATTAAAAATTCAAGACCTTCCGAAGTAATAGTTTAATTTCATTTATTTTGATTATTATTTAATATATTATTAATTCCTTGGGAAATAAAAAAAAAAGTCTCTCTGGACGGGACTAGTACCGTGGTTTTGAAAAAGGTATGCAACATTCAATTTTTTAAGCGATACTTCGGGTCAACGTGATCCCAAACTTTTCAGCTATAGTGTAGTTCTTAGTATACAGGGGTTGGACAAAATAATTGGAACATGTGCAAATTCCACTCCTATATTTCAAAAACCTATTATATTAAGAACTTTAACTAAAACTTTGTAATTGCAGGTTATATCTATTGTAAATACATTTATTTATCTAATTTACTGTCTTTGGCTTATTCATTTTTAGAATTTAGTCAAATTTAAGCTAAATGCGTGACCTCTCTGAGTTCGAAAAAGGGCAAATTGTTGGAGCTTGCATGGCAGGAGCCTCGATCACTAAGGTTGCTGAATTGTTTGGTTTTTCAAGAGCTACCATATCAAGAACTATGACGCAATTCGAGAAACAGGGCAAAACCTCTAGCAACCGTAGCAATTCGGGCCGGACTTGCAAACGTACTGACAGTGACCGACGTGCATTGAAACGCAATGTGGCAAAAAATCACGGGCTACTGCGGGCAAAGTGACTTCTGAATAGTCCAGTTTCTAATAAAATTGTCCGTCGTGAGCTCCATAAAGCTGCATATCATGGAAGAGCCGCCGTAAGGAAACCTCTTCTCTCCTCTCGCAACATTCAGAAGAGGTTGAAGTGGTGCAGAGATCACAATTGATTTATTTCTGAAAATACAGAAATTGTGGCACAATGCCGAAAAAGGGGAGGGGTAAAGGCTGGTCGTAACTAACTATCCTATACCTAGCTAATCAGATTCGCGACCCATTCATACATTACAATTGACACATTCACCACAAGAACTCGTCCGTCACCATTCAATCCTCCATACACCATAATACCACAACCTTACAAGGGGAACCTACAAAAACGCGCCCCACACCATAAAAATTGCATGATAATACAATACATTAAAATTCTAATAATGACAAGATGAAAGGGGAGGGAGATGAACCCATTAACAAACAAAAATTCAACAAATTTTAAACTAAACATAATTTATGTTAGTAGGGCCCGTCCAACCCTCAAAAATAGAGAGGCCGCTGTATTCAGTCCAGAGGACAAAATCAAGAAGCACTCTCGCTAAGGGAGTGGGAAAGAGATAAAATAACTTGGACATGGGGAAATAAAAGGCTGATCCAGTTGAGATGAAAAGGAGGCCAAAACAAACTAGGGAGGTTGGGAATCTCGACTTGGATCATAACTAAAATGATGGCCGGGAAACAGGCCGGGAACAACACTTACTCATATTAACTAGGTACACTTAAGCTTGTCTAACCTAACCGAGGGGAGAGTTCCACAGGAAACCACCCCGATGTGACTTTGGTTGACCTAGAAAAGAAAATCAAGGCTAACCCCGTTCAAACGAACCAAGCTCGCCTCTTTTACCCACCTTTTGCTGAAGACTGTCGAATGCAATCGTTTTCTATCAGTTCTAATCTTCATCTTGAGCTGATGCTCAAAGAATCGGATTAGATCCTGATGCGAAAGACTATTGCCTCGCAAGACTTCCTCCTTTCGCGTCGTCCATATCACCATTCGAGCCGTGGCTAGCAGCGTTAGAAACACCATTCGTTTCACCCCGGAATACGGGGGCGACACATTGTCACACGCGTATGCGCGATCAATGGACACGAGTTCTTCGGGAGCGAGACGAGCCGTCAGCTCGCCGACATGGTCCCATAAGGGGCGGACCCGGGGGCAATGGTAGAAGGCGTGCAAAGCCGTTTCTTCTAATCCAAGGACACACCATTCACAGTCTGGCAATTCCGCCAAGCCCCATATGAAAGCCTTGTCGTTGAGAGGCAGCCGATTCCGAGCCAATCGCCAGGTAAGCGAAAACTCAGGGTTACTGAGATAATCCGCCGCTGGCGCCCAAGACCAGTAGGAGCGATACTCCTCCTCCGAACAGTCGAGCGTATCACGTAGAGGATCCTTCGCGCGACCCTCCACTAATCCCCGATAGAAGACCTTCCTAGGCCGTGAAAGGTCACTGGACCGCGGAATAGCCCTCAAGGCTGACCGACACTCGCTGAGGAAAAGCGATTCAACTCGAGACTTACAATGGCGCTCAGCCTTCGAGATGGGGGGATTGATGGTAAGGCTAGGGAAGGCGTCCCTAACAATCCCCTCCAGAATCGGATCTCCTCTAGTCAATGCGCGGCGTAGGAAAGCCAACCGAGAGGCACGGATGTGACTCCTCAAGTGTGGCATTCCCAGCCCCCCATGACACGGACGTTTAGTGCAGACTCGTCTGTCGACCCAGTGCGCGCCTCCCCCCCATAAAATGGAGGATAGCGCCTGCTCGAGCGCCTTCATGTGGGCCTTACAGAGAGGAAGTACTGACAATCGATAAAGAATCAGGGGGAAAATGTATGTAACACACACCTCCGCCCTGCCCTTTACGGACAACCTCCGTCGATTCCAAGTCTTACCGGCAGAAACGACCTTTGCTAGTACTTCAGACCAATTCTTCTCCAGCTGGAGGTCGGGTCCAAACCACACTCCAAGAATGCGGACAGGACCGTCCGTCCAACCGAAGCGGCCTGGAAGATCACGCCCCTTCCAGGCACCTAACCGCAAGCCGGAAGACTTGTCGCGGTTTATCTTGGCCCCTGTCACCTTCTCGTACCGATGAAGCGCCTTCTGTACCGCCTCAATGTCGTTAAGGGACGACACGAAAGCAGATACGTCATCGGCGTACGTTGAAACCCTGGCTCGAGACCCTCCAGGAACGGCGATCCTGCGTAGGGCCGGACTGCACGCCTCGTCCTTCAGCCGGCGCAGGAGAGGCTCCAACGCCAAAGCATAAAGGAGAGGCGACAGCGGACAACCCTGACGAACCGACCTCGACAGAACAAAAGCGCCCGACAACTTTCCGTTCACCTGTACCACAGCACTGGGGGAGCGATACAGGAGGCTAATCCAGCGGCAGAAGTCGGGTGCGAATCCGGCGGCCTGCAGGACAGCAGCAAGGTAGCGATGGTCGACCCTATGAAATGCCTTGGACTGATCCAAATTGATCAGCGCGGCTTCTTCGTCGTCTTTTACACCCTCTACGATCGTGCGGATCAAATGCAGGTTGCTCTGAATTGTTCGGCCCCTCACAGAACAAGTCTGCTCGGGTCCCAACAGAGACTCGGCAACTGACTGCAAACGCTCCTGCAGGATCTTGGCCATAATCTTTAACTCTGTGTTTAGCAGAGTTATGGGCCTATAATCATCTAGTTTTACTCCCACACCCTTGCCCTTTTTCAACAGAGTGATCACACCCCTGGAAATGCGATTGGGGATGGACCCCGACCGAAACCAGTTGTTGAACACTGCTGTCAAAATCGGAACAAAGATGTGCGACAGCCTCAAGTACAATTCATAAGGCAAACCATCCAGACCGGGCGACTTGCCTCTGCCGACCTTCTTCAGTGCCACGTAGACTTCGCCCTCCGTGATCTCTCCCTCGCAGCTAGCTGCTTCAGTCGGCTCAAGCCGAGGAAAGTCAGCCAAATAGCTGCGAAACTCCTCCTCACGGAGACCAGGCTCCTTGGTAAACCGGCTCTCGAAATGCCGCCGAAACGCCTCGCACACGTCGTCAGTCGACCGCAGAGTACGCCCCTCCGGGGTTTCGACTTGACGAATGAAACGATCACCACCTCGACGGACTTCTTCCCGACGCAGATCTGCGCCCAGGTTCACAGCTTCAGAAGACATCTTACTTAACTTATGCCTAATTACCTGACCCATGTAGCGCTCGCTATTCGAACGCTGCAGGGCCTCCCTAGCTAGGGCTATTTCTAGGGGATCCCCCCAGCCTACGCCCGGGAAAAATTAGCCTTAAGCGTCTTCACCTTTTCAGCTCTATCTAGAGCGAGCCGTTTGCTGAAATCAGTGGTGAAAGACCTAATTCTATCCTTAAGTCGCTCCCACCACTTATTCCCGATAACCGCCCCCACTAGCTCCCGCTGCACTACACTAGTTAGCTGCTCCTGGAAGTCCCGCCTGTCCAGTAAGGACAGATTGAACTTCCAGTAGCCAGCCATTCTAGGCCTATGTTCTAACGCCACCCGGGCATAAACAAGTTTGTGATCCGAATAGCCTACCCAGTGGAACGTGGGACAATCTAGCAAGTCTATGTCGGCTCTACGAACTAACATTCTGTCAAGGTAGCTAACTTCCTTGACAGACGGCCAACTACGAGCCCACGTCCACATTTTCCCCCTGGGATGATCGACCCGGTATCTATCGACGAGACCATAATCGTCGATCAGATCAACCAGGCTACGATCGCCCCTACACCCGCTAGCGCCCCGCCCCCTGTCTAACTTGGGGTTCAGGATGGCATTCCAGTCCCCCATTAAAACTGGGCGCGAAGAATCAACTAGGAACGGCCCCAACCGCCGAAAAAAGGAAATCCGCTCCCCCTGGTCGTTGGGCGCATAAACCGCAACGACCCGAAACGAACCACTTTTCACGGCAATATCGGCCACGATTAACCGGCCCTCGGCATCGGTATGCACAAGGTCCACCTTCGCATCGAGAGTACGTCTGACCAACAAAGAAACTCCCCTGGCCAACCGGTTCCCATATGCTGAATGGATGACAAAGTCATCCTCCAGCACACACGCATCGGAAGTGCAAACAAAGTGGGTCTCTTCGATCGCGGCAACATCCACACCGAAGGACAAGAGATCCCGAAGCAGGCGGGCAGCCTTACTCTGACCTCTCAAGCCCTTCACATTCAAGCTGGCTATCTTAATAGACATTTCTAGGCCTGCAAATAAAAAGGAGAGTTAATGCAACAACCTAAACACATACGGGGCGGAAATCTGCAGGTGACAGGACCACGACGGTTTGTCCCAGGCTTCCCGTGCCCAGCTCCGACGTCATCCGTCCTTCCGAGACAATCCCGCCAACGTCCGTGGGGTATGTAAGTTTTAGGGCCCTATATAACGATGGATGGATACGTACAGGGACCCTCCCAGAGCAGAAGCAATGTAATTTTATAAGGTCATCAGACCCCAGTTCTGTCACTTTTATATCAGGAAAGGCCTCTCTGGCCTCAAAAAGATGAGTCCACACTTTTAAGTATTTCCCCGTGTCTCTAATGAGAGTAATAACCCCCGGGGCTTTCGGAAAATTTCTAGGGTCCTCCACCGACTTGTTGTCCACGGAGGACAGCTTGAACAGGGGTCCTAATAGGGCTTTCTTTCGGGAGGAGAGGTTTTTTCCACACTCCTCTCTATCCACCCTGCAAATCTCTTCCACTTTATTGAACATTTTTTTTTCTTTTTTCCCCTGTCTGGGGGTGGTGGGGTTGGAGTAGGTGACGGGGTCGGTGTAGAAGTGGATGGTTGGGGCGGTTGTGGAGTTGCTACCTCTGAAGCTGTGGGAGTTGTTGCGTGTGGGGGTGTGGGAGTGTTAGGGGGAAGTGGGAGACGCGAAAGGGAAGGGGGGAGACTCCTATCTGTTGGAGTGTCCTTTTTCTCTTTTACTGGCGAAGAAGGGGCAGACTTGGTTTTCTCCCTGCTCCTTCCTTCACTACTGCGTTCTGGATCTCTTTTCCTTGGGGTTTCGTTCTCTTCATCCTCCTCTTCTCGACACCTTTTTAACGAAGAAGTCCTAGTTGGGGGGGCTTCTTCTACTTCCATATTTATTTCTCGCTTTGCCGGACTCTTTGGAGCTTGTTGCTGCTTTTTTTTGTCTGTTGTTTTCTTGGAAGGCTGCTGTTGCTGCGGGGTATCCTTCTGGGGCGACGGGGGCCTCACTTTTTGTTTTCGACCCTTGGATACCACCTCTTTCCATTCACCTGGGGCCTCTACAGTTTTTGAAGTTGCTGAAGCTGTTTCTTTGGTTGCTGCTACTGCTACTGGCGCTGGTTGAGGGGTCACGTTCCTGCCGGGACACTCCTTGGCCATATGCCCCGGCTTGCCACATACCCAGCAGCATGGTTTACGCCCCTCTACCACTACCAACATGCGTCTCGTTCGGTACAGAATAGTGTTGGGCATGTTTTGGAAGTTTTCCTGGTTAACTGTTATTTCGATCATAACGTCACCCGTGGCAATTCCTGCTTTGCTCACCACTGCTGACACCTTATCTACACTGCCATATTGGGCAAAGAAGGCACCCAGTTGATCCTCTGATATGTCCACAGGCACTCCATGGACCGTCACGTTAGTCCTTCTAGTGCCCATGTATTCCGTCTGTAGCCTAAGGTTTTTAGAGTTTAACACGCATCCGGCGAGTTTCTTGGCTTCTTCTTGTGTCGACATTAAAAGGTCCCACATGGCTCTTGTTCTTCTTGCCAAGATTTGTGGGACAATGTTTAAACCCTTGAGGGCTTCTTCCATAGTTTCCCTACTGACTCCAATCAACTTCCGACTTTTAATATCGGCCGTCAGTAGGGAGATGGTTCTTAAGTTAACTTCGTGGAAAGCTTCGTTGGTTGTGAGGATTTCGTCTTTCCTGAAGTACTCCTCGTATTTTTTCCATATGCCCGCGTAATATTCGGCATCTTTTTTGGGCCGGCTTTCCGTCCAGGCGGTGTTTTTTTCTTTTATCACCGGTCGTTGTGTTTCCGGTGTCTCCGGTGTTTCTGTATGAGTTTGTGTTAACTCCGCCATAATAGTAATCTATACTATTACAGCGGAGAAACAGTTTTTGTTCTTTCCTTTTTAGGAAAACTTAATGTTAAAACAAATAATAATAATCAAAAACGGAATGAACCAAAGAAAAAAACGCACCGAAAGTCCCGTCAAACACTATCAAATTAAACAAACAAAAAAGCACAAACAAAATCAAATAATTGAAGTAAAATAGGGGGACGGTAAGAGCACAGAAAAGGAAAAGACAAAAATAAAAAAAACAAAACTGAAAAAAGAAAAAAAGGGTTCAAAATGAGTACAAAATAAATTAAACTTTACAACAAAATCACTTAGCTCGTAACGCTGGTCCAAAAAACTCTAGTAACACGAAAAGTCTTACTACTGAGCCATCGTTAAAGTGGCCCAGAGTAATCGAGTTCTGCACAGCGCTACACTATGCACAGCCCACTATAGAAGTCTCACTATGCACAGCACTACTACACACACTACCTGAAGTGGTGCAGAGATCACAATACCTTGTCTGCAGACTAATGGTAGCAAGTCATATTCTCAGACGAGTCCAGTTTTTCTCTTTTCCCAACTTGAGGGCGAGTTTATGTGTGGAGGCAGCCCAAAGAAGTTTACAACCCTGACTGCCTTCTTCCAATAGTGAAGCATGGAGGTGGATCAGTGATAGTTTTGGCCGCCATATCATGGAAATGCCTCGGTCCAATAGTTGCCCTGCATGGTAGAATCAACAGCAAAGATTGCCTGAACATTTTGGGAAATCATATTCATCCAATGGCCCAGACTTTATTCCCTGATGGCCACTGCATCTTCCAATACGATAATGCTCCAATACATACCGCTCGAGTGGTTATGAATTGTCATGAAGAGCATGAAAGTGAGCTAGAACACATGGAGTGGCCTCCTCAATCCCCAGATATCAATATCATTGAACATTTGTGGTGCATTTTGGAGCGACAAGTTCAATTTCAGGACATACGCGATTATAGATCTGTATAGATTCCCTTTTTCATTATTTATTATCTGTGAATTGGCATGAAAAATGGTTAAACATAGTGGAGTGATTTCTTTAGTGTGTGAAATTCAGAGTTGATCACTTCGACTGGGCTGCCATCCAAAACAATAGACTCCACTTCACACTGTCTTTATTTATATATATATATATATATATATATATATATATATATATATATATATATATATATATATATATATATCATTATTATTATTATTATTATTATTATTATTATTTTATAAACGCGGTACTTATTGGAAAGTGCATAAATATTAGTGAGAGAGATAAAAAATTAAATTGTATGTATATCTGTTTGTGACAAACTAATATCCATACAACTAAATATATATATATATATATATATATATATATATATTTAGAGCCGAGTTCGAATTTCAGTCGAATCCATTACATTCACTTACGTGCTAATGCCATTGAGAAAGGTATGCATCCTCTTCTTCTCTTTCTACCTATAGGTAAATAGCACGACAGACTGGGTTCTATAGCCTTTGATGGCAACTGGTCTAGGAGGAGAACAACTCTGAATTCAAAATCTGCGGAGGCTCGTTTGGGGATTTGCGGCAAGTAGTGCACCAGATCTTTATGTTCGGCCCTTCAGAAAGTGTGTATGGTTGGACACAAAACCTTCACCACTATAATCAAATCACATGTGCTACTGTCGGGCTGTCGGCTCCTAGGAACTGAGCTGCTTGATCCCCATACGTCGAATACGATGGGAAAGTTGAATATATATATATATATATATATATATATATATATATATATATATATACAAGTATAGGATTGGTGTAGACAAAAACACTATTCTTAAAAGAGTGCTCAATACAGAGTAGACCAAATAAATTCAAAAATTTAATATTTTTCAACGTAAATGTGATATTTTAATGAAAACTTTTACAAGTCGTCCTCATTAAGTTTGGCCTTACTATAGCCAGATATCTTTTGAAAAACTGATTTGAAGGTGTTTTTCTTCTTCAGCATAAGAATGAATAAAGCTACATTATATCACCACTTGAACTCAAATTAAATTATATTGTGTTGAATAGATATTGCCTATTTTACCTATGCTTTCAATTTGTTATTATCATTTTGTTTAAATTAAACCCTGAATTTTGCAACTTTCTTTCGGGTCAAAACTTTTTTCTTAACTAAATGCCCCAAACACGTGAACTTACACTTGAAAAAAGATAAAAGATAATTACTGTAAAAAAAAAATATATATATTTAAAAGGAGAATTAAAAAAAAATCCCAGTACTACTGTGGATTATACTGTGAGAAAACATCAAAGAAAGAGACAAAACAAGGCCAAGAGTCGGGCTGCTAGACCAAAAGCAACAACAAGAGCAGGAGACAATTTCATCAGAGTCACCAGCTTGCATGACAGAAGGCTGACTGTACAACTAAACCAATGCCGTGAAAATATGTGTCAACATCCACTACGAGGAGAAAGCTCTGACCTATATGACAGAACTGTTGAGGAATCAAAACAATGTCAAAATGTTCCAGTGGGCCAAAGCGCACAAAGACTGGACAATAGAGCAATGGAATGAATTCCTTTTGACTGACGAATCAAAGTTCGAAATATTTGGGTCAAATAGGAACATCTTTGTGCGCCGAAGAGTTGGTGAAAGAGCTACACGCATCTTGTATAGCATGAAGGAGGCTCTCTTATGGTGTGTGGAGGTGTGGGGGAAGCTTTTACCTATAGGAAAGTCGGGGATTTGCACCCAGTGAAAGTCAGTTTGAGTCAGACCGGCTACCTCAGCATACTGCAGCATCATACGATCCTATCTGAAACGTTGCTTGTGGGTCAGGGAATTGTACTCATGCAAAATAATGACCCAACTTATACTAGTAATCTCTGCCAGGGGTACATTAAAAGCAAAGATGAAGAGCACCTCCTTCAACTGATGTCTTGGCCGGCGCACTCAACGGACTTAAATCCCATTGAAAAGGTGTGGGATGAACTTGACCGAAAAGTCAGAGCTAAACAACCCACAAGTCCGACTCACCTCTGGCAACTCTTGCAGGAAAGCTGGGGAAAAATTATCTTCAGTGTACCTCCAGTCTTTCGTGGAAAGAATGCCGAGAATCAGTGAAGCGGCCAAATGAGTGTCATTTTAATGAATCAATAGTTTAATTTGTGTGTGTGTGTGTGTGAGTGTGTGTGTGTGTGTGTGTGTGTGTGTGTGTGTGTGTGTGTTTGTTTAATTTTATTTAATATGGCTCAGGAAGTCTTGCATTTACGATACTCAATAAAACCATACTTTTGACTGGTAGTCTATATATATATATATATATATATATATATATATGCAAAGAAATATAGTTTTAAGTTGTACTATATTTATAGGATAAAGTGCACAATATCAGAGATAGAACGTATGTAAATATAAATATAAAAGTGAACATTGAAATCAACAGTCAGAGGCGACAGTCTGTTTCATACTGGACGCAATCGGCGTGACGTTCGCATCCGGCATGAAACAACCTGTCGCCTTTGGGTGTTGACTTCAATGTTTACTTTTATATTTATATTTATATATATATATATTTATATATGTGTGTGTGCGCGTATATATATGTATATATATATATATATATATATATATATATATATATATATATGTACTATAAATCTTATTGTCAAATATGTAAAAGAAGATTACTTTTGTAACTATTAACAGTAGAAATACATCAATAAGCCCAACACAAATCATAATAAATGAAAAACAATATATTACGTACCATTTTTCACTATATGCTTATGAGATAACCCGTTGTTACCATAACACGAGACATGTTATTAACTTCGATTACTATCCGCTGTTACCATCATAATGGTCATGATCTGAGCGCCTCTGATGAATCACAGTTTCTGCTTTTAACCGAGACCTTTGCAAGCAATGATGGATCAGATGACCGCTAAGAGCAGAGTCTGCACACGCAGTCAATATCAACCATATAAATCTGTAGATTTATATGGTCGATATATTAGATGGTTAATGATTATTTTTATTACTATTATGTGTCTTTTTGCCCAAATCATTGGGTGGTTTTGTAATTGCTGGATATCTTGTTACATTCTGCGCACTTCTGTTACCAATACTTTTCTGATTGTTCTTGTTGACCTTCTGCAACACACACAATTGATAAATGAATTCACCTAATGGGCAAAAAATTCTATGATACTTTGCCTAAGGCTCCTATTACAAAAGGAACAATCTCTCCCTTTTGGTAATTCTAGATTTTCTTGGTTTATTTCTTTTACCTCTCAATTTTATATCCTTCTTTCTCAACTCGTAATTTTTACAATATTACGAGCTTAAATATCGCCCTATCGTGGGGCATTTAAGCTAGCTCCTGCGGTGCGGTTTTGATTAGGCCTTCCTCAGAATGGCTAGGGAGGAGTAGATGTGATAGGCGACATGAAACTACAGAAGAACTAAAAATTGATCGCTGCATTTAGGTATTGCATTAATATTTAAGTTTACCTTTTAAAAATCCAACGATAATTTTTCTGCAGACACTTAATTTAAAGACATTTTTATGTACCCAGGTCCTTACTTTCCGTACAATTATTTTTTTTTATTTCATGGGTGACTGTCGGGAATTTCGCAATTAATTTCTATTATTCCCAAATTTATTTCCAACTTATAAAAATTGTTATCATACCAAAAAAATCGTCGCAAAAAACCACGTAAAATAATTGCCAAAAAAAAATCGCGCTAATGAAAACTTGGGAATCCAACATTTCAGGATTGCAGGTCTGGATCCGACAGGTAATGTTTTTAATTTGCTCACGGAGTCGGCCTGATTCCAAAATTATACGATATGTTGGGCTACTGTCTCTAGGAGTAAAGTTGAAAAAACCTGATTAACGGACATACTGATAATCGCCTTTATTATATATGTTAATACTAGATTTACCGATAGTATTATAAAATTTCTCTGTAAATTGTATTATTATTATTATTATTATTATTATTATTATTATTTGTGCATATTATGTTTCCTGCTTTGTATCCTGTAGAGTTAGGTCCAAACTCTTCTCCTTGGGCACTATATGAGAATTGTCATTTAATTGATAGCACTTTTCTTAGTAGATGGAATGTTCCAAGTAAGACAATCTTCTGGGCAACTTGGATGTTGATGTTACCTGGGACACTGTAGAATTGTCCATTCCTTTTCCTCGTAAGTGCCAGTGCTCAGAATACTATTGGTAGTCTTAGTCTTCATTACCCACATCATCTTACTCTCGATCTCCTCGTCCTTGTATTTGAACTATTTCTCGATAATTTTCATAAATGAGTTTTTCTCTTTTATGATAATATCAGGTCTGTTGGTTTTTATTGTCCTGTCAGATTGATATCCCAGAGGATAGTTACATCGTTATTTTGGATAACTGGTGGGCGCTCATACCATCTCCCAGTAGTTTCGATTTTATGCTTCTTGCATATCTTCAATGCTCATATGTTGCTAGCTTGTTATGTTTTTGGCTATATTCATTTTTTGCTATTTCCGGACATCCTAATATGGTGGACAGGTTCATTATATTTTCTGCAGATCCTGCATTTCGGTTTAGTTCGTTGCATCCTTGATTATGTGATAGTGATATGATCTTTTGGTGATGCTTTGGTCCCGAGGTCTAAATAATAAGATCTTCAGACTCAGCTTTCAACCCAGTGCTATTCAGCCACTGATGTGTTTTCTGTTGGTCCACATTTGCTTCTTTCGTTCTTTTCTTTTGCCTTTTGACTTTTTAAAAGATCTTCAAATATACATTATAGCCTAAAAGAACTTCCATGTTAATAAGAAAATACACTGTTGTGGAGTACTTTACTATCTATGCTCATTATTATTATTACGTTTGTTATTCTTATTCTTCTCATTAGTAGTATTCAAATTTTCCTCTTAAAGTCCTGCATTGTTTTCTGTTGGTCCATATTTGCTTCTTTCGTTTTTTTCTTTTGCCATGCAACGCCTTGTCCTCACAGATGTTCGTAATTTCATTTGGCCAAGTTGTTTTGCTTTTTGTTTTACTCGTTTGGCGTGGATGGTATTCGCTTCGTCTTTTGTTGGCAGGATTCCATGTATTCATGTTTCTTGAAGTGTGCAGCTTTTTTCGTTGATGGAGTCGAATTGGTATTTTACTATATGTAGTAGAGGATCATTGGTTTTTGTGAGGTCGCTTTCAATCCGATTTTTGTAGTTTTTAGAGTTAATTTAAGTTGGATTAGATATCGGCCTCCTAAAATTACTTGGGACATACAGCCTATCAAGATCTGATTTCATGTGGTACATCCTAATTTGCGTAAGCATTTTTCTGTTCTTGGTGTCCGATCTTTTAATGTGATTCAATCTCCATTTAATAATGTTATTATTATTATTATTATTGTTGGTGATGTTGTTGTTGTTATTATTATTGTTGTTTTTATTTATTATTATTATTGTTGTTGTTATTGTTGTTAATATTATTATTGTGGTTATTGTCCTCAAGGTACAGTTGATAAAGGCGTTGGTTAGATCCAGTGACAGGACCCAAAAGTGTGAGTTCAATACCCGGTTAAGGCAGTGGAGAACTTTCAGAGGGAAAAATTAACAGATGATAACTGATAACTGACATCCATTAAACATGGCACGTGGAACTAGAACAGTCTACCCCAGTGATCGAAATAAAGGGTTCAGTTCGACTTTCCAACCACCTGAAGAAGGCCAGAGCGTGAAACGGTGGAAACGTTGTAATAAAAATGGCGACAAAGATGAGGACAATAGTCCGAATAATGTAAATAATGTTGTTAATGTTGTTGTTGTTATTATTATTATTATTATTATTATTATTATTATTATTATTATTATTATTATTATATCCCTTGATTTCTGTTGTATATATATTTCTTTCCGGGTCATAAGTGGCATCATGACATTTTCCACTGGAATCTGTTTTAAAAGCTATACAAATGAAACAAAAACCGAACACACACACATTTTATAGTAGATAAAACTCTTCGTAAAATGCGAGCTGTACTTTTCCAAAAATTTTATTTTTGTATTTCTTTAAGACATGCGCTACAATGGATCGCTTAAATATCTTTATCAGAGCCTTTTCCAATCAAACCAGGCGCCCCAACCACAACTGGAATTAATGATGTCTTCATGCTTCAGTGTTTTAGATATCTACATCCAGATCCTTAAAATTTGACTTTTTAAAAGATCTTCAAATATACATTATAGCCTAAAAGAACTTCCATTTTAATAAGGAAATACACTGTTGTGGAGGACTTTAATATCTATGCTCATTATTATTATTACGTTTGTTATTCTTATTCTTCTCATTAGTAGTATTCAAATTTTCATCTTAAAGTCCTGCATTGTTAACTCATGAAATTGTTGTGGAGGACTTTAATATCTATGCTCATTATTATTATTACGTTTGTTATTCTTATCCTTCTTATTAGTAGTATTCAAATTTTCCTCTTAAAGTGCTGCATTGTTAACTCATGAAATCGAGTCCTTTCTTTGGATTTGCGGTTACGACGAAATCGTGATGGCTTTCTTTCACAGCTGGACTTCTCGTTAAGAAATGAACAGTGACGAGGGGGAGAATGTTATGGACTTCTGGTACCTTGTGGTTTCTAGGAATTTTGTTGGTGTATTTTAGCATCCGGTGCTTGACCAATCCGAGAACATATATTACCATTGGTATTTTTGTAGCCATGATGCCCCATATTCTTTTCAGTTCTATGTCTAGATCATTATATTTTGAGAACTTGTTTCTGTAGTTTTCAGTGAGGTATTTCTTTCAGAGGGAACAACCATCTTCTTTCCTTCTTGTCTCTCATTGCTATATCATGTCTGTTGGCCTTAATGTTTTTATCAGTTGCGATTGGCATGTCCCAATGAATTGTTTCTTCTTCTTCTTCTTCTTCTTCTTCTTATTATTATTATTATTATTATTATTATTATTATTATTATTATTATTATTACTATTATCATTATTTCATTCGATTTATGTTGTATACATTTTTCCTGGGTTCAAACCTTTTCTCTGGGTCATTTTTATAAAAAAAAAAAAAACAACCTACGTTCACACACGTTTTATATAGATAAAGCTATTCGTAATGGGTTAGCTGTACTGGTTGAGTACAACTTTTTGTATTAGGTTGGTGCAAAAATAATGTCGTTTTTTAACGTTCAACTTCATGTGAGAAAACGACATTATTTTTGCACCAACCTAATATTTATAAGGAATCGGATAATAGAAATCCCTTCAATGAATCTATCGGAACTTTTTCCAATCAATCCGATGACTCCAACTACAACTGGAATTATTGATGTCATCATGTGTCATATTTTTTAGATTTCCGCTTCAAGATCTTTATATTTTGATAGTTTTTTGAAGATCATCAAATATACATTACATCGAACTGCCATGTCAATAAAAAGGTACTTTCTATTTTTGCGGCATTTAATCACAATGTGTGGGCGATTAGCTTTGAGTGTTCATTGTGTGTGTGTGTGTGTGTGTGTGTTTATTTGTGTGTGTGTAAAGTCCAATAAAATTGTTACATGTCCTATCTCTGTACCTGGATCTCGGTGAAGTTAATACCTAATTTCTTGCAGTTTCTTTCGCATAAAACGTTGCATATTTTCCAGTGCAGATATTGGCCCACTCTATCCTACCGAATTTTATATTAAGTGGGTGCTAATAAAATGCAACCTGATACAAGATTGTTAATTGTTTCTGGATATTTATCAAATAATCTGTATTCGGATTAACACAATTTTTCATTATTATTATTATTATTATTATTATTATTATTATTATTATTATTATTATTATTATCTTTCGTTTCCTTATAATTAAAATCAAATTACGCGAGACCAAAGATAAGGTAAGGTAGTACATGGATACATTCTCTTTATACAAATCAAGACGTTAAGTGATTCTTGACCTGTACAGTGTTTATATTTTTCTTTATATGGATAATTACCTCCTGAGTCAATTACTAGTTCCACACGGTGCAATATCTTTTTATACGAAACACTTTTTTTCGTTAGAATCCATCTCGCACATTTATAAATCTACCATTCGCCCGTGCATTGAATATTGCTGCCATATCTGATTTGGTGCTCCTGTTATGTATTGATCTATTCTTGACAAAATCCAAAGAAGGGTCTGCAATGTAATCAACCCTGACCTTGCATCCTGACGTGATTCGGCTTCCCTCTGTCTTTTCCACAAGTATTTTCATTGCAACTGTTTTGACAAGCTATTTCTCCCCTGGTGGCCCGAATATATAAATTTAAGCGTACTACTAGATGCAACTCTCTTTACATCTCTCGAATCAATTGCTATGTCTACTGCAAGGAAACTTGAGTCATCGTGTCATGACAGACAATTTTTCTCGGCAGAACCCGTCTTGGACATTTATAAATCTACCATTCGTCCTTGCATTGAATATTGCTGGCATATCTGGTCTGGAGCTCCGGCTATATAACTCGAGATTCTTGACAAAATCCAAAGAAGGGTCTGTAATATTATTGGTCAGGATCTCGATTCGGTCACTTTTTCGCCGCCAGAACATGGATTTCCTCTGCCTTTTCGGTGAATATTTTCATGGATGTTGTTCTAAGGAGCTCTCCTCTTTCGTACATGCACCACATGAATTAAAGCCTGCCGGTGGATTGGCAAATAGGTCTCATCCTTGTACGGTTTAAATAGCTAGATATAAACATACGTTCTATTCTAATAGCTTCTATTTTCACATTTCTCACATCTGGAACTCATTTCCGGATTCTTGTTTCTCTTCCACTTTTAATCTTAAATGCAACACTAATCGCCATCTTGTGTCTTCATGCATTCTATTCTTTTATTGTCCTTTCTTCTCACTAAAGGCTTCTCATTCCTTTCTAACTTGCTAACGTGCGATAATTATCTTACTTGGGGTGAAATTATTAACATAAATATCTTGTAAAAAAAAGATCCTCGTATCTTGTTAATATATGTCTATATTTGTTTGGTCGGACCCACGACTCCAGTTTTTAGAGATGTAAGAGATTTCATGTAGATTTATTACTATTATTGAATGTCAAATCACTATGGCGGCAAAGTGACACTGGCTTACAAACGATAGACCAGACGCATGAATCACGACGAAATGTGCGCGATATGATCACACACTTAGACAACAGGAACGGATGACTTTGCTTCTGATGTCCAGTATTAAATATCTTCATGATGGCCAACTCAGTTCTATAAGTGTCTCCGGTCGATGGTGTTCCCAATTATCTAAGTAGCCTACGAAGTCGCCTTGTCTGCCTAATCCTTCAAATTTCAAATAACAATACTGTCGACACGCAGACATCATAATCCTCGACTACTGCCGCTCTTGGACAGATATGACCAGTAAGGTAACCCGCAGGGTACATGTCCTGTTTATTGAGATCAAGTAACTGCCAAAGGGATCTGCCTTATTAAAAGGGATACTTACAGTAGTCTTTCTTGGCCCATGAACCATGTTAACGCTTACAATCACTTAAGATTGTAAGCTATGTGAGTCAGATCTGGTGTATAATCAGGCATGGTATCCCGCAGGGTACATGCCCTGTTTATTATGCCAAAGACATCTGCCTTACTAAAAGGGATACTTACTGTTGTCTTCCTTGACCCATGTACATGTTAACACTTACAATCAATTGAGATTGTAAGCTATGTGAGTTAGGTCTGGTGTATAATGAGGGTATTATTTCTGAAATTTCAGGATCACTGTTTCAAACATCGGATATAATTTTTAGCAGACCGCAATTTTCAAGTTTTATGAACTCGTACAACACACCGCAAGATATTTGTTTTACCTAAATATTACCAACTATGCTCTGTTGGATGGTATTCTGGTGGTATCAAAGTGTTCAAGAGATTATTTGGAATCGACCCTTGTGCTCCTATGATAATTGGCACAACCTTACCCTATAGGAACCATATTTCCACCCTATGAACAATTTCCTATAGATGCAGTATCACAATCCCATTCCTGCTCTTTCGCTATTTACATTGAAAATGTCCTGACGAACTAAATTAGCTAGTTCAACCAGTTCATATATTTTCATCTAAAATCGGCCACCCAATATACGAAGTGGAGCGAATCATCCCCTTTCTATTCGTATTCCATTCGTTAGATGCAGCCTTGTTTTTCTAAATTTCGCTACCTTATGGAACAAAACACCGAGAGGTTGCTTCCCTGACCACTAAAATCTTAAACACTTTGTCTAAGATCAACCGTTATCTATATTACAAATGATCTGCGCTGGCTTTCTCCTTTTACCGTCTTAAGAGCCTTAACTCAGTATCATCTACCTTGAGTGTCTTTTGGGCCTAGCATTAGGTGATTGTTATGGTCCAAGGTTAGGACCAAGGAAGAACAACACGAAAACAAGAGTAGAAATAACAAAGATATATTACACAGAATAATAATACAAGAGGTGAAAGGTGTTAGTGTGACTGTCAGTCTGGTTTGGAGTGAACTACTATTGGCTCGACTCGATTGTTTCGTCCCTCTCTTGAGAGGCGCAGTATTCATAGTGCCAGGAAGAGTTCACTCTGTCGTTATAGGTAAGGTCCCATAACAGTGATCATTTAAGAAAAAGATTACCTCAGTATTTAAAATCAATTCTGAATAATTCACAAGCTTTCCATCTTCTTTATCTAACATATAGTGATCTCGAGGGCATACCAGATCTATTAACAGTCACTCCCATGAGAATTTTTAATATACAATGTTATGTCTGGGTTCGTGTTTGCAATAACTTTTTCAGCCTTTTAGGAGTTTCACGTGTTCATTAACAATAACCTCTCCGATTTGTAGCACCTGTCAGCAGTTTTTGAATTCACAGTCCCAGCACAGACACTAATGAAATGAAAACATTCGTTTGTCATAACGCCTCTTGCATTTTCTCTACCTCAGCGTTTCGCAATCACTTATGATACGTGTCAAAATCTCCATCTTATTTCAACACAGACTACGATTATACGATTCTGTTTGATGTCGTGTCTTCTCCATAAATAGCTAAGAGAACACTGGTTACGCATTTAATAGATAGGAAGATAAAAAAAATCAAAATTATTAGATCAATGTTTGAAAAAAGTGTTCAAAAAGCTATGCAAGTTCTTTTTGTTTTGTTTATTTTACAGTAAGGTTTACCTGCAAAATGCTGAGGATTCCTAAAAATAGAGGGTTACGTTAAGGGGCTGTTTATGCGGATAGCCGATAACGGTTAAATCTAGACTTGAACAGGTTAAGACTGCTAAGAACAGGTTAAGATTGTAGTGATAGTAGAGGAAACATCCTCTTGTGAGTTGATTCCATAGATTGGAACTTACTTCTCACCAATAGTACACGGAGGAAATGTGGGTGGATTGCTACTATGTAAGTAACATGGCGGATAATAGACCTGAGGGTTAGACCTGGCGGAGCCAAGAAATGTTCTTCGTCCGGGCATTTCCATGGAAATAGTGATAGAGCAGTAAAAGGCTCGCCACATCCCACATGTGAGAGAGAGGTTGGAAGGAGGGAAATAATTCGTCACCCACAAGAAATTGGAGAAGATTTCAAGTTTATCCAGACTGGAAAGTGATGTCTGGGCAGCTCCTGTCCAAATATAGCAACAGTACTCTATTTTTCGGTCTGATCTGGCTCTTATAACGGTAGAAAGTAGCATGATGAGTCTGGTGATGAGAAAGGGATAATTTAAAAACAAAAATCAAAGAAAAGAATGCTGGATTGTTCTGTGATAGCCACTCTTTATATGACAGTAAATGTTGGACAATCTCTCTAAGGATGAGGGAAAAAGCTATATGCTGCCGGAACGTAGTTCTACAGAAGGGAAATAAAAATTCCATGGACGGAGCTAGTAAACAACAAAGAAGTCTTAAAGTAAATGGCAACAGAAAGAACATTTCTACATAGAATCAAGAAAAGAGAGCTAAAATTCCTCGAACACATAATGAGGAATGAGGGCTTGGAAAATTAAGCCTCACAGGAAATAGTGACATTAAGAGAGATAGAGGAAAGCAGCGAGCTACTTACCTGGTGAGCTTGTGTAAATAGTTGGTGAAACGGAGGTTGTTAACAAATGGAGAAAAAATACTAACAGTTACACGATATATGAAGTTGTGGAGGCAATGATCGCCTAATGCATGAAGCTACGCGGCATATACAAGAAGTCAAAGATTTAAGTGTTGTTCATAGTGTAATGAAACGCTAACTGCTTGAAAGGAGTCCTGATTCCGCGGGCGAGTTATCATTCAATTGAGTCAGGAATTTTTCATCAGAAAAATTATTTCGCAAACATTAGCAAAAGGATGAGAGCAAAGAATATCAAGGAATAGAAAAATTGCGCTAGAAACAAGGAAAAGATTACTAGACTGTTACTTGATATCTATCCTTCTGTATGGCAGCGATTGCTGAACAATCTCCTCAAAATGAAGAGGTGACTTGAATCAATAAAAATATGGTTCTACAGAAGGATGCTGAGGATACCATGGATCGAATAAGGATGAAGCTTTAGAGAAAATGCAAAAAAAAGGAAACTCATACTTAACATCAGTAAGAGAGAGTTGAGGTTTCTGGGCGCATAATGAGGAAGGAGGGCTTGGAAAATTTGATAGTCACGGGACAGCTAGACGGACAGAGGAAATATCGCATAACATAGAGTGAATGGATGGCGGAACAGAGTTTAGGAGAAATAAAAGAAAGACAAAGTTTATCAATAGCAACAATGGACAGGATGATGTGGAAAGCCATAATCATCTACGACCTGAGGGGACACGGCACATAAAGAAGAAATCATAACTTTTGTGTTTAGCGTTATCTCCCAATGTTTATATCTTTGTTTCATCATAAAAGCAGGAAACCCGGGAAAAATATATTTACAGGGAATAAGAAATTTACAGGTGTCAGGTGAGTCTAGATCGGTACAATGTTTTGTGATATTAGAACGCTCATTCGTTTTAACTTCCGTTAGGTCGACAAATGCTCACTATCACTTCCGAAAAGCTCCCTGTAGTCGAAACTTCGTAAACGCAGATCCTGGTAGTAGTAATCCCTTCTAATAATACTCGCACTAATAATACGTGTTCAAATAGTAATCGCCGAATAGTATAATGATCAGTATAGAGAAAGAATCGCGATCCATATAGTAATAGAGGATAGGCTAGAAATGCAGATCACTTGGACGTCACGCTATTCCCTATTTATTCGTTTTCTTTATGATCACGTGATATACATATTTAATAGAATAGCCCGTATTTGATCACTGGCTATCTATGTTCAAACTACAGAAGCGACACTTTACTCCTATACAACACAATGAAACTATGTTTTTTTAATTGTGTTTCAAATAAAAAAGAGAACAAAAAGAGGCTTATGTTTAGAATAAGAAAGAGGCAGTTGTACACATAATCAGGAAAGTCGGCTTGGAGAATTTAATACTCACCAGATATATTGAAGTCAAGTGGCGCAGAAGAAAATATCGAGTCACGGACGTAATTAGTTTCTGCAAATGGATGGCTGAACGGGGAATTTGTAAAAATACAAGCATTGCTCAGAGCTACAATGGATACGAAGTTGTGAAGGCCATCATTGTCCATAGCCTAAAGGGACACGGCACATAGAAGAAGAAGAAGAAGAAGAAGAAGAAGAAGAAGAAGAAGAAGAAGAAGAAGAAGAAGAACAACAACAACAAGAACAAGAAGAAGAACAAGAAAGAGTTATTATAGAAGAATGAATAAATGAATAAGCCGTAGAGACATGAAAGATGGAGTAGAATTTGATAGAGGAAAATAAGGTGAGAATAAAATGGCAAGTGAAAAAATATAAAGGAATTGAAACCAGAAAAAATAGGTCACGAAAGGGACGACCTCAAACATTTCTGAAGCACTCAGTCGAAATGTAATGCCTCATCAAGGACTTGTTACGCGCAAATATCATCTAGGCAACGAGCGGGCAGGGGAAAATTGTATAAAGTCATAAAGTACAAAGGCACGATAATAACAGAAATTCGAGTCTCTTTCATGGCTAAGACGGCTTAGTATTCCATTAACATTTCTAATAATCGGTTCTCGAGTCTAGTAAAAAAAAAGCCACGTATTTCAGTGTGTTTGTTTTTTCTGCAATAATTACTGATCAGTTCCAATAGAAAAAATATCCCAGTACAATCATTGCACGATCTGTTATACTCAGTTCGTTATATCCAGTAAAAGAATAAGCTTTTTCTTCCATGTGCTGTCTCCCTTCAGGCCATTGGCAATCATGGCTCTCCACTACTTTCTGTCCATTTTTGCTATCAATAAAATTCCGCCATCTATCGTAAATCCTACTCCACCGTCCATTCAGAAAAACTCGCCAAGTAGGTTGTGCGTTGTTTTTCTCTGCCCCTTAATCTGCCCTGTGAGTATCAAATTTTCCAAGCCGTTTTTCCTCATTATGTACTGTAGAAATATCATGTTTCTCTTTCTGCTGTTATTTATAACTGTTCTTGCCTTCATTGTCTCCAGAACTTCGCCGTTGCTCACATATTCGGTTCATGGTATTCTCAGCATCCTTCTGTAGAACCACATTTCGGCTGCTTCAAGTTTCTTCCCCATCTGTGGGGTGATTGTCCGGCATTCACTGCCATATGGGAGAACTGATATTATTTAACAGTTCCGGAATATTTCCTTTGTCTTTAACGATTTTTCCCTCTATCTGGCAAGTGAATATCAGATTCCCGAAGCCGTCCTTCGACATTGTGTGCCTCAGATACCTCAACTGTCTCTTCCTGATGTCTTCCACTAAGACACAAACGTGTTACTGAGTGTAAAAGAGTATGTGAAATATTCAGGAGAGAGATTAATATGTAAATAGGAATTAAGACGACAAAAATAACGATTGATAAGGCATTTAAATTTTTCAAGATCAAAGTTGAGTGCGAGTCAAGAACCGGAAGTGATTTCCAAAAGCGAGTAGTGTAAGTGAAAAAAACGTTAGCATAGAAATTAGGGTTATATCGAGCCATTTCAACTTATAAAATAATGGGAACGTGCCGCCAATGAAGTACTGCGCTTAAATTCACAATAAATTAGGATTATATTGAAATAATTTCCGTGTTGGCTTATGAACTTGTTATGTACTTTTACATTTTTTCAGTTCCCTTCCCCATTATATGTTATAGCATGTTACCACTTCTCGGCATGTTTTGAATAAAATCCCACATTTTTTTATGTGAAAACGTTTCCGATAAACTCATCTATCTAGTTTTCATTAGGGAAGGTTCCCCTGTCAAAGATCCAGCGATCGAAAATGATAATGATCGATTGGTCCAAGGTCAGGTGTTGGGTAGATCAGACCAAACAAGTCCTGGATTTCTTTTCCCTGTGTTATTATTTCTTTATGCGGACATGGAGGACAGAAGTTTGTTTTTTTTTTGTATATTTTTGTTTTTACTGACGAACCTAGGACAATTTGATTCAAATTTTGTGGCCACGTTGCAGCTGCCGGACGTATAAATGTGCATTTATTGTTTCACTGCGTTTTAATATATTATTATACCCCGACAATTTCATCACACACAGACTCACACACAGAAACACAAGAAAAATAACCTTTTTCTTTTTGAGAACACATGACGTTGATATTGATTTATCAATCAACTGATATTTGCTTTGAAAATTGTCGCCAGCTAATGTAGTCGAAATTTATTCTTCATAGCCACGTATGATAACCATTTAGAACGATACATTTTTCATAAAAATGAATAACGTAAAATGGAATTTACTTATGACTGAACGTAACAGATAGGTAGATATATTTCCGATTTACGTACATTAAAGTAAATATGTTTGGCAGAGTTTCGGTTAAGCACAAGCATTAGATATAAAAGCGGGTTCTGTTAACAGTAAATGTGAAAGGAGAGACATAGACCTGGCATATATTAAAGTCAATCCACTAGATGTAAGTGCACTTTGCACTAAGTTGAAAAAGTTATACATAGATCCGGTCTACTTATTAGACATTGGTTTGATTTACATCTAACTGGAAAAAAGGTCGACGTTAGTCGTTTTAATATCTGATCCGTCTAGAACCCTCCCGGATTTTGACCTCTTTGGTGAGGTGGTGTTTTCTCTCTATAGAGGATGAAGTAGTCCTATTTTAAGTCCCGTTGACATGAAAAAATATAGAGAAATGAATAACAATAATAATAATATTTGTCTGTCCCTGTGGTGTAATAGAGATTCATCATCCTTAATTAGACCATAGTTGACATTAAACGAATCGAATGTGATGCGTGTCAAAACGAGAAACCTTGTCATTTGCCACCGCATGCATCATGTTGATCGTATGTATGTATCCAGATCCGGAGGAGGCAGAGGGTTAGTTCAGCTAGAATTGTCTTACAAATCCACAACACACGGTCTTCAAAGATAACTGAAAACTAGAGAAGACTGGGTGATTATCAGTGTCAAAGAACATGAAAGAAATAAGAAATTGTATTCAACAATAAAGGAAGCCAGCAAATTCAAAAGGTTATTTCAATTGGGCGAAGAAGTGTAAATAAACCATAATACAACTACAGCAGCGGGAAAGAAGCGAAAAAAGCAAGAGCAAATGCATATTGTATCTTTGAAGATATTAAAAAAAAATTTAATACAAGACTCTTGAAGTGGTTCCGACGGACGCAACGAAGGGATTCATGATAGCCCACGTCTTAAAGAAATAAAAAAAATGTACTCACAGGTACAACATTATAAAGAGCTTTATCTGTAAAAATGTGTGAGATCTTAGCATTCCACTTTTTTACAAAATGATCAGTGTAAAATGTCATCAAGCCAATTATGATCTTAGGTTTCTGATTGGGACCCGGAAGGAAATGTGTACGTAACGGATTTCCAAAAATATAATAATAATAATAATAATAATAATAATAATAATAATAATAATAAGAAGAAGAAGAAGAAGAAGAAGAAGAGGAAGAAGAAGAAGAAGTACTGGTACTGTACTGAAAATGCATGCATCGATTTCCGAGACGCCTGAGTAGTCGACAAGGAGAAAAAAATAGAAGAATACTGTGATTAATTATAAAGGGAAGTGTATAAATTGTGGTCAATGAAGAAAGTGTGAGTCATCGCCATTGTTATTGGTTCTCTGTGCAAAATATGCACTGAACAACCAGCTGGAGAAATTTGGAACTATTGTCTAATTTTTGACATTTTCAGAATGTCATTTTTCACTTCTGTGAACAGTTCACGATTCCTGATGAAAATTTGGCTCCTCAGTTCACTTGTTTTTTAAGGCTTGTACTTTGGTTTTATTTCCACCAAGATTGTCCGTCATTGTAGATTAAACAACAACAATAACAACAACAACAATTCTATTATAATTGTGTGGATGAGTGGCAGGAAGGAAAAAAGAAAGAAAGAAGTAAAGAAAGAAAGAAAGAAGGGAAGGTAGAAGGCTGCTTCAGTAAAATGGAAAACATTCCTAATTTCAAATCTTTTCATTTGCATCTACTTACTTCTTGAAATAACGACCATTCTTTGGTTATTGCAATATTTTGTTAAAGTTTTGATGGCTTAAATTTATTAGCATATTTTAGTGTCGTAGCACTTGCCAGGAAAATTTCAAACAGGAAAGCCGTAAAATTTTCACAGGTTAAAACTACAAAAGCAGCAATAATAATAATAATAATAATAATAATAATAATAATAATAATAATAATAATAATGATGATGATGATGATGATGATGATGATGATAAGAAGAAGCCGAGAAAAAATAAAAAAAATAAAGAAATCAGGAACAGATTGAAAATAAAGGAAACACAAATAACAAATAAGGAAACACAACAAATAAGGAAACACAAATAAGGAAACATAATAAATAAATAAACACAACAAATAAGGTGTTATGGGTCCTTACCTATAACTACAGAATGAACTCTTCCTAACACTATATATACTACGCCTCTCAAGAGATGGACGAATCGAGTCGAGCCGATAGTTGTTCACTCCAAACCAGACTGACAGTCATACTAACACCTTCCACATCTTGTTTTATTATTCCGTGTAATATATCTACGTTATTTCTACTCTTGTGTTCGTGTTGTTCTCCGTTGGTCCTAACCTGGACCATATCACAAGGAAACACAGCAAATAAGGAAACACAGCAAATAAGGAAACACAGCAAATAAGGAAACACAAATAAGCAAACAAAACAAATAAGGAAACACAATAAATAACGAAACACAAATAACAAGTGGAGAGGAAAAAGTAAGAATGAACATTGGCATTGAACAAAAATGTTTCAATAAAAGCAAGAAGGAGAGAGTTTAATGAAAAAAATAAAATTAAGGAGGAAAGGGTGTAAAGGAAAAGAAAATTAAGAAGTAAAAATCTTAAGGTGAAATAAAATCAAAAAAGAAATGAATATAATGAAAAATACGATCATGAAAGATCGAAGAAACCTCGAAACTGGACTAAGACATCAAAAACAAAGAGGAGAGAGGAGGAAAATGTTTATATGATAGTCGCTGAAATCAATAACTTGTCACAACATCCAGGCAATCTCCTGTTTTTATAATTAAATTATCACAAAATCAAGATATTTCAGGCGAAAAATAAAAACAACAACAGATTCTTAATAAATAAAAACATTTTCCAAACTGCCCATCAATAATCCGTATAACCCTGAATGCTATTAGTTATTCCAATAAAGAACCCCGTTCTTTCGATTTGAGTCGCTTTTTATTTCTTTTCATACAGCTTTTATTATTCATTCTTTTAATCATATTTTGAACTCTGGAAGGCATTAAGCAAATAAGCCAGAGCAGAATTGGAAAGAGATTCGTTGGAGCGTCGAGAAAAGGAAATCAACCAAACAATATATCGATCGTCGGAAAAGCAAAGAACGGAAGAAAGAAGCAATTATCAGTAGATCGATACCTAGTATAAATTAAAAATTACAATAAGCAAAATAATGTGACCGTGGGGGTCTGGATGGAGAGCGTCCATTTTATCATGTACGTAAACTCATATAGAATAGTAAATTTTAGCGTATGCAATATACATCAATATTGTAATGAATATACTTCAAAGACAAATAAAGTCTCAACGAAGGTTGGTTCACTGTGTCGTGCTGCACAATCTTTCTCGCCAAAATCTTATTTTACATATCTATCAATCTACAATTCACCCATGCGTTGAATATTGCTGTAATATATCATCTGGTGCTACTGTCATGTATTTATAGATTCCTCTGTAATGTTATCGGTCCTGACCTGGCATCTCGGCTTCGGTCATTGCGCCACCGACATAACGTATCTTTTATGTATCATTTCTATAAATACTGTAATGATAAGCTTTCCTTTTTTGATACCTAGAATTTAAACGCAGTACTAGATTGGCAGCTAGGTCTCATAATTTTACACTTTAAACTTCTAGATGCAATCATGCTAACAGTTTCTACTGTCGCTTATGCAAATCTCGTCCGTGTTCCTACTTTCCGGTCAACTATGATTTTCAAAAATTTAAAAGCAATATAAATCGTTATCTTCTGTCTTCTTAATTCCGTTTTTTTATTGATCTCTCTCCTTAATAATGTTTCCTTTTTTTCTATATATTTTTTTCACACTCAGTAGTCTCTTACGTCTTAGTTGTTATATATGCCTTGCTCGGGTTGAAATAATAAAAATAATTTAATAAAGCGACAGAATACAAGAAACAGGCTTACATAAAGTGACTTCTTAGTTACATCTGTTCTATAATATATGGGCTTCGGAAATTAATAGAAAATTTCACTGCTATGAATAATGAGTCAACTAGCAAAAGCTAAACGAAGTTGGTATTGTAGTAAACTGCGTCTAGAATTAGTTTATAATCTCTTCTATCCGACAGTCTACACTTAACACTATTTACACGGTTTGGACTATTGTCGTCATCTTCTTTGCCATATTCACGACGTTTCGGCCGTTTTACACTCTGGCTTTCCTCAGGTAAGTGGAATTTCGAACCGAATACTTTATTTCGCAGACGCGAGTAGATTGTTCTTCTTCCACGCACCGTACCTCTCCCGGGTGTTTCAATATCAGATATCTCTTTATTTCGCTCACTGGGGTAGACTGTTCTAGTTCCACGTGCCATGTTTAATGGATGTCAGTTGTCAGTTATATCCTGTTAATTGCCCTCTCCAAGTTCTTCACCGCTTTAACCGGGTATTGGACTCACACACTTTCGGTCCTGTCACTGGATCTAACTAACGCCTTTATCCACAGTGCCATGTGTCCTTGAGGACACAGAACTTGGAGAGAGGAATTAAAATGAGATAACTGATAATTAACATCTGTTAGACTTGGCACGTGGAACTAGAGCTGTCTACCCCAGCGAGCGAAATAAAGTGTTCAGTTCGATATTCCAACCACCTGAAGAAAGCCGGAGCGTACAACGGCCGACACATTGTAATAAATATGGCGACAAAGACGAGGACAATAGTTCGAATAATGTAAATAGTGTACATAAAACCTCATCTTAGAAATATAGACAGATGTAAAAAGGACACACCTAAAATGCACACACGCAAGACAAACCTGGGGGAAAGGTAGATATATAAACATCCACCTGAGAGGGGAGAAAACTTTGTTTTTTTTATTCCCAAATGAATGTAGAATCCATGTTTCGAGAAAAGTGATTGGGTAAACTAAGGCTTAATACAGGAGTTTAAATATGTGTCAAGGGATAAATAGAAAATTGTTGCAACTTTTTTTCATGGCTAGCAATACTACCCTCTGCGAAATAAAATCAAGAACATATAAAATCGTTAGGGTGAGAGGTTATTTCACATTCGCTATACACATTACATTTAGCACATACAGATTTTCATCAGTTTCGATCAAAAGAATATTTTATAGCAGAGCATTTAGGAACAAAGTCCGAGAAAAACACATACTTGGTTAGATTTTTTTTAGTTTATTCTTTTTATTTCACGTCAAGCAATGCGGGAATGCAACTAGCAAGTAGGGTGTTACAGGCAGTGAAAGCGAAAGAGAATGAGGACACTGAGAATGGGGAAGATTAAGGAAAGATCAACAAAGGAACAGGGTTCAAGAAAGCAGAAGATGACGATTGACAATGTATTTGAATTTTTGAAGGTTGTAGTTATCAGGGAAGCAAGGAAGCAAAAAAGAGTTTCACAAGTTGAAAGTACGAGAAAAAGAAACTGTTAGGCTAAAAAGTTGCCGTTGCATTTAGCTATTTCAACAGTAAAACAGAACCTAGATACTAATCTAGTAACACGCTTAATTTTATATAGTCGTGGTTCCAGGGGGAAAATCGTCAGAGCTGTTCCCATGAAAAATATTGAAGAAAAGACGGAGGAAAGCCATGTCACGCCATTGAAAAAGTGACAGAAGTCGAGATGCCAAGTGACTATTGATTACATTACAGACCCTTGCGCCAAGAATCTCGAGATATGGAGCAGGAGGACCAGACCAGATATGCCAACGGTATTAAATACACGAACAAATGGTAGATTTGTAAATGTGCAAGATGGATTGTGACGAGAATGATTTTCTAGCACCTCACAGTAAACTAATTTCCTTTGCACTAGTCTAAGCAATTGATCCAAAATAGTCGCTCCAACTCATGTCAGTACAAAACGTGGAACCTAGAAGTTGTTTTCCCGTTGGGCTACAGTCGTTGAAAATGTTGATTGCATGTTTGTTAAATAATATTTAAATCAATTCAACTTACTTATATTTTATATACTGTCTAATAAAACTTGATTTTTTATTATCCCGAAAAGTCCTACTATAAAATAGAATATGACATTATATGAAGCTCAATCCGTAATTAGTTTGATGGACGATTTCAAATCTTGATGTTTGCTGTATGGTGGTTGAATCTGTCTTTCTTCACCGGCTTCTCCCCGAATAGATTTCTAACGTATGAATAATCAATTGTATTTCTATTTGAAATCCAATTTAACTTTAGCTGTCGGAACTCTAACTAAAAGTTGCATTGTCTTATTTTTAAAACCGACATTTCTTTGCCAAGAAAAATGTTTAAATATATAGCAATTTTTTTTTACCAAAGGATGTAAAAGGTAAAAATCCCTAACCACATTTGAATAGAAAAAGATGCCTTTCAAAAACTGTGTAAAGATGCCTTTCAAAAACTATGTAAAGTAGTAGAAATATAGAAAGAGTGCTGAAATGCTATTTAATATCTATATATATGTATATCTATATCTATATATATATATATATATATATATATATATATATATGACAGTGAATACTAGATAATTTCTTCGCGGATGAGCAAAAAACTGGATGTAACAAAAAATGGCTCTACAGAAGGATGTTGAGAATACTATGGAACTGCAGATAAGTTTATGGAAAATGGAAACAAAATGACAGAATCAGGAACGGACAACTGAAAATTCTGGAATACATAATGAGGGCTTGGAGAATTAGATACTCACTAGGCATATCGAAGGTAAAAGGCAGCGGACCACCAATCAGACAAGCTTGTGTGAATGGGTAGCGGAATGGGGAATTGATAAGAATTATAAAGAAAGACAAACGTTATTAAATGTTTCAAAGAACAGGATGTTGTGGAGAGTCATGATCGTTCACGTCCTCAAGGCAAACTCAGCTGATGTTACATGTGACCCGGAACAAGAGTCTATATTTTTACGCAACGTCGTATTTTTACCACCTCCCTGTATTCTAAAGGTCGGATTTTGATTTTTGACGGTGTTTCCGTTCCAGTTGCCTACCCGTTGTTCCTAAATAGTTCCCGTCTAAGTACGGACTAGGCACGACGTGTCTTAACATCGGATATCGAACTAGACCCATACTTTCAACGTAGTTTAGCCATACACTGAACCTTTCCCCTTCTGATGCTTACTTTCGTTTGGACAATAACAGATAAGTGTTTGAAAGAAATGAAAGTTCGTACGAAACAAACAATGCATTATTGAGTTTCTCAACGGCGAAAATTTATGCTCCTATTATGATTCATCGAAACCTGCTGAACGGTCATAGAAACAGCTCCGATACCCACTGGGTTCCTCATAATTTCGGCCTTGGGCCATATCTAGGCTACGCTTAAAGATCACCATAGGTACCAAACAGTGGGTGCTTGCACAGTTAGGCAATAAATAATGCTTCTCATGACGATTTGCGAACGCCCCTCCACATGTTTTTTCTAACGAAATAAAGGCAAACTTCAGAAAATGAATGAGAAATGATGGTGAATATAAAAAAATGACGTCTTATAAGCAAAATTATTCATCAATCCATTGATATCATGAAGCCTTTTGTATCTGTTGTAGTTTTCATGAGAATACATCGGGGGTATATCTTTTGGAGTGGTAATGTGTAGCCAGTAATGGTAACGGTATGGCAAATTAATGTTGTGTAGCTGAAACTTTACTCTATTCATTCAGCTCCCTGTATCTATTGTTGTTCCCGTAGAAATAAATCGGACATTACTTTTCGGAGCAAGAATACTCATTGAAAGTTGTTTATGCAGAAACTAGTATTTCGTAGCTGAAAACTTACTTTAACCTGCAGTCTTTTAGGGCTCTTTCTATTGGTTGTAATTTCTGTTGAAATGAACAGGAAAGATTTCTTTCTGCGTGAGAATGCAATGCTAATTATGGTGGCTAGTCTTTTGTAGCTGTGAACTTGCTCTATTCAACAGTATTATTGTTCTCCCTGCATTTACCGTGTAAATAGGAGGTATACATTTCGGATAGACAATGCATAGACAGTGTTAAATATGTCTTTTACAGCTGAAAACATTCTGTATCCAATATATATATATATTTTTTTTTTACAGTAAGTTTGACCCTGTACAAGGCTCGGGGCCTCTCTAAGTAGTGTGCTACGTTAAGAGGAAATTTATGCGTATAGAAGGGGAAGATAACGGTTAACCCTACCCTCGAACAGGTTACGATTGAAGTGATCGGGGAAACATCCTCTTGGGAGTCGGTTCCACAGAGCAGTGATTCGCGAGAAGAAGCTGTTCGAGTGGAACTTTCTTCCTCACCGATGGAATACGGAGGGAATGGGGGGTTTTCTAATATATAAGTGACATGGCGTGTCCTTGGCATGAAGGTTTGATCTGGCGGAACTAGGGAATGTAGTTCGTCCGAGCATCTTCGGTGGAAGTAGCGATAGAGCAGCGAGAGGCTTGCCACACCCTGCCGGTTTGAGGGTAGAGAATATTCGGAGACGCTTACTGTGTTTATTGCAGTTCCCAAGGAAATAAATGAGAGACATTCAATTCGGAGAGACAATGATGACGACTGTGTGAAAAAAAAACATAGTTTTTTTTACAGCTGAAAACTTGCTCTATCCGACGGTGTTATTATGCTCTCTGTATACATTGTAGTTTCCGTTGGGATCACTCAGTTCCATAATATTTGGCGCGTGGTTCCTGCGGGTTCTGTTATCGCAAGCAAGTCATCTTTTCCTCACGATGAAACCAGAATGTAGATCTTCAGTGAAATTCTATCTTATATCTGAAAAGAAAAATATATCTATAGATGAACAACAAATATAACTATTGTAACTGCAGAATTGCTTAAATATTGTATTCTTTGACGGTCCCGGAAATGTAAATAATCATTGGATATATATACATTTTTTCTGATGCAAAACACAGAATACCCTTTTACATGCGGATTTAACTTTATTGTCGACAAGCCTAGATTACTCATGCAGAAATTACACCCTTGTGCAAATGAATTGAAACAAAACGAACAATTTGGTTGTTATTTACATTTTTCGTATTTTTCCAATGAACCCAGTGCACATGTTAGTACTTCGTATTTCTATTCCACGAAGTCGTTCCTTGCAGATTGACAACACATTCTCGATTGAATTTAAATCAAGAGAGTTTCCGGGCTAATCTATAGTACTTTGATTTGCTCACTGGTAAGGCTTGCCAGTGGCTTCGTGCAGCGTTAGAATTCCTTGGAGTAACGTCCACTGCAGACAATGACTGTAGGACAACTAATCAACAATCGAGATAATAGGGTCCGGGCGTGATAAAAAGCTGATGCAATCATGGATGACGCAATATTTTTCAATGCCAAACAAATTTCATCATACACTCGGAAAATAGATTCATATTACTGCACACCCCTGCAAATGACCTCATCTGAGGAAAAAATAGAAATTGATTACAACCTGTCACTCCAGTGGGTTTAAAACTAACCATATGGCGAAAAATGTAAACTAAAGCAGTTGTTTCAATTAATTTGCACAATGGTGTATAAACCAGTGCAATTGTAAAATTACATATTATATCCATTATTATTTGATCACGTAGGTGTGTCAGATTTCGTTGTTTATTTTTATTTTAAATGATTGAAAAAGCCGAATTGTTTATTAATAGAGAAATGAAGTTAATCCTCAATTTCTCAGGCAGAAAATATAAACAATGCAGTTGCCAAATTACTTAAATACATCAATCATTTTTGACTGTTCGGCTAAAGATCTTAAATAGAGCGGAAAAATCATTTCGTCTTGTGTTACATAGCCAGACAATAGTGTTATATAACTTCTTACAATTAGTATATCTAAATAAAACCGTACTTGATTGTTTGAGAAAAATAAACGGCGTATTGGTAAAAAAATAATAATAATAATTGCGCAGTCTGGTGTTGGTGGTGGTAGCTGTGGCTGGTATCTTGTATCTGAGTATGCCTGTCTACTAAGGCGGCTAGTCGATTCTTGTGGCATGCGCCTACTGGAGCAAATTTGCGCCCCAAGCCCACCGTTCCCACCAGTGTCATCAACTATCCTGAGCAGACCTTAGTCACAGTTCCAGAGAGAGAACGCATTATCTGGTGTAATCAACAGTCTGAACAAACCCAGCACGCTCAAAATCTCAGTCACGATGACTTGGGACTGAGTATTATTACAAGCATCAACAGCTCTCAATTAGTTCCGCCTACCAAAAGATGAGAATTAGATTTTGGTTTGGGTAATTTTATGCCGACAAGATTTTTAGGATAGATTCATATGATTAGAATGTATATTATTTGGTTTAGTTTGGTTTATTTTGTTTTACGGTATATCAACCTCAGTTACTTATTTAAAGCCGACAAGATTTTTAGGATAGATTGATATGAATAGAATGTATATTATTTGGTTTAGTTTGGTTTATTTTGTTTTACGGTATATCAACCTCAGTTACTTATTTAAAGCCGACAAGATTTTTAGGATAGATTCATATGAATAGAATGTATATTATTTGGTTTAGTTTGGTTTATTTTGTTTTACGGTATATCAACCTCAGTTACTTATTTAAAGCCGACAAGATTTTTAGGATAGATTCATATGATTAGAATGTATATTATTTGGTTTAGTTTGGTTTATTTTGTTTTACGGTATATCAACCTCAGTTACTTATTTAAAGCCGACAAGATTTTTAGGATAGATTCATATGATTCGAATGTATATTATTTGGTTTAGTTTGGTTTATTTTGTTTTACGGTATATCAACCTCAGTTACTTATTTAAAGCCGACAAGATTTTTAGGATAGATTCATATGATTAGAATGTATATTATTTGGTTTAGTTTGGTTTATTTTGTTTTACGGTATATCAACCTCAGTTACTTATTTAAAGCCGACAAGATTTTTAGGATAGATTCATATGATTAGAATGTATATTATTTGGTTTAGTTTGGTTTATTTTGTTTTACTGTATATCAACCTCAGTTACTTATTTAAAGCCGACAAGATTTTTAGGATAGATTCATATGATTAGAATGTATATTATTTGGTTTAGTTTGGTTTATTTTGTTTTACGGTATATCAACCTCAGTTACTTATTTAAAGCCGACAAGATTTTTAGGATAGATTCATATGATTAGAATGTATATTATTTGGTTTAGTTTGGTTTATTTTGTTTTACGGTATATCAACCTCAGTTACTTATTTAAAGCCGACAAGATTTTTAGGATAGATTCATATGATTAGAATGTATATTATTTGGTTTAGTTTGGTTTATTTTGTTTTACGGTATATCAACCTCAGTGGTTTATTTACTGCTGACAAGATTTTTATGATAGGTTCTTATGAATAGAGCATGTGTTAATGTTTTTCCAGAAAATTTATTGCTGGTTATATATTTTCCAAAAATATATTGTTGGTATTTTGTATTATAAAAATATATTTTACTGCTTTCATAATGTTTCGACTCCAGTTTGAGTGTTAACTATTTACACGTAGCTGGGTCCGTAACAGGTGCTACCACACGGAGTCAGAATGACGTTTTATAAATGTCTGACAACTTCCTCTTTGGGATTTTCAATATCCATTCGATGACCTGGTTTTGGTGAGAATGAAACTGTAGATATTGTTCCGGTTTGGACTAGAATAAAAAACGTATCCATAGGTTTCATTAACATTAAAATAAAAAGACAGAGGTCCAATTGATCTGCCTATATTTCTGAGATGATGCTGTAATCATTGTTCGCACTGTTGTCTTTGTTGCCATTTTCGACCATTGTACACTCCAGCCTTCTTCAGTTGATTAGATGTTTTAAACGAATCTTTTATACTGTCATGTACCAAAATTTCATACTATTTTGGAATCAGGCCAACTCTGTGAGCAAATGAAAATTATTCCGGGCCGGATCCGGACAGGCCATCCTGCAATTCTGGATTCCAAAGTTTACATTACTGCGATTGTTTTAGGCTATTTTTCTACATAAATTTTTGGACGAATTTTTGTACTATAAGAATTTGGAAATAAATTTGGCAATAATCGAAATTTATTACGAAGTTCAGTGAAAGTCACCCATAAAATAAAAATAATTGTTTGTACAGTAATGAGCAATGTACATAAAATCGTCTTTAAATTAAGTGGCGAAAGAAGAATTATCGTTGAACTTTTAAAAGATAAGCTTAAGTATTAATGCAATACATAAATTCAGCGAATTTTATTGATGACTACTTCTCCCTACCTATTACGATGAAGGCACACTCAAGAGCCCTCTGCGGGAGCTAGTTTAAATGCCACCCGATAGAGCCGCTATTTAGCTAGTATATATATACATTTCAAAAGACATATTCATTCTAATAGGTACTTCCGGTCTCGACTGTAAGCACATTTTAACAGAGACAATACGGAAAATGTTGAAAGATCATTAAGAAGCAAAGAGATAAGTCTTGTTCCTATGCCAGAGATTGGGTTTGCGATCTTGTAATCATTGTTTGGTATCTTGGTGCGAGAAAAACACTGGACATATTGACACGAAGTACATTAACCCCCAGTACGCCAAGAGTTTAACACTGAACTGAAATACTTCAATTTGTCGGCTGATTTCCAGTAAAGAGTCATATAATTTCTTGTCTAAATAAAAGAAACACCGGATCTCGGTCAGTGCGTTTGTAGCTGCACAGATATTATCAGCCAAAATACGTGGTTCTACAAACAAATGCCGAGAATACAATAGACAGAGCATGTAAGTTAAGAGGGTGTGTTTCAGGAGAATAATAATTGCAAAGAAACTGCTGCTAACAAGCAGCTTAAATTTCTCGGACACAGAGGAATGGGGGCTCAGAGAATAAAACACACCCAGAGCCTAGTGAAGTCAATAGAAGCAGGGGAGAAGAACGAGTAACCTATTTGATGAGTTTAAGTGAATCGATGCATCAATGAGACCACAAAGAAAAAACAGGCAGGCGGTGCGGCTAGAATTACGTACAACAACAAAATGCAGGATGATGTGGAAAGCAACGATACCCTGAAGGACAACAGGATACGGAAAAAGAAGACTGGTTTACAAGTACCATTAAAATTGACGGAAAAACCGAAGAAATTTTCCAAGTTCATTGTAGGTTTAAAATATCGAATTACCAACAATACATTTATCTGAAGTTGAAGGCATAAAATTTTATAAGATTACCAACAATACATTTTATCTGATGTTGAAGATATAAAATTTTATAAGATTACCAACAATACATTTTATTTGAAGTTGAAGGGAAAAATTTAATAAGATTACCAACAATACATTTTATCTGAAGTTGAAAGCATACAATTTTATAGAATTACCAACAATATATTTTATCTGAAGTTGAAGGAAAAAATTTTATAAGATTACCAACAATACATTTCATCTAATGTTGAAGGCATACAATTTTATAAGATTATCAACAATACATTATTTTTTGAAGATGAAAGGAAAATGTTTTTAAGATTACCAGCAATAAATTTTATCTGAAGTTGAAGGCTTACAATTTTATAAGATTACCAACAATAATTTTTATCCTTATCAGAAGTAATACAATTTTATAGAATTACCAACAATACATTTTATCTGAATTTGAATGCATATAATTTTATAAAATTACCAACAATACATTTTATCTGAAGTTGAAGGCATAAAGTTTTATAAGAATACCAACGTTACATTTTATCTGAATTTGAAGGCATACAATTTTATAAGATTACCAATAATACATTTTATCTGAATTTGAAGGCATACAATTTTATAAGATTACCAATAATACATTTTATCTGAATCTGAAGGCATACAATTTTATAGAAATTACCAACAATATATTTTATCTGAAGTTGAAGGCATAAAGTTTTATAAGATTACCAATAATACATTTTATCTGATATTGAAGGCATAAAGTTTGATAAGATTACCAACAATACATTTTATCTGCAATTGAAGTCATACAATTTTATAAGGTTAACAACAATACATTTTATCTGATGTTGAAGGCATAACATTTTATAAAGTTAGGAGACGTACATTTTTTCTGTAGTTGTAGACATACAATTTTATAGAATTACCAACGACACATTTTATCTTTAGTTGAAGGCATACAATTCCAATTCTATGCGCCATGTCCTATCAGAACATCGGCTATCAACGCTCTCCAAACCTTTCTCTCCTTTGTACCTCATAGCAGAAATTATCTTTTTGTTATCTCCCCACATCCCTGTTTTTTACCAACCATTTACGCGTGTTTCATTAGGTAGATTATTCTCTGCTTTCCGCTGTCCCTCTTGTTTTCAATATCTTCTGTGTGTGTCAAATATTCCAAGCTGTGTTTGCTCATGAAGCTCTCTACAAATTTCTGTTGTCTATTTCTTGTTCTAAGTATGTAACCTTTTAGTTTCCATTTTCTCTAAAGTTTCGTCGTTGCTGACATGTTCAGATCATCGCTATCCTTCCGTAAAATCATATTTCTGTCGCCTCAAATCGCTTCTTCATCTATGAGGATATTGTCCCGCATTTGTATAAGCGGACCGATGTTTCATAACTTTTTCTCTCTTTCTAACGAAATTTTCCTCTTTCTTAATACTTTGCTTGACTTTTGGAAGGCATCTTTCGCCATTTTTATCCGCTTTCGTATCTCAGTATCGCATTGTCCGTCCTATGTTAAAACACTTCCTATATATGATTGCTTTAGTTGGATTTTAGAGTTTTCTATTCCTAGATGGCATCCTGTGTTTTACCCTTCTGAGGGTTGCAATACATTCTGTCATCTTACAGTTGATAGTTTGTCCTTTTTTAACTTTATTTTCCTACCTTCCGGAGGAGTGCGTGTAGTTTTCTTTCCGTTTCTACAATCAACACTGTCTCATCTACATATTGTTACGATATATTTATTTACAGAATTCTTTTTTTTTATTTGCATCCATGGGTTTGATTCCAGTATATGTTCTACATTAGGCTAATATCATTCCCAAATTAATCAAGAAATGGTCGTATTATTTATATTTGAATTGGCATTTCAGCCTATGCCAAAATATATATTTCTTCTGCGCAATTAAGTCTTCTTTCGTAGGTTGTTTTCACCTATTCAGCTATGTAATAACCCTTCTTTTCTTTGGCAGCGAATATTGGAAAATCTCTTTACAGATTAAGTAGAGACTTGAAACAAGAGAGGTATTCTACCGAAGGATGATAAGAATACGATATCTCAATCCTTATTTGGTTACTTAATGCTGAATATTTGTATAGACCACTCAGTGAGGACCGAACTCTCTATTAAAGTTTTTCCCCATTTTCCCCACTTCCGCAGAATCTAGAAATGGTTTTACAATAAAAATGTATGAGAATTGACTTCACTATGAAAATGCATTGGATATTATTTTACTATGAGAATGCATTGTAAATGATTTCATTATGAAATGCATTACTAATTATTTCCTTATGAACGTGCATTAAAAATTATTTTATTATTAAAAAAAAACTTGTATATGTTTTTACTAGGAAAATACACTGAAAATGATTTTATTACGAAAAATCCATTGAATATGAGTTTACTGTGGAAATATCTTGAAAATGAAATTATTGGGAAAATGCATCAGAAATAATTATGTAAATGCACTGCAAATAATTTTACTATGCAAATGCATTACCAAGGATTGCATTATGAAAATCCGTCGAAAATGAATTTATTGCAAATAATGCTTTGCAAAGATTTTATTATTAAAATAGATTGGAAATGATTTTAGTTTAGGTTGATTGACTTGATGTCAAATCTTAATATCTAATTATGTATGCGGCACCAAATGAGAATCGAAATTATTACTTAGTAATGCTGGTCAAGCAGACGACTCTCGGTAATTGTCACACGACACCTAAAAAGAGAATCCCTGTATAAGTAATTTAAACGTGCCGTCAACAAACGAGCAATTTTGCGACTGCCTTGTACTTATAAAATCTCGAATATAGCTCTGTGTTTTCTGGTGTGTGTTCAACTAGCAAAATACCTGTCTAAAATTACGAATTATTTACATATCGATCATTTATCTTGTTGCGCGTTACTTTACTATTCAAAGGAATTCTGTTTTTTAAAATAATTTAAAGTAAGGTTCTCCGAAAAAAATACCTGACACAAACAATAAATATATTTATTACAAATATAGTTCTTATGCTAACTCATCAGCAGCAGCATCATCATCATATCCTTAACGTTTATAATCGTAGGGGGATCTGAAAGCAGATGCCATATTGAATCTCCTCCACAAGAGTCTATCAACGGCAACCATATACATCCCTGTTCGATAAAAGTGACTCACCTGATTTTTTTACTTAAAAATGTTTTCGCCTATTGTTTTTGGGGTCAAACTAATATTTAATCTTACTAATATAAAGACCCCTTCCTCACCAACTAGTAAAAAGGTTTACTCACCCTAAGGTATTCTATTGATAATTATAATTTTGGATATAAATGAGATTTAGGGAAAAACACTGTACAAAAAAAGTGACTAACTTATTTCCTGCAACTAGTAATCAATAGAAACATAACCGAACAGCTTTAAATAAAGAATAATAGAGGTATAATTTATTTATAATAGGTAATATAGTTCGACATATTTAATAATCTATGGGTCCTCCTTTATTTTGAATAACCTTTTCAACATTTTTGGCATTGACTTGATTAGGTTCTGGCAAATCTCATCTCCAAGCATTGAATTCCATTCAGATATGAAATTCACAATCAAATCCATTTTGTTGCTCAACTGCTTTCTCGAGAGCCTGTACTTTATAATGCTCCATAAGTTTTCTATGGGGTTGAGGTCAGAAGATCGGGGCGGTCATGTCATAACACTCACCTGCTTCTCATCAAAGTATTCCTTCATCAATTTTGATTTGTGACAGGGAGCATTATCCTGCATAAAAATGAGCTTGGTGGAGTCGATTTGCACCCTTTCAGCACAAGGGAGCAGACAAGACTCTAAAATTCTCTTGTACTGCTCGCTCCTGAGGGTCTTTTCAATAGGTTTTAAGAAACCAGTTCCATGAAAAGAAAAGCATTCCCCAGAACATTATACTGAACGGATGCTTGACAGTACTTACTGCTAAATTCAAAGAGCTTTCAAAGCTTCTTCGGATTTTAGATGGCTTATCCTTTGAATTTAGCTCAACTTTCGTTTCATCGGAGAAGAGAACATTTAATAAAAAAAATCAGGTGAGTCACTTTCATCGAACAGCACTGTATGCTATTTTATAGCAACGTACGATCAAAGAGTGATTATGTGTTGTTATAAAATAGAATATATAATTCTCTAAAATAAGGGCGGTCATGAGCGTGACTGAAATTTGGAAACGTGAGTAATTTATAATACAGAACACACTGTGGACATGTTTGTTACATTTGGAATGCATGATTTTCTCTTAAGCAAGGTTTTGTTATTTCTTTATTTTATGACAGTTGTGATCTCTATCGACTGTAGCAATCTATATCTATAAAACAGAAGTGTGTATGTGTATCTGTGTTTGTGTATCTGTCTGCGTGTGTCTGTCTGCGTGTGTCTGTCTGTGTGTGTCTCTCTGTATGTGTCGGTCTGCGTGTGTCTGTCTGCGTGTGTCTGTCTGTGTGTCTCTCTCTGCGTGTGTCGGTCTGTGTGTGTCTGTCTGCGTGTGTCTGTCTGCGTGTGTATGCTATTTATGCGGGTCCACATTTCTTGACCGATTTCGATGAAATTATACACGGATGTTGCGAATTTATACATAAGGTGAACACAGATATTTCAATCCAGAAGCCCGTAAAGGTTGGCAGAAACCTCAATAAAACTGAAGGTGGGTACGACTTTTTGCAAAGCCCTAGGCAAAGTGACACGCGAACACAATTCTTACTGAATGAGTTGCTGTTGTTTTTGCGCTTAATGCAAAACATTGCTCTTGTTCGGGGGTTTATGTGGAGTGCTTGATAGTTTTCCTGCCACATTGGCTTCACACAAAAAAAATTGCAATAAACTGTAAAATTTTTTTTCGTCATAATTAAAATAAAAACTTGAAGAACTTTCTCATTCTTTATCCGATTTTCTTCAATCAGCTCGCAAAAATTTTGCCATCATGCAAAAAATAGGACAGTATCGTTTTCGTCCTGCACGCTTCCCCGGGTATGACGAAATATCACGAAAAACTGTTCAAAAAGCACGTTTTTCAGGGTATAACTCCCTGTTTTTTCATCCGATACTTTTCAAATCTGTCATGTAAAATGCATATAACACACCATTTGTCGTGGCTGAAGGTTTCGTTTAGATTATTTCCGTTAAATGGACGAAATCTGCGACAGATTCCAAAATTGGCGTTGTCATTTAGCCAATATTGCAATTTTTTGTTGTTATTATCGCTTTTCTCTGGAACACCTTATTACTGATTCCCATATTGTATTCATTTTTGTGGCTTAGCATATGTGCTGATTCCTTACGTTTACGAATTTTCCAATTAACAGAAGATAACAGATAACTGACATCCATTAAAAACATGGCACTTGGAACTAGAACAGTCTTCTCCAGTGAGCGAAATAAAGGGTTCAGTTCGACATTCCAACCACCCGAAGAAGGCCGGAGCGTACAACGGCCGAGACGTTGTAATAAATAGGGCAACAAAGATGAGGACAATAGTCCAAATAATGTAAATAATGTACATAATACCTCATCTCAGGAATAGAGACATATACTGAAAGGCCGAAACATTGTAATAGATATGGTGACAAAGATGAGGACAATAGTCCAAATAATATAAATAATGTACATAATACTTCATCTCAGAAATAGAGACAGATACTTAACATTTTAATGGTATGAGGATTTAGCATGATTTACATCTATTCTCCTTAGCATCCGCTGAACTGAATAAATTTCATAAAATATCGAAATGAAAACTTTGTGTCGTGGGAAATTTGGTCTGTTTTTTTCTATTGCTCAGCAACTATGTCTAAATCTGTACAATCCGACAGAGAGATTGAACTCAATTTTTATAGCACCGAATCCACGAACCAACGTTATTATCTGCTGGTTTATTACGAGCAAAATGAATGCTTACTGCTTTATTATAGCCAGCTTAGTAAAAATGGGGAGGTTCTTTCTAGTGAAAGAAAGGCCGGTCTTAGACATTAATTACTTATTTATTCCTGCTAAGTGAATAAATCAAACTCGTAACTCATAATCGTATACGTCTGGTTGTTTGGAATTGTGATTGACTCTAAGGAAATGTCTCTCTAAATCTGTAAAACCCGACCCAGAGATTAAACTCAATTATTATATCACCAAATTCACGAACAATCGCTATTATTCAGTAACCCATTGTCTCTTAAATCATAGCAAAAAAGGATGAGCATCTTCATTCGAATGTAAATAATGTACATAATTAATTCTGAAATTTTGAATTATTCTTAACAGAAAATTCTTCCTAACCTGACATGTATACATTTACTTTATTCATTTAATTCGTTCTAGATTTGCTTCATTTCTTCCAGTTACATTCGTTTATTACCAGCGAAATGACAGCTTACTGATCTATTATAGCCACCTTACTAAAATCCGGAGCTGCTAGCTGGTGATAAGAAGGCAATCTTTAGTTATTCATTTATTCCTAGCTACTAATTGAAGGAAATCTAGGTAGTAATTCACAATCGTACACTCCTGATTGTTTGGTATGGTGATTGGCTCTATACCAATAGCTAACTGGACTAAATTCATATGCAGATTATGTGCCTTGATATCTTTATACTGTTAAAAATCGATTTTTTTTTCCAATTTTAGTCTCAGGCTCCACTTAACGAATAACGAAATCTGTAGTATGGAGAAGCAGTGTTTGTCGGATTAGTCTTGAACTTAGGAAAGCAAGAGTGGTAGAACCTGATGAAACAGAAAGAAAGTTATGAAATGGATCATATCTTCATAATAAAAGAGTAATATTTAATGAGGATTTTACGGTTCGGTTAGAAGCAACAGGCCCAATCATGCATGGTGCCATTTTTTATATATTAAGTAGAAGATACAAATATTCAGGCAAAAAATTATCCGACGGAAGTAATAGAAGTTACTCATGTATAGCCGCCTGTCAAATGAAAAATATGTTATTCTCTTGAGTTATTTCTACGATAGCATACTATTAATAAACAATCAACACATTAATTATACATATATATATATATATATATATATATAAACAATCACCACTTCATATATATATATATATATAAATAATCAACACTTTATATATATATATATAAACAATCAACTCTTTGTATATATATATATATAAACAATCCACACTTTATATATATATATAAACAATCAACACTTCATATATATATATATATAAACAATCAACACTTTATATATATATATATATATATATATATATATATATATATATATATATATAATCCACGCTTTATATATATATATATATATATATATATAAACAATCAACACTTTATATATATATTAATCAACATTTTATATATTTATATATATATATAAACGATCAACAACTTACACACACACACACACACACATATATATATATATATATATATATATATATATATATATATATGTACAAACAATGAATATATATATATATATATATATATATATATATATATATATATATATATTAAGAAATGGACAAAGTCCGACAATTATTTTTAGACATTTTTTATTTTTTATGTTTATTCGTTCTTTTTATAGATACAAATATTTAAGTAAATGCTCTCTTTATAATATACAGTATTAATAACATTTACCGGCCTGAATGGCCGATAAATTTTCATGGAAAATATACGTTCTTCGACAGGAACTGAACCTATATCCTATACGGAATCGTCATATAGCCTGACGCGGTTTAACGATTGAGCGACAGAGGAGCGTTTCGGTTAGCAAGGTCGATTTTACTGTTTTTAGTGATTAATTATGGATTTTAGCTTATGATCGATTTCGTCACGATTCCTCTGGAGAGTAATGGTAGATTCTGATTACTCAAAGTAGAGTCTGATAGTGTTATAAAAACCTCGAAGTATTCTTTAAGTTTTTACTAATAATTCATAAAAAGCTTAATGTAAAAATTGGACAATTTTGCTGTTACACCCGGTATATATATATATATATATATATATATATATATATATTACACTTACGCATGAATTTCAGTTCACACCAGGGTTGAAAAGACCACTTTTGTTGTCTGCCGAAATGTCATTATATTTTCGATATATACGATTCCCCATATGAGTTAAAAGGATTTGTTCGATTATTAATTATATATATATATATATATATATATATATATATATATATATATATATATATATATATATATATATATATATATGCTGTGTAACAAAGTAATACAACGCCCAACTGGGATATATCGATAAATTACGCGCCCTTAATGTGCTAAAATGCACCGTATGACCGAAACATGGGCATAAAACAATAAACAATATTTGAAAACATTAAATAGGTAGGGAGATATGCCGTACACGGTTTTATTAGTCTCTCTTCATGGAAAAAAAATGGTGATGACGTCATATAAAAAAGACAAAATTATAAGCGTACATACAACCCTCTACACACACAAACACACATATATACATATATATATGTGCATATATACATTTATATATATATATATATATATATATATATATATATATATATATATATATATGTGTGTGTGTGTGTGTGTGTTTGTGTGCGTGTGTGTGTGTGTGCATGTTTATATAAACCCAAGCACATACGCAAACACATACATACATATAACAATATATATAAGAAGAACTAGAGTGTAAGAATCTATCGTCAGTAAAAATCCGGTAGCTTTTACAACAGATAATGTTTATTGTATATTGTGTATGAGTTTATTTTATTTTATTCATTGTTTTCTATGATAGAGGCCTCAGATGCGTGCGTACATATGGCTGTGTACTTGAGTCTATATTTTTATATGTATGCTTTTTTTTCCTGTGCTTTTGTATTTACAAGCTATTTGTCTTGTTTTATTTATTTACTGGTTATATCCGGTTTAGTGCAACACATGGCTTCCGTTTGCGAATTGGTTCCCTTTTCGTTTTCTTTTTTTTACCGTCAGCATTGGTTATTATTTCTTTTCGTTTTCTTTTTTTTTTTGGACGAGATTGGCACCGCGTTGTTGATGCATTAACCAAGGAATACGACTAATCTGTTCTTTCGAGAAATGGGTCGCCAGCTTGTTTGAGGAGATCGCAAACAGATTCCAACTAACTAGTGTTTTCTTTCTGGCAATCTACAACGTCGTCTCTTGTTTTAACTGTTCAAGTTCCACTTAAAAAAAAATTAATTAAAATTTGAGTTCTTCAGCGCATATCACAAGAGTATATTTTTTACATAACATATTTTTTCAGGAAGTGGACAGTTATGGCTCACCACATCTTCTGATTATTTTGCTCTAAGTATTTTTTTAACTTTTGACTACCATTCTTCGTCTGTGTTCTGCGATTACTTAACACAAACCCGTTAGTTAGTTTACTAGCAGATATCCCCTGACTTCTCTTGATTTCAAAGTCTGGTGAGTTTTCAATTTCCCAAGCCTTCTTGCCTCATTATTCGTTCCACATTCACTATTTACATTATTCGGACTATTGTCTTCATTTTGTCGCCATGTTTATCACAATGTTTTGGCCGTTATACGCTTCGGCCTACTTCAGGAGGTTGGTATGTCGAACTGAACCCTTTATTTCGCTCATTGGGGTAGACTGTTTTAGTTCCACGTGCCATGTTTTTAATGGATGTCAGTTATCTCCTGTTAATTCCACTCTCAAAGTTCTCCACCGCCTTAACTCACACTCTTTGGGTCCTGTCACTGGACCTAACTAACACCTTTATGTACCGTGTCATGTGTTTTTGAGGACATCTGTGTATGAATTTCTGGTTATTATAAACCTAATGTTTTCAGTAACCGTTTTTTTACCAGTGCTCATATTGCAATTTTTGCTGTTATCATTGGATGTTTATTACTAGAGCTCATATTGCAATTTTTGTTGTTATTATCGCTTTTCTCTGGCACACCTTATTACTGGTTCCCATATTGTACTGCTGAAACGTTGTGATAAACATGGCGACAAAGATGAGGACAATAGTCCGAATAATGTAAATAGTGTATATAATACCTCATCTCAGAAATATAGACAGATACTGAAAGGCCGAAACGTTGTGATAAACATGGCGACAAAGATGAGGACAATAGTCCGAATAATGTAAATAGTGTACATAATACCTCATCTCAGAAATATAGACATATAATTAAGAAGGCCGGAGCGTACAGCTGCCGAAACTTTGTAATAAATATGGCAACAAAGATGAGGATAATAGTCCGAATAATGTAAATAGTGTACATAATACCTCATCTCAGAAATATAGACACATCGTTCCACACAGTTCTGCCATGTTTCTTTGTGTATCCATTTTTTCTAAGATTTAATCATTGCTTATTGGTTCCATGCTATTCGCATCATTATTGCAAAAATAATCTTGCTTAAAAAGATAAAAAATATATCAGCATTTCAAGATATTCCAACGTGTGGCGCGATCATTGGTGAATTTTCTGTTTGGATGTAATACTTGACAAATCACTCTTAATGGTTTATTACGTATTATTTTATTAACCATTTCACCCCAAGCAAGGCAGAAATGCCACTGGTACGCAGGGAGATACAAAGAGTTAAGTTGGGAGAAAAAGACTGGATATAAGGGGTACCGAAGAAAGAATGGAGGAACGGCAGCGTAATGGATAGCGGCTCGGATTGAGGATTGAGGAATCGTAGAGCAGAATTCGAATTCCAGTCGTATCCACTACATTCACTTACGTGCTAATACCCTTGGGAAAGGTATGAATCCTCTTCTTCTCTCCCCCCAGCTATGGGTAAATAGCAGGACAGACCGGGTTCTATAGACTTGGATGGCAACTGGTCTACCGCAGAAAGAAATGCTAACCTATTCCGAGAAACAAAATCTGCCTCGTCAGTCATGTATTGAAAGATACATGACCTCCTAAGCGTGTATCACGCATGACACATAACTGACTGACTGAGGAAAGGATAAAAGCTGAATAGGGTTCAAGAAGAAAAAACACAGCGATTGACATTAAATTTAAGTTTTTGAACATTTTAGTTATCAGGAAAGCAAAGAAAGCAAAGGTGGAAATTGCGAGAAAAGAAAATATTAAAGTAGAAATGGCGGTTATATTTAACTAATTCAGTAGTAAAAGTATGGGAACTAGATGCCAATCTGGTAACACACCTAAACTCACGTAATCCGGGCACCAGGGAAAAAAGCTAGTCAGAGTATTTGACATGAAAATATTTCTCGAAAAGACAAAGGGAAGCCACGTCACGTCGGTGAGAAAGAAACTGAAGTCGTGATGCCAAGTCAGTATCAAATCAATTCTTTGGATTTTGTCAAAAACGTCGAGATCATTAGCAGGAGCAGCAGACTCGATATGGCCACAGTATTCAATGCACGGACGAATGGTAGATTTGTAAATGTGTAAGAAGGATTCTGGCAAGAAAAACCTTCTGGCACGACACAGCGAACCAACTTTCCTTGCTGTAGATGAAGCTACTGATTGGATGTGGCCGTTTCACTTCAAGTCAGTTAAAAACGTGTGGCCAAGAAGCCACTATGTGTTTCTCTCCATGAGCCTTGCATCAGCCATGCTGATGGCGAGCAGGAAAGATTCTCTATGGTGGTTAAATGAGAGCAGTTTTGTTTTGGAGGCGTTAAAATTTGCAAACCATTTCCTGCCCCAATTAACCACTGATTGGAGACCTTTTCCAATAGCAGCGGCCAAAGTTAACTTTGTCAGATTTACTATTGAGACAGAAGTAAACGGTAGTATAAATGCCTACTTGGAAGTGATGAAATCTGGAAGATCATTAATGAAAATCTGAAACAGCGTAGGTCCCAGAACATAACCATCGAGGCCACCGTCGTTCGTGTGAAAGGATCTAGAGGCAATCCCGTTCAAACTGACCTTAATTTCATTTGAAAGGGATGTCTGGATTAAATCACACAATCGTCCAGTAATACCGTAGCCCTGGAGCTTACGTAGAAGACCAACGTGCAAAATCCTGTCAAACGTCTTCGCCTTTCGCTGTTATCATCAAGAGCTTGATATACATGTTCAATGATGGTCGTTAGTACATCGGCGGTAGATCTGGCAAAAGGGAAGGCATATTTTTGGTCAGGAGTAGATCACGAGAAGTAAGTTCTTTAACCACTTCAGCATTGATTAAATCCTCGAATACTTTGCCGCAAAGCGGTAGGAGACAAATAGGGTTATAGAGGGGTCAATGATTCTCCAAAGTTCTTAAAAGCAAGAACCACAGAGGATGACTTCCAACAAGCTGGAAAGCAGGAAGCAACGTGGCAATAGTTGTAGAGTTTGAAGAGGACAGGAACCAACTTTGGAGCACTTTTCTTTAGGACGACGACTGCGATCCCGTCACCTCCGCTTGTCTTACGGGAGTTTAATTTAGAAATGATGTCCGAGTCCAATGACTGGGCAACGCATGTTTCACCGAACAGAAAATCTGTCCTACTGGGGAAATTAAGTGCGTGTACGCCAAATGAGTGGAGTTTTGAGTTGGAAGTGAATTTCCGAGCAAATATTGCGGCATTATGTATATGGCACACAGGATTTGGGAAAGATGGCAAAAGGACAAAAGTTATAAAGAGTGACAAAGGATAGGAAATTGTGGAGAGTCATGATCGCAAACTTCCTTGATGGATACGACATATAGAAGAACAAGAAGCTGGAGTAACAAAAGATGAATCTATGACATGCTCAAGGTTATTAGTGCGAATGTCATAGCAATTATATGATCTACGTTGTTCGAGCTTTGAAACCTCAAGGTGGCATTAGGCCGGAACAAGACTATGCTCGCTACGGCTTCTTCACTTTTAGAAGTAATTAGGATGAGGACCACTATTTACATTGTTCGGACTATCGTCCTTATCTTTGTTGACCTATTTTTAGCAACGTTTCGGCAGTTGTACGCTCCGGCCTTCTTCAGTTGGTTGGAATGTCGAACTGAATCCTTTATTTCGTTCGATGGGGTAGACTGTTCTAGTCCCACATGCCGTGTCTAATGGATGTCAGTTATCAGTTATCTCCTGTTAATTCAACTCTCCAGCGATTGAACTCACATCTTTGGGTCCTGTCACTGGATCTAACTAACGCCTTCATCCACTGTGCCATGTGTCCTTGAGATAGATATGACAGATTTATTACTAATATCATATTTTACACCTGCTTAAGGCCACACCACACTGAAACACTGGTTCCGTACGATCACTGAAATCAAGCGACGTCGATCCTTATGAATACCAGGTGCTCTGGTCATGGATGTGAGGGTGGTGTAAGGGATAATGGCTCGGAATTTTTAATCGGAGTGCAGAGTTCACGTTTCCGTTGCGTTCGTTATATTCACTTACGCGCAAATACCCTTGGGAAAGGCATGAACCCGTCTCTTCTAACCCCCAGCTATGGGGTAATTAGTAAGACTTATATCAGTAAATCATTATTATTATCATCGCCAAAAACAAAAACTCTTACAATCTATAAATATTTAATAGATTCAAATAATCTGCAATGGGTGGGTAAGACGTAAAAAGCGAATCAATCAAATGATTCCCGTCTGAAAAGATGTTCCAGTTATTGACTCTTTTTATGGAAGAGACTGTTTTCCGCATCTCGGTAAAATAGATAAACATGCTTTTATGCTTATTTTATCGGTCTCGGTAAAATAAATCCCGACGCCAGTAAATATACATTTATTTAAATAAATACATTTTACACTTTACATAAATGGGTTCATTAGTTGTTAAAATTCAAGATAAAATATTTTATTCATCATCAATTATTAAATGAAATATATTAGTCTCTAAATATTTTAAGCACTACAAGCATAACAGTCTCTGTAAATCCAAATTTGCCCTTGGGCATGGTTCACTTCAGGCGCACCCTCTGAGGCCAACAATCACAGACCGCAGAAACTATGTTTTTCAAGTCCTGCCTACACAGTTCACACAACCACATCGCTAATGATCTCAAATATATTCTTAGTTCTAAAACACTATTTATATTTATTTGCAAAATTGCCCTGGTGTCTATTTTACCCTGACCGTCAAAATAGCGTTGGTGTCCAATTTACCGCGACCAACAAAAAAGCCTATACGTAGTTTTAATGAAATATCCTTTCAATACGTACCGGGTCACGGCTTTGCAAAAATTCATGTTTTATTACCTGTGAATTTGTAGGATTTCTAAGGAAAGTTAGTGAAATTGTTTGTTACCTTCTACACGGTTTTATAATCAGAGTTGATCTTCAGTGGTGCCAATTTTAACACCTGCTTCTAAGCTTATTTTACCGGTCTCGGTAAAATAAATCCCGACGCCGGTAAATATATGTTTCTTTAAATAAATGAATTTTAAACGCTTTAAATAAATGGTATGTTCAGTTGTTAAAACTCAAGTTAAAGTAATTTATTCATCATCAATTATTAAATGAAATATATTAGTCTATAAATATTTTAAGCATTTCAAGCATAACAGTCTCTGCACATCCAAAACTTGCTCTTGGACATGGTTCTCTTACCAATACCCTTCAGGCTGGGGCCAACAATCACAGACCGCAGAAACTATGTTTTTGAAGTACTGCCTACACAGTTCACACAACCACATCGCTAACGATCTCAAATATATTCTTAGTTCTAAATCACTATTTATATTTACTGGCAAAATTGCCTTGTGTCTATTTTACCCTGACTGTCAAAATAGCGTTGGTGTCCATTTCACCGTGACCGTCAAAATTGCCTTGGTGACTATTTTACCGTGACCGTCAAAACTGCCTTGGTGTCTATTTTGCCGTGACCGTCAAAATTGCCTTGGTGTTTATTTTACCGAGACCATCAAAATTGCCTTGGTGACTATTTTACCGTGACCGTAAAAATTGCCTTGGTGTCTATCTTGCCGTGACCGTCAAAATTGCCTTGGTGTTTATTTTACCGTGACCGTCAAAATTGCCTTGGTGACTATTTTACCACGACCAACAAAAAAGCCTATACGTAGTTTTAATGAGATATCCTTTCAATACGTACCGGGTCACGGCCCAGCACAAATTCTTGTTTTATTACCTGCGAATTCGTAGGATTTCTAAGGAAAGATAGTGTATTGTTTGTTACCTTCTACACGGTTTTAGAATCAGAGTTGATCTTCTTCAGTGGTGCAAATTTTAACCCCCATTTAGTTAGTTATTTATTACTATGACTTTTCAAGATCTAGGGGATTAAGCTTGCTAGAGTCACGTTTTCTTTCTAATCTATAAATTGCTATGATTCGTTCAGAAATATAACAGAGTGCTTTCCTTTCTGTGATGTCCTTCGGCCAATCAGGATTCATGAGACGGTATACCTGTTATTTGATCAAAATCTAGATAGGGAAGAACTGAATTCGTGCCTTTCTCAAAAGCATTAGCGTGAAGTGAACGCAATAGCCTACGTAAGAACTTCAACACGGCTCTCCGATTTCATTCTCAAAGTTGATACCATTCACGCTACCCTGTTGAATTTAAGTTAAAACAGAAAAAGTACCTTCCACCGCCTCCTCGGAAAATAAAGTATTTTTCGGTTCAATCAAGAATTGTCATTAGGGTGGATACCTATAACGCACATAAAGGGAGATTGAAAAGTGACTCCCTATTTCATGTATGATGGACTCGTCTGATTATCTATAAATTTTACAAGAGGGGAGAGTCCATCATACATAAAATAGGGAGTTATGTTTCAATCACCCTGTATATACATAAGATGGACACTTCAATGTGGCGTATTTGTTAAGAAGCTAATCTCTTTAGATTAGTTACGAGTGACTTATATCCCCGCTGTGTGCTCGATTGTTTTGGCCTTGTGCCACGCATACGCTAGGCTTAGTAAATCGCTATATACATAGTTAGAGTTTGAAATGAGTGATGTACCATGCGCGATACACGATCATGTATCTTTCGATACATGACTGACGAGGCAGATTTATTTCCGAAGTAGGTTGCCATTTCTTTCTGCAGTAGACCAGATCTATAGTTTTGGCCTTGTGCCACGCATAGGCTAAGCTTAGTAAATCGCTATTTGAGTTTGAATTCAGTTATGTACCATGCGTGATACACGCGTAGGCGATCATGGATCTTTCGATACATGACTGACGAGGCAGATTTTTTTTCCGCAGTACGTTGCCGTTTCTTTCTTAGGTAGACCAGTTCTATAGTTTTGGCCTTGTGCTACGCATAAAGTAGACTTAGTAAATCTCTATATACACAGAAAGTTTGAATTTGAAGTCAGTTATATACCAGGCGTGATACACGCGTAGGCGATCTTGTATCTTTCGATACATGACTGACGAGGCAGATTTTTCCAGCAGTAGGTTGCCATTTCTTGCTGCGGTAGGCCATCTCTATAGGTTTTGTCCTTGTGCCTTGCATAAGCTGCGCTTAGTAAATCGCTATAAACATAGAAAGTTTGCGCTTTAAACCAGTTATGTGCCATGCGTGATATACACGTAGGCGATCATGTATCTTTCGATACATGAGTGACGAGGCAGATTTATTTCCCGCAGAAGGTTGACATTTCTTTCTGCGGTAGACCAGTTACCATCCAAGGCTTTAGAACACGTTCTGTCCTGCCATTTACCCATAGCTAGTGGAGAAGAGGATTCATACCTTTCTCAAGGGTTTTAGCACGTAAGTGAATGTAATGGATTCGACTGGAATTCTAACTCGGCTCTCCGATTCCTCAATCAGATGAAGACTGTCCGATTATGCTTCTATGTTATGAACTAACCAAAAAAACCTGAGCACGCTAGTTTATGACTGCAAGGACACAGGCATGGGTCACCATGATCGAACTCCCAAAGATTCATGTTATGTGTGATGAAAAATGATTTTATATCGTTTCGAACTTGAGATTATGTATTATAATCTCAAGTTCGAAACGATATAAAATCATTTTTCATCACTCATAACATGAATCTTTGAGAAAAATTCGTACTCTGAGGAAATTCAAGCCTTGACCTTTCTTTTTTTTCATGAAAACTGCTCGCTGATTTTCGTGTTGTCGATTCGTACATTTCTCGCTGTTTGAACATTCTTCTTTGAATATTCTGTCTGATGATTGTCTAGATACCAATTATCTTACCAATTTATTTTACGACGGCAATTTCCCCTCCATGCTGGTCAATATTTCACATCTGAACGGGTGAATATCACATTTGCATCAATGAATTGAGCCTTTTATTTCTTTTCTTTAACTGGCTTTTTTTTCTCTGAGTTCGTAAAGCAGAATTTGTTTCGGGTATCATTCGCTCTTTAAAAGAACGTGAGTCTCTCTACCGAAAATCATCTTCATCCGCTAACATTAATCCACGGAAATTTGGTTTGGTTTGTTTTGTTTTACGTCATATCAAACACAATGGGTTATCTAATGCCGACAAAATTTCCTTTTTTTTTCAGAAATGTATAGCTGGTAATATATATTCTTTTTTAAATGTATAGTTTGGTTTGTTTTGTGGCATATTAACCTCAATGGGTTGGTTATTTAATGCTGCCAAGAATTTTATTTCTGGTAATATTTTCTTTTTCAAATATGTATTGCTGATACTATCTTTTGTTTTTAAAGTATTTTAATGGTATTAAAATCTATATTTACACTTTCATAGTGTTTTGAGACAGGTTGTGGGGTCAACTATTTGCCCATAGCTGGGACCCTAACAGTTGCTACCACCCCGGGTCAGAGTGGACGTGGGAATACCAGCAATTAAGAGGTGGTTCCTCGCTTCTCAAAGCTTCCTGATCAGAGGCCTCGTTGCTGGACGTAGTTTATCGTCTTACCCAGGACGGTAATCCATGGAAATCCAAATATAATGGCGAATCTAACTTCAACGCTCTCATAATTATGGCTCTTATGAATTCGAAAAAAGCAAAATGGAATTACATCCCAAAGCAGAAGAAAATATAAGAAGACCAGTATAAGAAAGATACAATGCAGAATAAATCACAAAGACATCAGGATTTGGGGTGAAAGCGTAATTGTAGTTTCGATAAAAAATTAATATCATAAAGAGTCTGGAATACATCTATTTAAAAAGTCTGGAACCCATGTATTTAAAATGTCTGGAACTCATTTATTTATAGAGTGTGGAACACATTTAATTGCAGTTCTTGGACCTATTTTTTTAAAGATTCTAGAATAAATTTATTTACGGTTCTGGAACTATTTATTTAATGGACTGGAACCCATTTATTCAATGGGTCAAGAAGGCATTTATTTGAAGACTCTGGTACACATTTATTTAGAGTCTGGAACACATTTATTTAATGAGTCTGGAACCGATTTATTTAAAAGGTTTGGAATCAATTTATTTAAAGGATCTGGAACAAATTTATTTAAGGAGTCTGGAACCCATTTATTTGAAGAGTCTTGAACTCATTTATTTGAATGGTTTGTAACACATTTATTTAAAGTATCTCGAATATATTTATTTAAAGAGTATTGAACACATTTATTTAAACAGTTAAACTCATTTGTTTATAGAGTCTGAAAATATTTCATTACGGTTCTAGAACCGATTTATTTAAAGATTCTAGAACACATTTATTTAAAGAGTTTGCAACCAATTTATTTAAAGGATCTGGAATCCATTTATTTACGGTTCTTGGAACCTTCTATTTATATAATCTGAACACATTTATTCAAAGGTTTTGGAACCCATTTATTTAAAGATTCTGGAACACATTTGTTTAAACATTCTGTAACTCATTTATTGAATAGGAGTTTAGATAAACCTTTTAGTCGCTTGGAAATCTTTTCACAATACGTCGATACTACCATTTACTAATCTCTCAAACCACATCCCTAGTCATTGCTCACCAATGTGAATACACATATTTCTTCATATTGGGTATACTGCACATTCAAACTAAGTTATCTATCACTCTAAAGATAAATATATTCATTTCAGCTTTTCTTAGATGTCATTAGATAACGTGTCACCAGAAGAGTATCCGTGTCTATAACATCGTCCTGATCTGGCTGGTTTTTGACGTGAGCATTTCAGAATCTGGAATACATCTATTTTAAAAGTCTGGAAACCATGTATTTAAAAAGTCTGGAACCCATATATTTAAAATGTCTGGAACACTTTTATTTATAGAGTCTGTAACACATTTAATTGCAGTTCTGAGACTCATTTATTTAAAGATTCTAGAACAAATTTATTTACGGTTCTGGAACTCATTTATTTAATGGACTGGAACCCATTTATTTAATGAATCTGGAAGGTATTTATTTGAAGACTCTGGTACACATTAATTTAGTGTCAGCTAGATGCAAATAAACCTACGAATTTCGGGGAAAAAACAATGTAAAACCATGTGCATCTCTTCGTCTTATTCCTTTTAGAGCATAAACGTAATGACAAAAGTACGCAGGTGTAGTCATTAAGAAAGCTTTATTCAACTGATAATACAACGTTCGCTTATAGTGTCAATTTATAGTCCCAATAAACAAAATTAGCTCTCTTAAAGAGGAGAGTAACAAAACAAGGGGAGACCACTCTTGATTATTCATAACAATAAGTTTTCCTTCATCGTGAAGAAAAGAAAAAAAAAATGTTACTTGATTGTAAATCTAATCTGTCGCCCATTTTTTTCCTAAACGTCATCCACACAACCTCTTCTCTTTTTTATCAATCATTTTGGCTATGCCAGATCTGAATAATAATATTTTCTTTCATTTTAACGCTTTTCCTGTTGTTATGGTTAAATGATGCGATTAGGAATTTTAAAAAGCATTTAATAGTCAGTTTATTCGTGTAGGCGCTGTTATTTTTCCTTATGGCAGATGCGTCAACGTCGAGTTACAGTTATCGAGGTTACTCCAGTTGGCCATTACTAATGTCTAATGAGTTCGATCCTCACTGAGTAACCGATACTAAATTCAACATTAAATAACCCAACAAGGATTGACCTGTCGTCAAATCAACCTAACCTAACAGTCTGAATATCTTTTCAATGACTTTAAAACGACAGTTTAATACCGGGTCATTCTGAAGAAATTTATAAATGAAAACGCAATGTATAAGATTATGGACACGTATCCAAATTATTTAAAGATTCTGGAAACCATTTATTTAAAGAATCTGAAATCGATTCACGTAAAGAGTCTGGAACCCATTTATTTAATTAGTCTTGAACACATTCATTTAAAGATTCTAGAACACATTTATTTAAAGAGTCTGGAACCCATATATTTAAAAGGTCTTGAACTCATTTATTTATAGAGTATAGAACTCATTTATATCAGAATTCTAGAACTCATTTATTTAAAGAGTCTGGAACCCATATATTTAAAAGGTCTTGAACTCATTTATTTATAGAGTATAGAATTCATTTATATCAGAATTCTAGAACTCATTTATTTAAAGAGTCTGGAACCCATATATTTAAAAGGTCTTGAACTCATTTATTTATAGAGTATAGAACTCATTTATATCAGAATTCTAGAACTCATTTATTTAGTGTCTGGAACATTTATTTAAAGAAATGTGTAGCTATTGCTTACAATCAGTAATATGACTACATTGGCATGAAAAGGTCTCATGACAACGCCATCAAATTTAAAAAAAAAAAACTTATTTTAATATTTTAGCTGTATGCTTTTATCGGTAGTTTACAAGAACAATGTACGAGGGTCATTCAATAAATAAGGGGAATCTTTAGGTATAAGGACTTCCAATACAGATAGAAGCTTACTCTTTTTTTATTTCTTTTTTGTTTTACTTCTTGTTCACATGGATTTAATTTCTTTTGCAGATTAAAACAAAACTTTGAGAGTTTTGGCGATTAACAAAGATGGCCGACCAAGAAGCATGCTCCAGGATTGAACAGAGGTCAGTTATCAAGTATTTGGTTGCTGAAGGGTGCAAACCAGTTGAAATTCATAGGAGAATGTCAACTGTGTATGGTGTCACATGTTTCAGCCAAAAAATGTCTACAAGTGGGCTAAATTGTTTAAAGAAGGACGAAGCAGTGTTGAGGATGAAGACAGGCCTACAGAAGTGAGGTCTCCTGAGGTGATCGAATCAGTCAATGACCTCATTCAGTCTGACAGAAGGGTGACAGTGGATGACCTTACAAGGACTTTGAGCTTATCTGTTGGGACAAACGCAGGGGTCATCGGTCAGAAGCGTCATCTTGCATCATGACAACGCAAGGCCTCACACAGCAGCCCAAACGGTGCAGACCATCAACGAGCTGGGCTGGGAACTGTTCCCTCATCCCCCTTACAGCCCAGACGTTGCCCCTACAGACTTTCACCTGTTTGGTCCCTTGAAAGCGTTCACGAGAGGCACGAAGTTTTAAAAGTGACGATGAAGTCAAAAGTGTTGTGAGCGACTGGCTGAGACATCAGTCCAAAGATTTTTACGCTGATGGAATACGGAAGCTTGTACACAGATGGGAAAAGTGTGTGACAGTGCTGGGAGACTACGTTGAAAAGTTAAAAAAAAGTAAGCTTCTATCTGTATTAGAAGTGCTTATACCGAAAAATTCACCTTATTTATTCAATGACCCTTGTATATTGAAAAGAATTGGTACGTCTTCATAGATGGCGTTTCACAGAATATAAACTGCTTTAAGTAACTTGGAACTGAAAAAGAGCCATGCAAATCTGTTGGGTCAATGAAATTTCTGAGCGGATAAATTAATGATAATAAGTTTCTAAGTAGGAATTATTCCATCCTATTAACACGAGTGTATTGACCATTGACAAGTGAATGTAGTTGAATATTATATTCTATTTCTTCTCTAAATCCATGGCTAAATTTTCTCCTGAAACAAAAGATGAAGGTTATGATTTTGAAGAGGGAGATAACTCGATCATAAATAGCCAGGCGACCGCAAATTTCCAGAAACAGTGTTCAAACCATCCAAAAGGCACTAATTACTATTGGATGTGTTTTAAGTGCAAAGATAACCGGAAGAACAGAAACGTTTGAGAAAAGAGTTGAAAGAAAAATGGGGAGAGTCTCAGTAAGCAATCCAAAATTAGTGACAACATTCTTAACAGTAAGGTTTCAATTGAGACATTATGCAAAGTATTACGAAAAAAACAAGACGGGCGTATAGTAGAAAAATTATCATTAACCAAAAAATGTCGCAATAGAAAATGGAAGCGATTAAATATCATCTAACATGGGATTCTAGAAAATGACAAAAGGCATTTTTTAATGATAAATACAAAATAAAAATACATTCTAATACAGGAGAAAATGGAGGAAAACAAATGGGGGAAGAAACAATGCAACAAATTCAATAAAATTTGGTAATGGTTTGATCTGTTTTTTTTTTTTTGTTTTGGTTTGGTTTGGTTTGGTTTACGGCATATTAATTTCAATGGGTTATTTTATTCCGACCCTTTCTTTTTTTGCTGGTAATTTTTTTTCAAACATATATTGCTAGTAATATTTTTTTTTAAAGTATTGCTGGTAATAATTTTTTTTACAAAGTATTTCTAGTATTAAGACCTATTTTTATATTTTCATAGTGTTTTGATCCCAGTTTGGGTGTTAACTATTTGCCCATAGCTGGGACCCTAACCAGTGCTGCGACCCCGCGTTAGGGTAGACCTGGGAACACCAGCAATTAAGAAGTGGTTCTACGCTCCTCAGAACCTCCTGATCAGAGGCCTTGCTGTTGGATGTAGTTTATCGTCTTACCCAGGACAGAAAATTTGGTAATGGATACTTAATATTATCAGGTTGAATTAAAAGCGATAGTTGGAGAAAATTGGCAACAGTTGATGGAAACCTACTGAAGCACGATGGAGTAGTGTCTCAGACTGAGATATCGGAGAACCGAGTTCGAATTCCAATAGAAGCCATTACATTCACTGACATAGTAATAAAACTCGGGAAAGGTATGAATCCTCTTCTTAGCAGGACAGACTGGGTTCTATAGCCTTGGATGTCAGCTGGTCTAGGACCAGGACAACTCCGAATTCAAAAGCTATGGCGGGTCGTTTGGGGACCTTGTGGCACGTCCATGTGGCACGTAGTGCACCAGGTCTCTGTATTCGGCTCTTCAAAAGCCTTCACCACTATAATCAAATCATATGTGCAGGTGTCTGGCTGTCCGTTCCTAGGAACTGAGTTGCTTAACCCTCATACATCGAAAACAACGTGAGAGTCCATTACTAGCAGTGATGGAAGCCTAAACAGCGCAAACTATATTATTTTACTACGGTCTAGTCTTCTACCGGACTACTAAGATTGATAATCTTTTCAGCATGAAGATGCTCCTTGCCACGCATCACGAGCAGCAAAAAGGTTTCTTGTGGATGAAGATGTTCACCATTTGGAAGATTAACCAGAACAGAGTTCTCATCTGAATATAACTAAACGGCTGAGGCGGGGTTAACTTGATTAACAAGTGGTCTAACGAAAACAATGCAATTTTCAATAGCTTTTAGATTACTTCTAATTCTCATTGAGAAAATCTGGATCATATATCATTCAATGCCACAACGACCTGAGGCAATTTATCGAGCCAAAAAGAGCAACACTAATTACTGACACCATACTTTGACGTTTGTACTTTCTGTAATAATAAAGATCACTTTTTGTGAAAGAAAAAAAAGAAAAGGTTTTACCTTGAAATTTTCTCTGGTCCGGTATTTTTCCATGAATTTTACCAGCATCACTATGCTTAAATTGCCGCATAATACACCATACAACCTTCATGAAAATGCAACATCTTGTTCACGGACATATGTTTACATTTTATTCCCTGTTAAAACTATACAAATTCCTTACAGCGTTTTAGAAGTAGCTAGGTCACTATTGTCTCCTTTGAAAAGCCATGGTCGCTAGCTCCGTTGCATTTGCAACGTGTTTACAGAATCTTTTATGCGGCAAAATCAACGGCCAACCTCATTTACCTGAAAAAAAGATTTAATTCAGTTTTAATTATTTAGAAGTTTCAATTGTCTTTGCTATTTCCTAAACTCTGTTTGATTTTGGCATAAGCCCAAGAGAATATCGAAGAATCCGGGAGAGTATCGAATCCAGTACGTATGGAAAAATAGAAAAGAATACGTACTAAGTTCCATATTGTTTGTTCTACAATCTTCAACAAAAGTTCATTCCGTTCAAATTTTGAGATCATCTAGAAACCGCTTTTTATTTCGTAAATATGTAAGAATAATGCCACCTATCTCAGATAGGTGGCATTATCAAAAAATAAATACAAATAAAAGATTAAAAATAAGATGGCAGATCAAAAAATAAATACAAATAAAAATGAAACGGTGTATTTCGTTACATTTACATTAAAATACGTACAATTCATTGATTTTTTTTTTATTATGGCAGGAATTATACCGCGGAATCATCTTCTGAGTAAATATTCACAATTATACTACCATTGATGAGTTCTCTCCGAGCCTTTTCCTAAAACGTTTAGACCGCATTACTAGTATGGCGGTAAGGTCTCATCATTTTACATTTGAAATTGCTAAAGGTAGTCGGATTTTCTTCCCTGACAGGCTTCTTGCTTCCCAGTCAACTTTGATCTTTCCTGAAAGCCACCCGAACCTTAAAAATGGAATAAATCTTAAAGCAAATTGGTACCTCGACAAAGTGAGATAAATTGTTTTATTAAATTGGTTACTAATCTCATCGTTTTACTACTTAAATATAACCGTACTATGGAGAATTAAAAATGGTTAAATGTAACCGTTTCTAACAGTTTCTTGACACGCACTTCTCGCTTAAAAAAGAGAATCTGCAATTTTATTGATCTTGCCCTGTCATCCAAGCTTCAGTCACATTTCCACCACCGTAACATAGCTTCTCTGTGTCTTTTTTATGGTATTTGTTCTATTGAGCTTTCCTCTATAGTCCATAAATTTTATGAAATTAAACGTACTAAGATATTGGCAAACAGATCACATAATTTTACAGTTGAAATGGTTAGAAGCAACCGTAAGTCATATGCTAAGAGATTCCTCTGTCGCACTTGCGGCATCTTGCATTTCAGTCTTCGTTGATCTCCAAAACCTTAAACGCAATGTCAATCTTCTGTCTTCTTAATTCCTGTTCTTTTATTGTGCTCTTGCCTTAATAATGTTTTCTATTCCTCATATTCTCTTAATTCTCAGTAAATCCTTGCGTCTTAGTAGCTTTATCGCCTTTGCAAGCGGTAAAATGATTAAGTTGTCTTCATAGATAATGATTCAAGACTACCTTCAATTTTAATTAAGACATTATATATACTCTATCTGTCACTTAAAATGTTCTTGCCGAAGTGTATGTTTTCGTATCACTTCTGGTGTTTTTGTTGGTGTAACTCATCAGATCACATTTTATCATCTTTTATATTCAGATGGACACGATATTCAAACGGAATCATATTGATTCATTGATTATTAAATACACAAAAATGTTATTAGGTTTTCGTCGTCTTTTATTAGTTCCTTAAAGGCATAGTTTTCATTCTGTATGAATGTTATGTTTTTATAGATATAAAAACAGAATTATTTTGCATTATTAACATTTAATGTTTTTCTTGCGTTTCAAATCGCAATTTTTAAACTTGCATAAACCGTTGTTACAACATGTCTTGCACCTAATAAATCATTACTTTTGTGATTATTTTCCGAGGTACTGTTGCCCGGTTCTCAGATAAATAGGAAGACGAAGAACTTAGGATGCATTTCATGGTCAATCTATTGATTTTATTAGAAGAAAATTATCAGTTTTCTGCAAGTAAGTCAAATATTGAAACGAGTTATATTACTTAGATTCACCAGTTGAGGCATTTATAGCTATGACCCACCATGTTACGTACACTCGATCAGATCATCCTTCCTATTTCATTGGTAAAGAAGAATTTTCACACATCACCTCAAGAACGCCCCCCCATCAATTCTTCCGCTTCATAGCTAGGGTCAACCTTTATCTATCCTGCATATCTTCATAATCTGTACTTTGTTCCTACTCTTACCTTCTATACTACAAACATTTAGTAATCCTCTAGTTTGAGTGGCTCTAGGGCCTTACATTTGGTTTATCATATAGTGTACAACAGACATCATGGATAAATGTTAAATTTCTTGAACATCGTGAAAACTATGAATCTCATAACATTTGAATCTTCGCAAGTAAACAACGACTATATATAATGGGATTGCTTTTGCTTGAAATATTGCTTTTCTTTCTATTGGTATTAAAATGTGTGGCTCAAGTCAGAATCAGAGTCAGTAGAAATGCACTTTACTATTCGGTTGGTACATAATTATCAGGCATTTTTAAAGAATATTTATTATGAACAAAGTAACATAACAATTCAACAATAAAATTTCAAATGACTGATTATCGAAACGCATTTTTATGACCTGAAAATAAAATAATATTTTTATTAAAAAAGTAAACAAAACAATAATTTTTATTCACGAAAACTCGGCTACAAAACGCTTGATAATTATGCACCAACACAATAAGTTTAATACACTGAACGCCAAAGAAGAAGAATGTTGTCTTTCCTTTCAATGGGCTTAGCTTGTCTGCTTTCATTAGCAAACATCATAATTTTGGTTTACAAACTAAAGGGTGTTTCATTAAGATGGATCAAAGTCAGCAGTAAATAAATCAATGTTATTGGCTAAAATTTATTTACTTCTGTTTTGGATCATGTTATTTAAATCATGGCAATTATGTGTGAAAAATAATATCGCCCAAATATCCGCCAAGGCTTCGGCAACGCACATCCACTCGATGGTCAAAATCTTTGATGACGTCTCTGCATAGTTGATCCTCGATCTTGCCAATATGGCTTATTATCTCATCCTTCAGCTGTTGAATTGTGGTTGGCTTGTTGGTATAGATCGTTTGAGATGACTCCAAAGGAAGAAATCGAAAGGCGTCAAGTCGTACGATCATAGTGGACAATTGACTTCGCTGTTTTGAGAGATGATGCGACGTGGAAACCTCTCATTCAAATTCTGTTTGAACATCCATTTTTTAATAGGATTCAATAACTTTAACACGTTGTTTGATTGTTAATCTTTTCATGGTTGAAATTCACTAAGACTTAAGTTGTTAAACTTAAAAGTCCTGGAATATATATATATATATATATATATATATATATGAAAATACTCTTTGTATATATTGAAAGACTCTTTGTGTGTATATATATATATATATAACAGTCTTTGTATATAATGAAACACAATTTGTATATATATATATATATATATATATATATATATATATATATATATATATATATATATATATATATCAAGAGTGTTTCATTAAGGCGGATCAAAGAAATTGTTATTGTTGAAAATCGATGGTCAAAATTTTTTGATGACGTCTCTGCATAGTCGATCCTCGATCTCAGCAATATGGCTTATTATCTCATCCTTCAGCAGTTGAATTGGTGTTAGCTTGTTGGTATAGACCTTACTTTTGGGATGACCCCAAAGGAAGAAATTTAAATGCGTCAAGGTACATGATCCCGGTGACTTCGCTGTTTCTTGAGATGATGCGAGCTGGGAACTTCTCATTGCATTTCTGTTTGAACGTCCATTTTCGTAATAGGCTCTGATGAATTTGACACGTTGTTTGAATGTTAATCTTTCCATGGTTGAAATTGCTAAATTTCAAAGTTCAAGTTATTGGAACACCGTTTATATATATATATACTTTATTCATGTTTCGATACATATCATCGCACCTTATCAGACGGTAGTAAATGAGGGTTATTACAGTTTTAATATAACTTATAATCTCTTTTCCCGCGAAAAAAGAAAATAAGGAGAGCGAGAAAGAAAGAAATATTAAGATATAGTCTCTTTTAAAAAGAAAGAAATAAAGACACAAGATAAAGACGAAATAATAAAAGGAAAGAAAGATAAGATATAGTCTTTTCTCTTATATATATATATATATATATATATATATATATATATATATATTGCTTCAAAGGTTTTCTTTCAGGATACATCGTATTTGAAATAGACGCCCATTTTTATTTATTAAACAGCGTGTGCTACCTCTATCTGCCTCCGCATTCGAGATATCTTGGTAATGAAAATAACTTCCTGGCAAGGATCGAACCTTCGTCACCCTTTTAGGTAACCCACACTTTGGTCTTGTGTGCTTTACCGCTCGGTTAAAATATGGCGTCTATTTCAAATACTAAGTATCGGCCATTTACAAGTCTAAAGTTAATCGTTATTTGTTCTGCCTATCCCCCTCATCTTCACTTGATAGTTTCTCCTCTTACATTCTTATCACACTTTATTCAATAACCCTCTGCCTCAAGTGGCTATTGTGCCTCGTAATCAGTTATCATTAATAAAAGATAAAATAAAAATATAAATAAAAATTGATTAGAATATTAATTGCTGACTCCACTACTATATTAATTGCTGACTCCAAGCGATTTTTTAATAGATTATTCTATAAATATTTTCATGGCAAATGTTCTGATGAGATTTCCTCTCCGTTAATTCCATTTCAAGACCTCAGTATTTTGCAATCTCTCAAACTTGTTTTATTTGAAGACGTTAATTATCAAGGAAGCCTAGTTATTTTTAAGAGAAACGAATGAACATTATTTTGATACCAGTGACATTATTTTATGTTTTTTCAAAGTAGTTCTATTTTACGATTGGAAACTGGTTATCAATCAATACTCGTAAACTTGAATAGAAATTTGCTTCATTTTGACACGAGTATCTCAGTCTATCTATCTATCTATCTATCTATCTATCTATCTATCTATCTATCTATCTATCTATCTATCTATCTAATAGAATATCTGGTTTAAATCCTGCTTGATATGAGTGGAGACATTACATATCACTCAACACTTCTTCTTCTTCTTCTTCTTCTTCTTCTTCTTCTTCTTCTTCTTCTTCTTCTTCTTCCTCTTCTTCTTCTATGTGATGGTAACTATTAGATTGTTTCTATCTATCTATCTATCTATCTATCTGTCTCAGTGTGTTTCTTTCTTTCTTTCTATCTATCTATCTATCTATCTATCTATCTATCTATCTATCTATCGCATTCTGATTATATCTCCGTCTCTCTCTCTATATATATATATACAAACATATATATATATACTAATAATTAAAGTAAATTATGCGAATTCGATGCTAAAAAGTTGATAAAATGGTGTCGTTTTTGTTTGTTTAAAGAGTTTTTAGAAATTTTTGTTTAGATTTCATTTCGGTCTTTCTTTGTTTAGCCTAATATTTGCTAGCAATCACCCTTTTCTCACACCGCCTTTCAGCCTACAAAACACCCCCAGCTCGTCAATCCTTTTTCTCTTTTACGGTGGTCGAAAAACTAAACTCAACACAGCCAAGAGATCGATACACGTTTTTTCATGTATTTATTGATTGAATCTCCTTTTGTGTAAAACACCGATCGATAAGTTCAAAATGCTTGCAATCAGGAACCAATAATTTTTTATTTTATTTCAGGCTACCGATGAGAAGAATTGATAATACAAGCTGAAGGGAAATAAGGCGAGGGCCACACTTTTATTTGAAAGGATGTTTGACCATTTGTTCGATTCTATATTATTTGAGCATCATTATCGGCGCGAGTTTGACACAGTTTTTTTTTTGCTTGTATTTTTTTGAACGCTGACCTAATGACACATTTTTCTCAGTCAGCCATTTGCCTTTTATTGCAGCTGTAATTATTAACATGAGAAGTTGCGCAGCAAAGCGCACACATGAAAATATTATTGATAAATTCTCAGTAGAGGCTTTATTTATGTGTAAACGACTAGCAATAATATCTAACTTTGCCCGGGAAAATTTCCTTCCTTTTTCTCCTCTTCGCTATATGATCCTTTCCTTGCCTGACAAATTTGCGATTACCGTTATATACAAAGGTGCAGCAGAAATACATCCTACGTCATGATAATGCATTAGTGACAATTGTGTCTTCATCTAGCTAATGTTTTAACATTATGTGGGATGTATATGGAGGGGGCAGTATTTCTGCCGCACCCAGTAGTATTCGTGAATTCCTCATATATAAAACGGTTCGATATATTTAAAAATGTTGGTGCTATTATTTCACATGCGTTATGTTATATTATTATCACCTTAAAAGCCGCACACTGTGCAGATTTTTAAGATAAATCCTACGGAGGGTTAATAGGACCTCTGGCCCAATATTAATGTGACCGCTGATCCAGCAGAGTAATCAGTAATGATAATCTTGAAGAAATGTCTTTGAATTCCTCAATTCACTCTATGGAACTTCAAAACCTCACGTTTACTCTGATTCAGGTTATAAGTTTAATTTCAGCGAAAAAACAATTTGGGCAGAAACTCCGATTTGGGCCGAAACTTCAATTTGAGCCGAAACTTCAATTTCAACCGAAACTTCGATTTGAGCCGAAATTTTGATTTGGACAGAAACTCCGATTTGGACCAAAACTTCAATTTGAGCCGAAACTTCGATTTGAGCCGAAATTTTGATTTGGACAGAAACTCCGATTTGGGCCGAAATTTCGATTTGAGCCGAAATTTTGATTTGGACAGAAACTCCGATTTGGGCCGAAACTTCAATTTGAGCAGAAACTTCGATTTCAGCCGGAAGTTTGATTTGAACAGAAACTCCTATTTGGGCCGAAACTTCAATTTGAGCCGAAACTTCGATTTCAGACGAAATTTTGATTCGGGCCGAAACTCCGATTTGGACCGAAACATCGATTTGGACCGAAATTCCAATTCAGGCCGAAAAACACATTGGAACTTCAATTGTGTTGAATTTTTAGAATCACGAACACTGCGGAACTTCAAAACATTACGTCATGAAACCTCTCACTTAACGTGTGGTTCCTTGAGATTTTGAAGAAATAAAATTGATTACCTCAATTCCCAAAGTTTTGGAGATATTTTAAACTGAATTTAAAACAATTCTTTTAAACTGAATTTAAAACAATTCTTTAAACTGAATTTAAAACAATTCTTTTAAAATAACACAAAACTTTAAGAATTTAAAACAATTATTTTAAATTCAAAGTTTTTGTGTTATTTTAAACACATTAAAATTAAAATGTTTTTAAAATAACTAATTTTCTTTTGTGTGTGTGTGTGTGTGTGTGTGTGTGTGTGTGTGTGTGTGTGTGTGTGTGTGTGTGTGTGTGTGTGTGTGTGTGTGTTGCCTCCTCATCCAGACAAAAAGACTGGGTGTTCAAGCACTTGATGAAGTGTAGATTTTTAATTCCGGGATCATCTTGATCCCAAAATTTATATGTCGATGTAGAGCAAATGTGGGCCGAATTAGAGGCGGTTCAGTTTCACGACCGAGCAGACAGAATTTACTGTTTATTTATTTAGAATGTATCGTCTTTCCTCACTTAACTACCGTATGAGGTTTACGAGCCAGATCACAGGAGAGATCAGGATGGATTCACAAACTTAGTCAACATTTATCAGTTCAAAGATTTAATAAAGTTTGGCACACGGACAAATAACAAACTTTATAAACTTAAGTAATCTTCAGGAATTCAGTAAAACAAAAGAACACATTACAAGAAATATAATAAAGGAAAACAGTAAAGATTTCCGAATGTAAATACTTACATTAAGATAAGGAACAAGTAGGAAATGTTTATCGATTTAACATGTTTCACTTATATTAAATCTTCATCAGTGACTGAGATATGGAGAAAAAGATGAATGAAATTCTGGTATTTTTAGTTTTGTGTTGTTCGATTTTCATTGACCAGTCATGTTTCACATGCATTCGACTGTTTTAAACCAACGTCAGTAGAATTTGTGCCGTTCAGAATTCAATGAGAGATGACGCGTCCATTCTAATTTTCAGAGCTTGCAGATTCGAATATACGCGACCGTATGGCCGAAGTGATATATTCTTACAGACTCAAACATAACAAACATTAGCCATGTTTATGAATGGATTCAATAAATCCATTCATAAAGAACATTAGCCAACATTTATGAATGGATTTATTGAATGGATTTATTAAATCTACATTAGATTTATGAATGGATTTATTGAATCCATTCATAAAGAATCTAATGTAGATTTATCTAAAACAAACAGTATGTACGCAAATCTTTGCCAAATCAGCTTACGGAAAAAAAATACAACAAACATAATGTTCTAATAACACACACAATTAAAAATATACATTATCATCTGATTCTCACATAGGCAAATTTGTCCATTTCATAATGTGTGACGTCATTTGTTTACATTTGGATGCGCTTTGAGCAGATATGAATCTACGTGAGAGATTCATGGAAGATTGAAGTTTAAAAACAGTAAATTCGAACTTGCTAACCGAAAAGTCCTCTCTAGCCAATCGGTTAAGGCACGTCAAGCTAAATGACGGTTCCGTATAGGATACAGGTTCGAATCCTGTCGGAGGACGAATATTTTCTGTGAAAATTTCTCGGGCATTCAGGCCGGTAAATGTTGTTTAATACTGTTTATTATAAACAGAACATTTACTTAAATATTTGTATCTATATAAAGAAAAGAATGTATAAACATGTCTTAAAATAATTGTTATACACTTACATAAATATAAAATATTTACATTTTTCCAGTTAAGTTTGGTGTACATTAACATCTTGAAAATTCAAATAGGCGCGTTGTCTTTCCTTTAATTCAGAACGACGCAAACGATATTAACGTTGGTTTAAAAGAATCGAATGCACGTGATTCATGATTGACCAATGAAAGTCAAACAGCACAAAAGTAAAAATACCAGAATTTGTTTCTTGTTATTCTCCATTTCTCAAAATAGCAGTGTCATGTAGCCTTGGTTGGAAACTAGTCTAGGAGAAAAATATGAATTCAAACCAACCCGGAGAGTGTATGGCTCCGCCAGGCTGTCTTGGCCAGGAAACCCTACTGCTACTGCAGTACATGTGGTGACCCTACAAACCTAAGCGTTTACGGTATTCGTGATCGTGATGAAAACAAATAAAAGGATTTTGTTTTATATATATATACGACCAATGTTTATCTATCCTTGTACCAATCTATTCTTAAATAGTCAAATATTAACGACCAATATTATCCATTGAATTATAAGATAAAGTACAATTAGAAAAGGTTTCTCAATCTAACATGTTTAACTTTTATTAAAACTTCAGCAGAGACTGAAATATGGTGTAAAATAAAGAAAGAAATTATGGTATGTTTAGTTTTGTGTTGTTTGATTTTCATTGGTCAGTCATGTTTCACGTGCATTCGACTGTTTTAAACCAACGTTAGTAGAATTTGTGCTGTTGCGAATTCAAAGAAAGATTACCCGTTCATCCTCATCTACAATGCTTGCAGATTCCTATATAAGCGAGCGGTATTTACCTATGGACGAAGTGATATATTCCTACAGACTCAAACGTAATGAACCAACATTAGCCTTTCCCCTAACCAAGTAAATACCTATACTCAAATATATTAAGACTGATTTCAATATTAAAATTCCTTACAAAACTTGACATTTCGAAAATCCGCCAATGATATCATCTGTTTAGGAGATTGAAACACACACATACACACACACACACATACAGAGAGAGAGGTGGAGGGAGGGAGGGAAAGAGAGAGAGAGGTGGAGGGAGAGAGGGAAAGAGAGAGAGGTGAAGGGAGGTAGGGAAAGAGAGAGAGAGAGGTTGAGGGAGGGCGGGACTTAGGGAGGGAGAGAGAGAAACTTACAGGCATACATACGTATCAAATATTTTAGATGCGTACTAACATTTATCCTGTCGAACCGTTTTATACATGACGTCACTTGTATATGATAAGCGTATATTTACTTTTATAATGAAGTAATCCTAAAAATGACAGGATGAAGCTGATAAAACTTCACTCTATGACGCTGACAAATAAACTGTCCTAATATTGACCAAAAATAGTAGAGAGTAGTTGAATAGAAACATTAACTTGGAAGAGTTCCTCCACAAATTCATTTGGATATGTGATTACTTATATGAGTAAAACGACAGAACTTTCCGGATAAATTTAATTAAATTCATATGCATGTACACACACACACACACACACACACACACACACACACACACACATATATATATATATATATATATATATATATATATATACAGGGTGTATCAAAAATACTTTTACAAACTTTGTGGGCGGATTCCTCACGCCAAAACAAGTACAAGTCCCTATAAACATATGTCCACAAATCCCTCGTTTCTGAGTTATTAAGCTTAAATAAACTTTATGGTAGATGACGCTGTGTTGACTCTTAAATTAGGTTACATTTGTCACTCCTGTAGATTTTTGGCTAGACTGTTCCGTTTAACAATGAGAAGATATTCATATCGTGAGCAGGCAGATATGAATTTTACCTACAGCCTCGCGATTTGTACTGGATCAGATTGCGTTTGCAGACCGGAGGCATTCGAGTCATCGTACAATAGCTGCTGGTTATCGTCGCGTTGCTGAGATAGGATCTGTGGCACCAGGGACTATGGATCAAGGAAGACTGAGATCCATCCGTACGTTTGACCACGAAGAACACATTCTACAGGCTGTCGGAGATGACTCACGGATCAGCACACGTCAAGTAGTCCTACCATGTCATACATCTCATAGTAACACATGGAGGGTACTTCAAGAGCAGCTCCTGTATCTGTATCATTTGCAACGTGTGGAGGGCTTCTCACCCTCAGATCATTCAACACGTGAGAACTTTTGTCGGTGGTTTATGGCACAAACTGGGGACCCGCTGTTTCTCTCTTCGGTCTTGTTTACTAATCATTTGTAATAGAATGAAAGAAAAAATTGGCACGACCAATATTTATGGGCGGATAGGAATCCAGATGGTACAACACAGGCTAGAGACCATAATCAGTTTACGATTAATGTGTGGGCTGGAATAGTAAGCGACTGTCTGGTAGGTCCATATGTTCTCCCAGCACGTCTTACAGGAGCTGTCTTCAGGAACTTTATTTTGATTCCACTTCCAGACCGGCAAGATGATGTACTCCTATTAATACGGCGACGTAAGTGGTTCATGCTTGATGGGGCTCCAGCACATTTTACTCACATTGTTCGCGATGCACTGGCTGTCATCTAGCATAAGGGATGAATATATAGGAGAGGACCGGTTACATGACATAAACATGGAACTCTGTCCTTTGGTTGCTTATCTGTGAGACTACCTAAAATAATTGGCTTATGCAGTTGGCATCAATAATGCATGGATGCTTCATCAACGTGTCACGGGGTGTTGCGAATCCAACTGACACCGTGCGGGATTATTTGAAAGCGTCTGCCACTCATTGATCCGACGGGTGCATGCGTATATATGAGCATTTGAAAATTTGTTATGAGTTGCTGTGTAGAGGTACAACGATGGCCTTTTGGACAAATGTTTGTATGGACAATTTACCAAAATTCCTCAATCCAAAACAAGGACAAATGTCCATATAAACATATGGATATCTATAATTAATAATCAACAAATACTTTTACCTCATATGAGGAATAGACTATTTCGGCAGACGACGAAAGTGGTCGTCTGTCTTTTAAAGACAGGTTTGGAATTAAATGAAGTTCATGTCTTTAAGGTTAGAAGAAGAGGGGGTAGCAGTTAACTGAGGATTTGCGGCTGGAAGATATAGAGTCGACTTAATCCTTAACTTGCCGAAAACGCATAATACAGAGTTTACACTGCTTCAGTTAGACGTTAGACAGTTATTAAGGACGGTGGTAGGTATCTATCTTAAAGGAAAGATATATATATATATATATATATATATATATATATATATATATATATATATATATATATATATATATATATATATATATATAATCATTTCACCTCAAGCAAGGTGGCAATGCCCCTACTACGCAGGGGATTACATAGAGTGAAAGTGAAAGAGAAGATTCTGTATATAGAGGAAAGTACAGAAGCTGAAAGCTATTCAAGAAGATAGAAGATGGCGATTGACGTTGCATCTAAACTTGTGAAGATCGTATTTATCAGGGAAGAAAAGAAACGGAATATATATATATATATATATATATATATATATATATATATATATATATATATATATATATGATTAAATAAGTTACAAACATTACGCCTGCTTAATTTTAGCCTGGTCCGTTCATATTCACGGATATTTTTTCGTGTATTACAATATTGTAATACACGGAAAATACACGGTGAATATGAACGGATAATACTAAAAATAAGAAGACATAATGTTTGTATTTTATTTAATCAGACATACCTACAAGAGAATTTGCTGCCTAAATTCACAAATATATATATATATAAATATATATATATATATATATATATATATATGTGTGTGTGTGTGTGTGTGTGTGTGTGTGTGTGTCTATATATCTGTACGTTGTCTTCATTTACTTCTGAAATTATAGCCAACATACGGCGCTTGGAACGGCTCCTGATAAAACATAGTAGATATTCGTTGTCTGTTTTCTTTAACAATATATGTCTGTCTGTCTGTCTGTCTGTGTGTCTGTCTCTCTCTCTCTCTCTCTATATATATATATATATACATATATATATATATATATAGAGAGAGAGAGAGAGAGAGAGAGTGAGAAAGAGAGAGGAGAGAGGTGAGTATTTATAATTAGAGAGAAGGAGGGAGAGAGAGTTAGGGTCGTTACTTCTTTCCCCCAGGTGTATGACGCATTCGGATTCCGAGAAACACATCTAATTCCAACATTTCTTGCTAACTTTAGCTACTATTAGAATCCGAACAATTTAACGATACAGGCGAGAGTAATTGAGAAAACTCAATTAATTACTTATAACAGCATTAACTTTCACACCGAAAGTGTGACCAACTCTAATAGGACCAACTAAAATTGGCTGAACAATGCCAAGAACACAAGAGTTTCTTTCAAAATCCGGATTAACATTTTCAGAAGGCGAAGACGAAATGCTCCATTTTAAAGACAGAAAGCACATCAACCAAAAGCTAATGATTAAAAGAGAAAATTACTACTTCAAAAATTTATATATATATATATATATATTTTCACATTTCATTGAATACGACAGACAAGTTGCTTTGATTTAGTTTTTTTATAGAATTTCCCATTCGATTTCAATTTTTTTTTTGTTTTCAGATGATAAATTATTAAAAAAAACTGTCCGAATGTTCTTTTTTTCCGGGCACAATAATAATTGCATCATTTACATGTAAAAGCAGCTAAAGATAATGGAAGCCTTATTAATAAAAACAAAAAAAAAACACTTATTAATATTAACTATGAACATGGTCACAATATCTTGACTGAGTTTTAAAAAAATGAAAACATTATATAAATACATACATGCAACAAACTATTTCTTGTTTGACAGTTGAAATATTTCATCCTTGAAAATGGCTAAATGTATAGCCGAAAGCGTTTGGAAAAAAAAGAACATTCGGACAGATTTTATATAATTTATAATCTGAAAAGAAACAAAATATTCGATCGCATGAGAAATTGTATAAAAAAATAAAGCCAAGCACCTTGTCTGTCGTATTCAATGAAATGTCCATGAAAGACGGATTGCTGCCTAAATACACACACACACACATACACACACACACATATATATATATATGAAATATAGTCTTAAAGTGTGCTAATTTATGGGATAAAGTGCTCAATATCAGAGATAGAGCGTGTGTAAATATAAAAGTGGGCATGGAAGTCAGCACTTAGAGGCGACAGTCTGTTTCATGCTAGTGCAATCGCCTGACGATTGCACTAGCATGAAACTGACTGTCGCCTCTAAGTGCTGACTTCCATGCCCACTTTTATATATATATATATATATATATATATATATATATGTGTGTGTGTGTGTGTGTGTGTATTTTTTTTGCCATCCACAGACAGACTGTTTCGCTGTTTCACAGCTCATCAGTGTGGCTAGACGTCCGGTTGCTTCTAGGATTGAAACCCGACTGAATTTGCATCAGTCCAAACTTCTCCCACTAAGCCATCAGCGTACGGTACGGGATGAAGGTGAATTTTAGCGTGGTGTTTATTTTTAGATTCGGATAAACCCCCAGTGACTGACAGTGACTCAATTCTGTCGAAGAGTCATGCAGTATTAGCTTAAATAGTCACTGTTTACAAATTCACACCTCAAACCAGAGGGATCAATCGAAATTAATTTTTCAGGAGCTATTTTGCTTTACTTTGTATTGAGCACCTTTTAAAAGTAAATGCTACGAACAGTTCCATCTGTTCTTTCTCTCATTTGCATATATATATATATATATATATATATATATATATATATATATATATATATATATATATATATATATGTGTGTGTGTATGTATGTGTGTGTGTGTCTGTGTGTGTATGTGTGTGTACGTCTGTGTCTTTCATTGAATAATATAGGTGTATTAAGTCTATTTACTTTCCTAATGATCCTTTCTAGTTCTCTCATCACATTCTTGATGTTCAGATGAAATTTATGAAGGAAGGATCCGTAGCTTTTTCCTGCACAAGTACGTTCGAAGTTTTCCGAATTCATCCTCAGAAGAGAATGATAAAAACAACGTTGTTGTCACTGTGATAAAATCTGCGTTTCGTTGTGAGGGTTCATTTATAAAGAAAACACGTGGAAATGCGTTCAGCTATAATTATTGTACTTCAAATTATCGATGACCTCTATATCAAAAGTACTCTAGCAACGCTCAACAAAATTTATTACGAGAGTAGCAGCAATATGTTGAAGTGCATATAAGAAATATTTAATGTCATTTAGCAATTCTACCAATTTTTTTACCTACGGTGGAGTAATGGATAGTAGCTCGGTTTTGAGTAATCGGAGAACCGAGTTCGAATTCCAATCGAATCCATTACATTCACTTACGTGCTAATACATTTGAGAAAGGTATGAATCCTCTTCTTCTCCCCTCAGCTATGGGTAAATAGCAGGACAGACCGGGTTCTACGGCTTTAGATGACAACTGGTCTACCGCAGAAATAAATAGCAACCTACTGCGGGGGAAAAAATTCTGCCTCGTCAGTCATGCATCGAAAGATGCATGATCGCCTAAGCGTGTATCACGCATGGCACATAACTAACTGAACAATTTCTGGTCAGCAATTGGGCGCTTGTATCGCGAAAATTCCATAGCGACAACCGATAAAAAATTTTAATTTTAAAATTATTAGAACGGAGCATATCCACACATGTTTTTAGAAAAATCACCATCACAACTAAATATCTAAAAGATTTACTCTATTATTACTGAGTAATGAAAACGATTCCCACCGAGTCCCCGAATCTCGTGGTCTTGTGCCAAACATATGTAAGTTTAATAATTAAAATAAAAAAGATGTAGATTGTCGCCTCTGGCTGGTTTAATGGCTATTGCCTTTTACTGTTTCACAACAAGTAAGGTAATAAAGCCACTAAGATGCAAAAAATGTTGAACGATAATTCCGAGAATAAGAAAACAATTTAAGAACTGGAATCAAGAAGACAGAATATAACGATCGACATTACATTTACGTTTTTGAAGATCGAAGTTGACTGAAAAGCAAGAAGCCGGAAGCCAGTTTCACAAGGGATATTGCACTTACATTCGTTAACTTTAGTTACCAAAAGTTAGTTTACTTGACATCATTATTGAATAGTGAGTTCGATCCTCACTGTGTGCCACATTGCTATGGTGAAACACACCTAGTCTATAGATAATAGACTCTCCCACCTAATATAAGTAGGAGTCAGTGAGGGTCGACTGGGAGTCCGAATACGAAAGTAGTCAGCTACCACAACTAGATTACTCTGCGTAAATACTTATTATAACAAGTTCCTAACGTTTTTGTACGTTGAACCTATTTAGGACCGAATTTAGTCCAAATAGAGTTTTCACTGCGGAAAGTAACTCTAATTAATACTTAATACATGAAGGAACATGTGTATATAGGCACCTTGTTAAGGGTAGTTAACGAGCTTGTTCAACCATAACAACTGAATATTGAGTACGAATGTCACTGAGTGCCCCAACACCGTTGGTCTTATTTCAAATTAGTTAATGATAAGTAAATAATAACAGAAGAAATATTTATATATACACAGCTCCTGAAGCATGATTTACGAACCCGTTCGACAATAGCAACTGAATATTGAGTGCGAAACTTACTGAGTGTCCTATAATGTTGACCTTGTGTCAAACTTTGTTAACACTTTCACTGCTACTCATTTGCCCAGTGCTGCCCCCATCCGGCCAGCCATTTTCAGAGTCATCTTCGTTTTCGTCAGGAATATTTTCAAATTAGATACGAAACTACCATGACGTAGAGAAAAATCGAGGCTGACTAATAATTTGCATGATAGAACAGTTAGAATTTCCCGTATTTTACGATAGATGGCGCAACGGGACACTCATACCAGCGGTATGCAAAAAACGTAGGTTTCCGTACTTAGCCAGTTGGAGCAAGATAAGAAAAACGAAGATCTCCGTAGTTAGCAGCGGAAGGGTTAAGTTTGTATATTGTGAAAGCCAATTTTATGTTGGTAATTCAATAGATTTCAGTATGAAAAAGATAAACAATGGTTAAGTTTACGCTTCTCTGTCTCTATTCATTTTTAATGGTCAGTTTTTCACAATGTTGAATTTGCGGGCGCCTTTGGGCAGGATCGAACTCGTCAAATGCAATCCTAATTTGATAAACACCTAATTAAAACGCTTTCGCGAATGACTGTTTTATTTTTCTTTCTGTATGAATTTCTAGGATGAGGTGTTATCATTATTTACTCTATTTAGAGATGGACTATTTCCCTCATCTCTTTTGTTGTTATGCCAACAATTCAGCCGATGTGCCTTCCGGGCTTCAACATGTGTATATCAAACCGACTAACCAACAGCGAATTTCGAATTGAATCTTTTATTTAATTCTCGGATGTAGACTGTTTTTGTTCTACAGTGCGTGTCTAGGCATATCTCTTCTTGTTTTAGTACTTTGCAGTTATTACTCACCCTCTTTCCATCGAATTCAAGTAAACACTACCGGCACTGGGATTGAACTCAGAAGTATTATTTACGAATCAACGGTTTAATCAACTAAATATTGTCCCGTAGATTAGTGTATAAAAGTGTTGATTCGTAAACGGTTGAAACATTGTGATGAAAGCAGGAACGTGAAGACAATCGTCCACATGTTAATAATGTTAATAAATTTATTTTTTTTCTTTTGAAGGGAAATTCCTTTATCTTCAGTAGAAGAACGAATTTGTACACAGTCTCTGCAACAAGATTCGAAACAGGAATGCCTATTTCACTAACTCACTTCCTATCTATTCGTCCATTTAGTTTTCTTTTACGTTTCTCTGGAATCATTTATACACCCACATAGAAATTCATGTACACACACTTAAACCTATTATCATTCTTTTAAAATTGCAAAGGTTAAATGGATATTTTTAAAGCTACAAACCTATATTACGACATTCAGAACAAAATAACCTATCCTTTTATATATATATATATATATATATATATATATATATATATATATATATATATATATATATATATATATATATATATAGTGTTAATTTGAAAGACTGTTTTTGAAGCCAAAATTGGTGTTTTTCAGTGATTTGCTAATAGAAAGGTATTTAAGGCAAGCATACTTTGCGATAGAGTGCTCAATATCGGAGATAGAGCATTAATATATATATATATATATATATATATATATATAACGGTGATATGTCTCTGTGTGTTGGCGTGTTTTTCTCTGTGTGTTTTGATGCGCATATGGATAAAATTTATGTTTTTATATATGTGTGTGCGTGTGTGCGTGTATGTGTGTTCATGGATAAGAATTACGAATAGATCTTTGCATGTGGGTGTTTTTATTCCCCTATATGTCTATGCAAGGCTATTTCCATAGCATACATATATGATTACCTAAATAAGCTGTTAATATATATATATATATATATATATATATATATATATATATATAAGCCTCCATAAATATATGAACAGAATCTCACGCTGTAAGAAAGACACACTTAACCAAACTTTCTAACATTACAACCATGTATATATCTATATATATATATATCTATATATATATATATATATATATATATATATATATATATATATATATATATATATATGGACATTTCATTAAAAACGACTGACAAGGTGCTTTTATTTAGTTTTTTATATAATTTCTCGTGCAATCTAATAAAGTGATAAATAATATAAAAACCGTCCGAATGTTCTTATATAAAAAACTAAATAAAAGCACCTTGTCAGTTGTTTTTAATGAAATGTGCACGAAAGAAGGATTGCTGCCTAAATACACAAATATATATATATATATATGTGTGTGTGTGTGTATTTGTTAGAGTGCGCGGGGGGTATCTCTGTGTGTGAGTGTGGGTGCGTGTATGTGATAACTACAACAGATGCATTGAAATGTGTTTGCACATATAGACACATGCATACATTCACTTTCACACCCATTCTAAAACAGTTACACGCCATCGCAATGTACATGAAAAGTATACATTCCTTGCCTAAAGTTATTCGAAATTTCTAAGCATAGACAAGCCAATCAATAGATATAGCATTATTATATATGTTTGCCTGTGATCAATACGGGATCAATGCAAGTTCATGTGTTCTTAGAAGATAGTAAAAGAACAGAGATTGTCCTTCCAATACATCCGATAACCCCCATCCCATTCCCTTCTCCATTTACCGCCGTTGCAAGAAACAACACAGATTCTGAAACCTGATATCTCACCGATAGTATACACTTGGTTCTGTTGTCTTTCATTTTGGTGAAAAGGGTGGAACAGCCTCCTGGTTACAGCAATACAGAAGATACTATGAGTTGGACAGTACAAACACCTAATTTACCCAGTTAGAATTAAATCGTAATTTTCAAATTAAGAATCAGTCTAACCTGCTCGTATATTTCAAGTCAGTTATATGACATGCGGAATACACGCTTTCGATACATATCTATACATATATATATTTAGGCAGCAATTTTTCATAAGCCATTATCAAAGATGACAATTATATTTCAATATCACTCTCGCGTGGTCATGTGTGACGTCACGAACTGCGATTCGATTTTCGCTTCCGCGTCTCGTATACACGAGTTTGTCGTTGCTTTGAAATTTTTCATGCAAAAAAATTATTGTTTCGACCGTGTATTGTGTGATATATTGAAATGTAATTGTTATCTTTGATAATGGCCTATGTAAGCCGAAAGCTAAGATAATATTAAAACATCTATCAATACGGTGATTTTCTTTCGTCTTTCAATGATGTTATAAAGCTTATCAGACAATATGAAAGGAACTTACTAAAAATAAATAGACAAAACTTGTCTATATTATTTAATAAAACATGCCTCAATGATATATATATATATATATATATATATATATATATATATATACTAAAGTTATTCCAATGCAAGACTCGAAAGCCATTCAGGCGAGAAGATTACCCCTAGAAAAGTCATATTGATTTTTATGGCCTTTCATCCTCCTTTGGCAGGTTATTTAAAGCCAGATTATTTTGCTGTAATAATTTTTCGGAGATAATAATTATTTACTGATACGGTGTCCTACTATTTGACCCATATCTGGGCAAAAGCAGAAGTGGATACATACCTTTTCCAATGATATACGCGCGTAAGTGGATATAACGAACACGACTAGAATTAGACATCGGCTCTCCTATTTCCAATTCCGAGGAATTATCCTTTACACCAGCCGCACATCCAAACTTATGAGCGAAAGAGAAGGTGTTAGGAAGTGAATAAAGTTTACAGATAACAATTAAGCCTAAATTTAAAGATATTAGGATTATGATGGAAGCATCTCCTCAAGAATCTGTCACACTAATTGGTAGTTTCGAAGAAAAATGGTCTGAGCAAAACATTCTTCTTATATTTAAAACATCCAGGATTCGTGGAAATAGCATGGCTTGTCCCAGTTCTGAAGGTCCCACCGTTAGGATTAAAGCAGAAAGCCTATCGGAAATTTAGCTATAGGTGGCTGTGTTCTTAGGTTACGCAAAGGCGTTCGGTAAAGTACGCCACAGAGACTTGCTGGGATTACTCAGCAATATGGATATATTTGGGAAAGTTATTGGAATAATCAGGAACCTATACAGGTAGCAAACTGCCTGCATATGGATAGAAAATGAGTTCAGCAAACATACAAAAATAAAAAGAGGTGCAAGACAAGGATGTGTCTCACCACCGGACTTATTCAACCTATACAGCGAGGCGATTCTGAGAGAAGTCCTACCAGGATTCATCATTAGCGGTCATAATCTTAACAGCATACGGGGTGCAGATGAAACAGTATTGATAGCAGACACAGAAAAAAAAACTAAAAACACCTTTACAGAACATAGTAAAGGAAAGCGAGAAGAAAGGATTAAACATCAACTGAAGAAAGCAAAATGCATGATTGTTAGCAAAAGATGAACCCACAGTACGAATTGTAAATCGGATATACCAAAATCAAGCGCAGAAATTTAAATATCTGAGAAGTGTTTTTTTTAAGCATTTCACCCTAAGCAAGGCGGGAAGCCACTAGCACGCAAGGGGTTACAGAAGATTTGGAGCTAGAGCAGATAGGAGTCATCGAGGAAAGGATGTGGAGAAGGATAGTGGATAGATCAAGGCAAGGGGTTACAGAAGATTTGTAGCGAGAACAGATAGGAGTGTTAGAGGAAAGGATGTAGAGAAGGATAGTGTATATATCAAGGCAACTGGAGATGTTGATTGACATTACATTTGAATTGTTGGAGATTATAGTTGTCAGAGAAACAGGAATAAGGAAAGGAGTTCCACAGACGAGACACGAAACTGTTGGAGTAGAAGAGACGGCCACATTTAACAGTTTAAATAGTGAAAGGGTGAGAGCGGGATGCCAGCCTCGTAGGACGCTTGAATTCACGAAGTCTGGGAACCAGCGAAAGCAGCTTATCGGAGCAATTACCCTGAAAGCATTTGTAAAAAAGACAAAGAGAGTCGACGGCGCGTCTGTGAGAGAGCGACTGCAGACGAGATGCCAGATCGGGGCCAATTTACGTTGCATATCCGTCTCTGGATCTTATCAAGAAGCCCGAGGCAAAAAGAAGGGGCTCCAGACCATATATGGCAGCAATACCCCATGCAAGAGTGAATGGTTGATTTTTAGATTTGAAGGATCGATTCCGGGGAGAAAAATTTTATGGCCCGGCACAGGGAGTCAATTTCCCTTGCGGTGGATGAAGCAATTGATTCAATGTATTTGTTCCATTTCAGGTCGGCAGTCAGCTTGAGACCGAGCACCCGCAGAGCGGAGCTCTCGAGAATTTGAACTTCAGACATTCTAATGGGATGTTGACCATGTTCACCATAGTCTATGAATATAGAATCCAGCGCAGTACGTAATCAGTTCAATGAAACAACGTTAAGGATTAACACTCACGAATCAGACACTCTACTGAATCTGACTATATCGCCAATACCACCAGCAGCTGTTCCGTAATTCAGTCTTCGATATCAATAGCTGGCTGCTGCACATATTCAGGAAAAACATGGCCGTCTTTATACACGTCGTATTGAATACTTTGAGTCTTCTGATTGGTTAAATCTAATAGTGGTGAACTATAAAATGAGTCAGCTCATTTTGGCTGGCTCTCTAGTACATCGTTGATACTGAAATCCAAAGGCGTATTGGGATAGCCAAGGAAGCATTCTAAAAGCTGAGCAGAAGACTAAGGAATAGAAAATCTTCGCTAGAAACATGGAAAACTAAACTGTTACGTGATATATGTCCTGTATGACAGTGAATGATGGACGATCTCCTCAAAGATGAAGCGGAGACTTGAAACAACAGAAATATGGTTCTACAGAAGGATGCTGAGGACACCAAGGACTGAACAAGTGAGTAACGGCGGAGGTTTAGTGAAAGTGGAGAGAAAAAGGCAACGAGTACGTAAGGAAGAGGAAGTTTAGGTTTCTGGGGTACATAATGAGGACCAAGGGCTTGGAAAATCTGATGACTCTCGGGACAGATTGCGGGAAAGAGGGATAGAGGAAAACAGCTCATAGCATACTTAATCAGCTTGAGTGAACAAGGGATTAGGAGAAATAACAGAAAGATAAAGCGACAGGAAGTTGTGGAGAACAACATCACCTACGTCTTGAGGGGACACGACACATTAAGAAGAAGATGGCGACTGCATATTTAAGACTAGGCCTTCCATTACAAGACCGCGCAAAACAGTTTGAACTCTATCAAATTGAAACGCTAGTACTGAGAACCTCCATTTTAAATATGGCAGGAATACTCCATTTTTGTTGTCTTTTGTCTAACCTGACTCCTGTAAGGATAAAACAAAGCAGAAGGAATCAGAAAAAAAACATTAATGTAGAACAATTTAGAAATAATTAGGTATGTATAACTGGCCACTCGTATTCGAGGAAACCCGTCTACTAGGGTAGCTAACCAATCCCTATTGCAAACGGTTGCTCAGGCGCATTTGTGTTTATTCAACACCCATAGAGCCCACCTGTGGTTTATACTGCAACTATGCTGAACAGACCTTAGTTGCAGTTTCTGGGAAAAGGCGTGTTATCTAGCATGATCAAAAATTTGAACCAGGCCAGCACGCTCAAGCCCTCGGTCACGATGAATTGTGGCTTCGTGCTAGCACAGCTATCGATGGCACTCAAGGGTTCTGTCTACGCAATTTCACTTACAAGACTTGGGTCAACCCGTTGTATGATTTTTCAGGCACTTTCCAATGGTGCTGCACGCTAGGATCGACTCCTCCAGTCCGATAACATCAGGAAGTTTCCTTCCTGACAAATCGAGCATGGTGAGATTCGAACTCGGGTCTCATGTTCAGAATACAAACGTTCTACAAACTCAACCACGTGTCTAAATAATTAGGTGGAAAAGAACGTATTACTCGTACAGGCATATGACCTCTAACCTTCAAAACTCTTACCATATTCTACTTAATGATTCCTTTTTGAAGATATCTCAGCAATATGTACCTTGAAACTAAGCATACATTACGTGTGGAAGACAACGTATTCTACTAATAGAGCTATCTAATCCCTGCTGTAGATGCCCTTTGGTTTCTCCAATTTACCTAGAGCCTACCTGTGGTTTACTTAGAACCTACACAATCGCGGCACAACTGCCTCCATAAGTGTTGTGAATAGTTGCCTAACGGAAAGGCAGTAAGCCCAAACGGCCATGATAACTTGTGACTTCGTGCCAGCACAGCTATCGATTGCACTCAAGGGTTCTGTCTACCCAATTTCACTTACAAGGTTTGGGCCAACCCGTCGTATGGTTTTTCAGGCACATAACACCAGGAGGTTTCCTTCCTGGCAAATCGATCATGGTGGAGATTCGAACCCGGGTCTCTGGGCACGTGGCTGAGTGGTCAAAATGCGAACGTTCTAACCCCACAACCACGTGTCTAACTAATTAGGTGGAATAGAGCATATTACTCGTACAGGGATAATGACCTCTAACCTGCAAAACTCTCACCATATTCTACTTAAATGGAGAATCTGATTCCTTTTTGAAGATTTCTCAGCAATATCTAAATTGAATTATATGAAATACAACTAGACATACATTACATGAGGAAGACAATAGAGTCTGGTTTGTCCAAGTTGCACAGAGCCTACCTGTGGTTTCCTTAGAACCTCCACAATCACGGCACAACTGCCTTCATAACTAACGGAAAGGCAGTAAGCCCAAACGGCCACGATGACTTGTGACGTCGTGTTAACAAAATCATCGACAGATTCTGAAAACACTATTTACATTTCTCGGACTATTATCCTCGTCTTTGTTGCCATATTTATCACAATGTTTCGGCCGTTGTACGCTCCGGCCTTCTTCAGGTTGTTGGAATGTCGAATATAACCCTATATTTCGCTCGAGGACACATGGCACAGTGGATAAAAGCGTTAGTTAGTCCAGTGGCATGACCCAAAAAGTGTGAGTTCAATACCTGGTTAAGGTGGTGGAGAAATTGGAGAGGGGAATTAACAGGAGATAACTGATAACTGACACCCATTATACATGGCACTTGGAACTAGAACAGTCTACCCCAGTGAGCGAAATAAAAGGTTCAGTTCGACATTCCAACCACATGAAGAAGGCTGGAGCGTACAACGGCCAAAACGTGGTGATGAATATGGCAACAAAGATGAGGATGATAATCCGAGCAATGTAAATAGTGTACGCACTACCTCATCTCAGAAATATAGACTGGTACTGAGATTCTGAAAAGTTCTTCAATCCAGTGAGACTTTTCTGAGACATCCTATTTGTGCCATGCGCTGAGATTGTTTTAAAAAATATATGATCGGAATTTAGAAATTAAAAGTATTTTTGGATTAACGAGGTGATCGATGATAATTAATGAGGTAACGATATGATTAAACGTTAAGAATAAACTCAGATAGATGCGACGAAACTGATATTGATATCAATAACCTGTGTGAGATAGATAGATAGATAGATAGATAGATAGATAATGGACTGAGATAGATAGATAGATAGATAGATAGATAGATAGATAGATAGATAGATAGATAGATAGATAGAAAATGGACTGAGATAGATAGATAGATAGATAGATAGATAGATAGATAGATAGATAGATAGATAGATAGATAATGGATTGAGATAGATAGATAGATAGATAGATAGATAGATAGATAGATAGATAGATAGATAATGGACTGAGATTGATAGATAGATAGATAGATAGATAGATAATGGACTGAGATAGATAGATAGATAGATAGATAGATAGATAGATAGATAGATAGATAGATAGATAGATAGATAGATAATGGATTGAGATAGATAGATAGATAGATAGATAATGGACTGAGATAGATAGATAGATAGATAGATAGATAGATAGATAGATAGATAGATAGATAGATAGATAGATAGAAGGGACTGAACAGAGTGAGAAAAGCGTTCACAAACAGCTATCTAGCTCGGTATTTCGACAGATATGAAAATATTTCGATAGATATGTGCACCCTTATATAGATATGAAGAGACACAGGCTAACTGTGTGGAAATATTGGCAATGAATATGTAAAATGTATGAATATATTGATATTTTTACAAGGGGAGAGAGAAGAAGAGATAGTGAGGGAGAGATATAGAGCGAAGCCGAGAGGGGGGAGTGATAGAGTGGGAGGGATGGAGGGAGGGTGGGAGAGAGAGAGAGAGAGACAAGAAATCGACAGACGATCTGACC
>OZ038486.1:105612117-105629617 GCA_964036315.1 Acanthosepion esculentum
CTGTCTTTTGTAAAGCTTTCTTATTAACCTGGTCTAACCCTGGGAAAGATTTTTCTTTTGGTATTAGCTGTCTTTTGAAAAGCTTTCCTTTTCGTCTAATCTGACTTTCGTAAAGCTTTCCTTCTGGAACTGTATAATGAGGTTCTTCTGTCAGATATTCCACTGGAAAAAAAGAAGAAGAAAAAACATATTTCACATAGACAAAACCCTTCGTAAGTTGTGGGCTATACTCGTGAGAAAAATCTTTTGTATTTCTTTAAGGCATGGACTTCCAGGGATCCCTTCAATTACTCTACTGGAATCTTTTCGATACAATCCGAGGGCTTCAACTGCAACGGAGATTGTTGATCTTCCCATATGACACATTTTTGTATTTTGATAGCTTTTTGAAGATCTTCAAAGATACATTGCAGTCTGCAGGGACTGCCATATCAATAAGAAGGCACATTTTTTGTGTGCGATCTCTAATAACAATGTCTGGGTGGTTAGCTTTGATTGTTCAATCTGTGTGCATTGTGTAGTCCCATAAAATTGTAACAGGTACTATCTCTGTAACCGGGTCTGGATGGTGTTCATACCACTTCCTTTCAGTTTTCTTCCCGTAGAAGTTACAGATTTCCCATTGCAGATATTGGCCAACTCTGTCATGCTGGGTTTTTATTATTATTATTATTATTATTATTATTATTATTATTATTATTATTATTATTTTGTTGTTGTTGTTGTCAAAGAAATGAAACGTTGCTATCCGGAAATATGATTATTATCCGATGAATAAATAGAGAATTATTTGGATAAGAGATTGGTGATTCATCGGCGTGAACCAGCTTTATATGCAGGTAGACAGTTGCGAAGTATTATACACAGATACAAATATTTTTTCTTAAATTACTTCTTTTATGTGTCATGCCCCTTTAGCATGTAGGTGATCATGACTCACTATGCCTCAGCTAGGCTTGACCCTTAATATCCCTCTCTGTTCATGTTCCGCCATGCATTTTCGAAAGGCCGTTGGTTATGACTGCTTCTGTCTTTTTTTTACCTGTCCCGTGACAGCCAGATTATCCCAATCCTAGTTCATCATTATTTGTCTCAGAATTTCATCTTTATCTTTCTGGCCTTAAGCAAAGTGTCTTTTCGATCCCAACTTTTTTAAAACAATCTTCATTGATCACGTGCTCCTTCACTGTGATTCTATCGAACGAGACCTCAGTTGTCTTACGTCTCCTCCTGTTCTATGAGATAACTGTTCAACATTTATGGCCATATATGAAAACTGAAATGACATACCATTTCTAAAAACACGCTCGCGCACACACACACAAACACTCATACATACATAACATACACATATTCTGAAATATACTACTAGGAAGCGTCCTGGGTATGACGATAAACTACATCCGCGTCCTGGTAAGACGATAAACTACGTCAAACAGCAAGGCCTCTGATCAGGACGTTTTGAGGAGCGTGGTGTTCCCAGGTCCGCCATGACCCTAGGTGGTAGCACCTGTTAGGGTCCCAGCTATGGGCAAATAGCTAACCCCCCAAAATGGGGTAAAAACACTATGAAAGTGTACAAATAGTTTTTAATACCAGAATAACTTTGTAAAAAATTATTACCAGCAATAAATTTTTGAAGAAAAAATTATTACCAGTTATACATTTTTGAAAAAAAATATTACCAGCTGCACATTCTTGAGGAAAAAATATTACCAGCAATACTTTTGAAAGAAAAAATATTGCCAGAAATAGATTTTTGACAAAAAAAAATATTACCAGCAATAAAAATTTTGTCGGCTTTAAATAACCATTTGTGATTGATATGCCGTAAAACAAAGCAAACTCCTAGGAAAACAATTATAGGTTCACCTATCGTCCGGTTCAACCCCTGGTCTTTTGAAAAGGAGGAGCGCTTTATCCCTTGTTCCTTGTTTAGGATTCGTTCTCCTACTCCTTCTAAAGTCCTCTATTTTCCTCGCAGTAACTCCTTATGTTTTTATGGAATTATCACCTTGCTTGGAACGATTTAAAAAATAATGTAATTACATAGAAATTCAGAAAAAAATGTGCCACATACAATTTAGAAAATGGTGAAAAAAAGTTCTGTGTTTTTTTTTTATATTATATAAAAGAGTCCATTCTCTGTCCATTAAAAACTGTGTGCATGTGTGACGTACATGCGAATGCCGGTGTTGTGTGTGTGTGAGTTCCATGCGCTTATGCCATTTAATGTACACACGCACACACATAAAAGACGTTGAAATATTGCAATATGAATAGGCAGGTTCGCCTACCGTCCGGTTTACACGTCTCCCCTATCTCTTGAACAGGAGTAAAGGCTTATCTCTTGTTCCTTGTTTAAGGTTGGTTTTCCAGTTCCTTCTAAAGTCTTCTCAATCTCTTTCTCTCCCAATAGCCCATTGAATCTTAGTGGCATTATCACCTTCCTTGGAGTGAATTGATGAAACATAATAATAATAATTCGCCGTAATTTACAATACAACTATATGGTTGTCTTTGCCATATTGATGAAAAATCAGCCTCCATTTTGGAATCGCTTAATATATTTCCTCTTTTCTGTTGTTGGCAACCTGTATTTAGATACTCAACTTTTCTAGTTGCTTTGATCTATCCACTTAAGGGATTTGGAGCGAGAGGAGATAGGAATGAAAGGGGAAAGGATGTGGAAGGGAAGTGGATATATATATATATATATATATATATATATATATATATATATATATATATATATATATATATATATATATATATCGGTTTTGTAGTGCGTATTCAATTTATGTAACGTAAATCATTCAAACGAAAAACAAGTTGGTTGTAATTTATTATTAAATATTGTTTGTGAGAGTGATTCTCGCCATATAACTAGCTTCAGTATTTGTTTTTCGTTTGAATGATTTACGTTACATATATATGTATATATATATATATATATATATATATATATATATATATATATATATATATATATATATATATATATAAACGACCGCTCTAGGGGTCTTGAGGCAGTCACTCACACATGGTAGATACAATGCAAATTCCACGTATCGGATTTGAGCCGGCAAGGTTCTCACTACGGCTTGGCTGACAATTTCTGACGAAATATTGGAGGGAATGAGTGCAAAAGTAAAAACAGTAGACTAGACGGGAATTTGAACTCGGTTCACCGATCGTACTTCCTGTGCAGACAGTTATTACATACATAAAAGAATCGTTAATTCAATGACGTAATCCTTTGTTGAATTAATTGCTCGCTTGAGAGTTCGCGCGAGATCTCAGCTGAAACGACGAGAAAACATTGCAAATCTATTTGGACGATCGAGTATTTAAAAAGTCGAAACAACGATTATTTTTCACAATTTAGAAAAAAGTACGTGTCCAAATTTTTCTTTCATTGCTTTTACTTGGTTGAAGGGAATCATAATGGCGCTTCTGTAAGATCTTATTTGTAACTATGACAAAAAAACCCAAAAAAACTGTCATGTAAATGACAGCAAATGCGACATGATTTCTGATAGTGCGAAAAAGTACGGTGAGTGGCCAACTAAAAATATAGTGACAGACGCTCGCCCAATCAGGAGTCCTGAAATGCAAACATTCTTAACAATTCAATCAGACACATAGAGAAATACTTATTCGAGGCTCATTTTCATTGCTGTTGTATACATAAATATTTTATAAATATTTCCAATTAATCGAACGTAATAATTTTGTACTTATTTTATAAGTATAAATAAAACACTATAGATTGGTTGATTAAGCCCTTTTTTACGGCTTATTTATTCTGTGATAATAATGGTTTAGTGATATAGTGTTATTATTTAACCCATAGCTGGGGGAAAGCGGTGGATTCATACACCTCCCAACGGTATTTGCGCGTAAGTGAATATAAAGAATCCAAAGGGGAACTCTGGTCTCCGATTAAAATGCGAGCCGTTATTCACTAGACCAGCCTCACTTACAGCACTAGGTATTCTCAAAAGGTCACCCATCTAGGTACTGACCAGGATCGATGTTGATTAACTTCGGTGTTGGTATAGGAACCGGAGTTTCAATGTGATGTGTCCGTAAAGACAAGACACAGACGGTAATGGTTAAATCAATGGAAATGCTAATAACAAAATGAATCTCTTGGTAGCTATAAAAATAGCCTTCATCATACAGAACACATCGGGCATTCATTAAGCGAACAGTTAAGCGTTACTATCAGTTGACAAATATAAAATATTTTTTTATTAAAACAGATTTTCAGAATATCTCAAATTAACTCATCACTTTTATCACATATCTCATATTCAGTTATATCACTTATTACACATCTCAAATCCACACTTATCGCTTATTACACATCTCAAATCCACTCTTATCACTCTTATCACACATCTCATATTTACTCATATCACTTATTACACATCTCAAATTCACTCTTATCACTCTTACCACACATCTCATATTCACTCATATCACTTATTATACATCTCAAATCCACACTTATCACTCTTATCACACATCTCATATTCACTCATATCACTTATTACACATCTCAAATTCACTCTTATCACTCTTACCACACATCTCATATTCACTCTTATCACTCTTACCACACATCTCATATTCACTCATATCACTTATTATACATCTCAAATCCACACTTTTCGCTTATTACACATCTCAAATCCACTCTTATCACTCTTATCACACATCTCATATTCACTCATATCACTTATTACACATCTCAAATTCACTCTTATCACTCTTACCACACATCTCATATTCACTCATATCACTTATTATACATCTCAAATCCACACTTTTCGCTTATTACACATCTCAAATCCACTCTTATCACTCTTATCACACATCTCATATTCACTCATATCACTTATTATACATCTCAAATCCACACTTTTCGCTTATTACACATCTCAAATCCACTCTTATCACTCTTATCACACATCTCATATTCACTCATATCACTTATTTCACATCTCAAATCCATTCTTATCGCTTATTACACATCTCAAATCCACTCTTATTACACATCTCAAACCCACTCTTATTACACATCTCAAATCCACTCTTATCACTCTTATTAAACATTTCAAATCCACTCTTATAACTCTTATCACACATCTCAAATCCACTTTTAGAGACGTTATCACAATTGAAAATTTTAGTCTTGGTGAAACGTTTTAATTTTGGTAGATTGGCAAGTAAATAATTCGATTGTTTTCTTGTAAAATATACAACCCATTTTTGTTGTTACTGTTGAAAATCTTGATGTATTGTAGTTGTCTTTCTTCTGTTTCCCTGGAGTTGTTATGATTGCAATCATGGCACATACCTTTAATCGATCGTAGATAATCAAGATGTGGAACTATTAAATACCAAAAATCTTAAATTACATCGGTGAATGGATCCGTTATAACAAATTTAGTATATGCGATAAGGAAATTGAATATAGAATAGGCTACGCTAGAGGTAGTATCGCCAAATACAGTCAATTTCTACAAAAACAAAACATTAATGTAAACACACGTGCCATCTTCTTAAATAACCTCGTCAGCCATTCATAGATATCATATGAATGGCACTAAACCTGTTGAGAAATATCTAAACACTTAGCTGTATACAACCACTAAGATCAATGGTTACAAATGGCTATAAGTGAGTGAAGCTCTTGGTGAATTTCACAAATCTTGAAAACTTGAGGACAGAAACACAACCAAAGACTTGTAGAGAGAAAGTACATCACTGTCGGACATCCACGGCAACAACAACTGGAATGGACATCATATGTAACTCGAAGAGAAAATAATGGTATTATTATGATGATGACATTCCACACTACGTCGATTAAAAGTTTAGGAAGGAAACGCCCATCAATCATGGAAAGAGATATATCCTATTTCCCTAAAAGGGTTATGGAATGCAGTCTTCATCGATACTGGGAAGAGGAATAAAAGCTACTGGACTTGAAAAACCTATTTTCCTGAAAAGGTTAGGAAGGTAGACACCATCTACACTGGAAAGAGCGATAACAGCTACTGGACTTGAGAAACCTATTTTCCTAAAGATTTTAAGAAGGTAGGCTCCATCTATACTGGAATTAGTGATAAAAGCTACTGGACTTGTAAAGCATATTTTCTAAAACGTTTAGGAAGGTAGCCTCCATCTATATTGGAAAGCTACTGGATATGAGAAACCTATTTTCCTGAAAAGGTTACGAAGGTAGTCGCGGTCTATACTGGAAAGAGCGATAACAGCTACTGGACTTGAGAAACCTATTTTCCAGAAAAGGTTAGGAACGTAGCGTCCTTCTCTACTGAAAATTGCAATAAAAACTACTGGTCTTGAGAAACTTATTTTCCTGAAAAGGTTAGGAAGGAAACCTCCATCTATACTGGAATGTGTGGTAACTGTTATAGGAGATGAGAAATCTAATTTGGTGAAAAGGTTAGGAATGTAGCCTATCTCTTAATTGGAGATAGCGATATCAGCTACTGATCTTTAGAAACCTATAAAACTTTGTCATATTGCGAAGAGGACGTGAGTTATCTCAAACAAACAAGATTTGTCTTGAATGAGAATTATTTAAAAAAATCAATTGAACCGGACTGAGCATTGATTTGTCCTATTTTAGAGCCGTGGGAAACGTTTGAAGTTTAATTGAATTCATGGTCGATTTTTCATCTTTGTTAAATATGCAGAGTGGCTGACTAAAACTCCTTCATGCGCATGTGTAATCACATGAACATAAACATCACTTCCGTCTGATGAATGCTAAAGGATGAAAAAAGTCACACGAAAAATGATTCCTAATTTGTCATAGATTTAACTAATATATATGCACATGAAATAAATATGTATGATTATGACATTTATCTCGAAGAGGAGGTGTTGAAACGTTCTTGGTCTCAAGAAATCCTTCTTATGAACATGTTTCGACATTGAGTGAATTTGGGGAATGTGTTTCGGAAAATAAGTCTTTCAGTACCTCTATTCATCATCAGCATCGCCGTCGTCGTTGTCTTCATATATATATATATATATATATATATATATATATATATATATATATATATATATATCTTTTATGTCTCACCATTGCACAGTTTAGAAGACATAGTCGGGCTGACACTAAACGATTTTAACCTGTTCTATTTCTAGTTGAATAACCTGAAGGTTTTTACAGTGATCCTTATGACAGCGTCAAGATGGCTCAATGTCTTATCTGAAAACCTGGAGAAAAGAAACTCGATTAGTTTAGTAAATTTTTTGTAGGGATTAAACATTTTGGGGGATGGACAATTATACCATATTATTACACCATTTGGACATTTCTTCTGTTACACCCTGGATATATATATATATATATATATATATATATATATATATATATATATATATATATATATATATATATATATATATATGTGTGTGTGTGTGTGTGTGTGTGTGTGTGTGTGCATGTCTGTGTGTTAAATATACATATGTGTATATTGAGATAAACATATATATATATATATATATATATATATATATACGTACGTATGATAATATACGCACACAAGAGGGTGCAATAGGTAAAGTGTTGCCATTTTATATTCTTATTTTCGCGCATGCACCTTGTTTGTTCTGGATTTTGTCGCCTGCACAGTATGGTAGCGTCAGTTGGATACAGTCTGTGCGAAAAGGACAACCATGTCGCAATTCACCCCACCAGAAACGACATTCTGCACTGCTTGGCATATGCGCCGGAAAGCCCAATGCAAACATTTCAGAGTGGTTGGGTGTCAATCTGAGGACAGTGCAGAGGGTTCAGAAAGAGTTGGATGAGTCTAATGGTGATTACGAAGGTGCGGCAGCTCGAAAAACTCACTGTGATCTTTCTGATAAGAAAAGAACTCCTGGATTTGTTGGTGAGATTCTGACTATGATTTACAATGACCTCTCCAAGTCAATCAGGTCCATAGCCAGGGAGACAGGAGTGTTTAAATTTCTTATCAGACAGTTAGTGTATCAAGACATTTGGCAATGCATGAAGACATACAAGATGAGAAAGGCCAATTTTTCTCCCAAGCTATGAATCGCGCAAGGAATCTTTTGAACAATCTCATGTATCCCCTCCAACCGGACATGCTTTGGTTTTTCTCAAACAAGAAAAATTTCTGTCAGGATAAAATGGTGAACACAGTGAACAACCGTTGGCTGGTTGTGTCCTCAACAGATGTAACGAGACTAATGAAAACCAATTATCCAGTCAACACCATGGTGTTTGAAGTGATCAGTAGTGATGGCGACGTTTTGCCTCCATTCATCTTTCGCCAGACCCTCAGACAAACACGGAAGCCTACATCAAGTTAGTGCTGCCCTGAGTCAAGAGTGTGGTTGGTGGAAGACCCTATGTATGGCAACAGGATTCTGCACCATTCCACACGAGCAGGAGAACCCAGTAATAGCTATCAAACAATTTCTGCGACTACATCACCCCTTAAATCTGGCCACCTAACTCCCCAGATTGCAACCCTCTTGATTATTATGAGTGAGGAGCAATTGAACGAGAGACCAACAAAACTTCTTGTAATACCAAAGATTAACTGAAGGCAAGGATTATGGCAGCATTCAACTGCTTATACAAGGAAAGTGTCCAGAAGTGTGGCGGGCGATTCCGAAGTCGTCTGGAGGCAATGGTTGAAACCAATGGTGATTTTACTGTATAAATTTATTCTTTAGTATTACAAGATATTTTTGTGTAGTTTTGGCAAATAATGCGATGTCTGAGTCATTTTCATTTTTGTGTAATGTATCTATCGCCCCATGTAATATATAAATGAAATGAGAATGAATCGAATGTAAATTCCAACGTTCGTAACATTAATTTAAAGGAGAGCTCAATACAAAAGTAGAGCTGTATTCATTATTTTAGGATAATTACATCAACACGAGAATAAACGCTACATAAATACAATCAACGAATTTAAATTTGGGGGACATGAACTCTTACTTAACGTAGACCATTTTGATTGGTGGATCTGACTATAAACAAAACCAATTTCGTTGATTTCTCGTCCCGCTTTTTCTTACCTTTTCTCCTTATTCTTCCTTTCCTCTGGAAAAGAGAAAGTACCTCGTCTCTTTCGTACTTACTCTTTTAATTTTCTTCTTTTTTCGCTTGAAGAGAGGTTTTATGTGGTTTAAAATTTTAATATATATATATATATATATATATATATATATATATATATATATATATATATATATATATATATATATATAGTGCAAACATGTCTCACATGTCGAAGTGAAAATTGATGATGAAATGCTTCGGTTATCGAAGAAAATTTCGGTTCTCGAACAACATTGCCGAGCCGAGTAAATCCGACCGGAATCATTTCTGAGTCGACTGCCGTGTTTTATACACTCGTGTGTTGTGCCGTGCTTTTCTTTTCCAATTTTATTGTTTCCATTATTTTTTTCTCTATATTGACTCATATTGGAAAAATAGTTTCGGTTTACGAACGGCCATCAGGAACGAATTAAATTCGTGAACCGTGGTTCCACTATATATATATATATATATATATATATATATATATATATATATATATATATATATAATAATAATAATAATAACAATAATAATAATAATAATAATAATAATAATAATAAAAGGCTCAAACACTAATATTCCATGGTTATAATTTATTACATTGGAATCTTAATCACGATCCAATTCATCAGACCTACAAATTCAAAAAGAAATCGGAAAATATAACTCCGGGTATAAAAGATTATATATAAATTATTATATATAAATAATTATATTCTTACTCTGTCCTGGACATTGAGTTCTACCTGGATTCTATCCTCTTGGGAATACATACATACATATATATACATATATATATATATATATATATATATATATATATATATATATATATATATATATATATATATATATATATATATAATATATATATATATATATATATATATATATATATATGTATGTATGTATGTATGTATGTATATTGACCACTAATATTATATATATATATGTAATATATAATATATATATATATATATATGCGCATTGTCAGATGTAAGTATATATCCGTATAATATCACACACACACACATACACACACACGTATATATATATATATATATATATATATATATATATATATAGAGAGAGAGAGAGAGAGAGAGAGAGAGAGAGAGAGAGAGAGAGAGACCGGGGAGGGGAGAAAATCAGAGAGGGATATGAATCATCCGCCTATTAGAATAATTTATGTATTCGAGGGGGTGTTGATAATCCCTTCCCATAAACATCTGATGTTTGGTCATTTAGTCAAACTTTCAAAATAGGTTGGGCTGTTAAGTTTTCAGCACCCCGGCACACACACACACACATAGAAACACACAAACACTCACACACAGATGCATACACACACACACACACACACATGCACGCGCGTATATTTATATATATGTTAGATTGTAAAAACCGTTTATACATAAGAGTGGTGATGAGAGTTCTCAGTCCGACCAAAACACCTTCGCCACCCAAATTCTTATGTTTCATGATTTGGTAAGATTTTTGTAAAGTAGATTAGACCGACAACTTTTCAACAGGCCCACGTATATAAATATGGGTATAAACATATTACTATCCATCCGGCGTGTGGGCAATATTTACTTTAGTATGCCTAGAAAGTCTGCATCTAGATTATCTATTGTCACCGAAGTGATGACTGATGAAGAAATTTTAGAATGGACGCTATGAACATTACCCAAAGCAATTGGCAAAGATGGCGACTGGTTTATTTTGGTAAAACATCAGCTAAATACAAATCAATTTTCTTATAATCTTTTAAATATAAAATTAATCTTGTAAATAAAAAATGTAACAATTAATTTTGTTGTTATTAAAATTCTAAACAGCGCTTTAAATCAATTTCCGAGACAACCATAAGGGAGAAAATTGTGATAATATCAAGAGAAAAATCGTCTTTTGACACAGGTTTTTTTTTTCCGGGTACGAAATTTAAACATTGCCGGCGTGTGTACGAATTATTAGATTGATTGATTTGTTTTTTACGGCTTATCAACCTTTTGCGGTTTATTTAAAGCCAGAACATATTTTTAGAGTTTAAGAAATATTTTGAAGATAATAAATTTTACTGATTCATGTTCTGCTAATTAACCCATAGCTGGTGGGTGGAGGAGAGGTGGATTCATACCTCCCCCAGGGGTTTTTGTACGTAAGTGTGTAAAACAAACCCGAATGCAATTGGAACTATCCTCTCTGATTTTCCGTTTCGAACCGTTATCGCAACACCATTCGCAGAGTATTTTAAAATGATTCCAGTCTCGCTTTAGTCCAAAAGCGTCTCCACGTCAATGTGGGTGACAAAATATTTTCCACCCTGCAGCCCCTCTTGCAGAAGCAAGATATCGCAAGCCTCTGACTGCACTGTCGCTACTGCCATGCAAAATGCTCAGATGAAGACCATTCCTTTGTCCCACCAGTTCTAACCTTCACAACTTTGTAGCGAACCACCCTCATTCCCTTCGTGTTCAATTGGTGAGAATTAAGTTCCACTTTCTTCTCAAGAACCACTGCTCTGTGGAACTCACATCCAAAAGTACGTTTTCCCGATCACACCAATCTTAACCTGATCAGAATCTAGTGCTTAACGTTATCTTCACCATATATCCGCATAAACTGTGGCTACTACTCTGTATCTCTCGACCTCGAATATCTCCCGGGCCTTGTACAGGGTAAACGTTATTGTAAAAAATACAAATAATATATGTAACGGTTACTGGGAACAAGGCTTACTTAACCATTAAAATGCAAACACAACAGAACGAAAAAGAAGTACCAGAATATTATTTTCCATATTTTATTTCTCATGCCTGATGAAGCTTAAAAAAAAGGCGAAACATGTTAAATTTATAAATCTCACCTATTTGTTCCTTATCATATTCTGTCCTATAATAGTGTTATATAGGAATAAAATGTCGCTGCCGACAATGTAGTTGGAACATAGATCGCCAGTGAGCAAACACCGGCGATCCCATTATTGAATTAAGTAGATCACATGAACATAGTGGAAACGTATAAATAGAAAGTAGCGTGACGTCTAAATGATCACTCTTTATATTCTATCCTCTATTACTATACGGATCACTATTTCTCCTCTATCGTCTATTACTATACGGATCGCTATTCTCCATACTATTTACTAGACTAGCCTCTATACTGATCACTATTAGGTGGTTACTATTCGAACAAGTATTATCAAGCACTATTAGTGAGAGATTATTCGAAGGCGTCCGACACCAGCATTGTTTAACGGCGTTACTATAGTTGTAACTGCGTTTACAGTCTCCACTACAGCGAGCATTACAAAAGCTTCAACGAGTGTTCATTGATATCACAAAACACACACACACACACACACACACATATATATATATATATATATATATATATATATATATATATATATATATATATATATATATGATACATAATAAGATAGGATAATTTGTTCCTTTTCCTATCCTGGCTATTGCAACACTGGCAATGTCAAAACTCAGTATAATTTGGAAGAGAAAAACATCCGCTTTCAAACCACGATGAAAGTCTACATGTCCCTGGTGTTGTCTATACTGTTCTATAGAGGTGAAAGCTAGACTTTGATAGCAGAAAGCACCATCGGAATCTCCTTGAGAGAGCATAAAACCAATGCCTTTGTACGGGGCCAAGTAACACAACTCGCAGGCCAACAGGAGCCCATCTTGGCAATAGTAAAGAGAAGAAAACTGTTGTGTGTTGCCACATTCCTTTACCCAAGACGGTCCTTCAAGTTACCTTGGAAGGGAGTAGACGTAGGGGGTGGGGCAGTTCAAAAGCTGGATGAACATCATCAAAGAATGGACCAGGATGTACACTCTAACCCTGTTTCGTGAGACGGAAAACAGGTCTAGTTGGTGACGGTTAGTTGCTTCTTCGTTGCTCATGTCTCCTCTGCGATCACTATTGAAAAGAAGTTCATGGGAAAAGAAGTTCTCTGGCCAGTTTCTTGAAGTGAAAATGACGTTCATCAAGGAACGCGCCGTAATTTTTACTTATCCAAGTGCTTTCGGTCTCCACAAAGATCATCCGCTCGTGTGAATTACAAACTTATCTCGCAGGAGATCGAAAGTACTTGGGGAAGAAGAAAACGACAGCGCCTTCCTTGATGAATTTCATCTTGACACCAAGTAAATTGTTAAAGAACTAGAAAGGACTATTGTAAAAATATACATAATATGTCTATATATTCAATGAAACATGTTTCAATGGAGATATGCTGCTTAGACGCGCGCACACACACACACACACACACACACATATATATATATATATATATATATATATATATATATATATATATATATATATATGTATATATATATATATATGAGACTTTTATAAATATATATGTATATATGTGTGTGCCCTGACAACATGTTTGTGCGTAGCTTCAGTAAGTACGAGATCGTTGATATGTGTGTATATGATGCACGCGTCTTTTTGTGTGTACTAGTGCGTACGTCTGTATGCGTGTGAGAGGGTAAGGGCGTCACTTATCATTTCCCGGGTGTCACCTGAGTGACAAATTCAAAAACCACTTAAAAGCCACCCACACTAAAATTAGGGAGTCAAAAGAAAATGCGAAAAAAAAAAAAGAGTTTATGATGAAAATAAAAACTTTAACATTCGCCTCTTTCTCACTACTGAACTGAAAGCAAACAGATATTTAGTCATGCAAAAGGTTAAAAATTAAGCAAAAGAATTCCTAAGTCGGCTTCTCACTCTGATCAGGGCGTTTCCATGTCAGGTATTAATCAACTAGTCTCATAGCTCGTTCTAACCCCACATATTTGGTTTGTGTTAAATTAAGCCTACTAAATACCTATCCCACACTCGATAATGATACTACTACTAACATCCATCGTAATGGCTAATTGGAGAAACTTAGCAGGAGCTCAAATTGTTCTTATTACGGGTGAATCACTTGCGATTATTTCCAGAAATCTTTCTGCGATGCAAGACGTCTTGGGATTACCTGACACCTAGGGTTAGAAGATGAATTCTGATGATCATTACCCTACCGAAACATCTAAGAATAAGAGAAAACTTTTGTCTAAATAATAATAGAACTAATAACAATAACAATCCGTTCTGGGTATGACGATAAACTACGTCCAGCAGCAAGGCCTCTGATCAGGAGGTTTTGAGGAGTGCCGAACCACCTCTTAATTGCTGGTGTTCCCAGATCCACCCTGACCCGGGGTAGTAGCACCTGTTAGGGTCCCAGCTATGGGCTAATAGTTAACACCCACACTTTTGTAAAAATAGGTTATAATATCAGAAATTCTTTGTAACAAAAAAAGCAATAATTTTTGAAGGAAAACTTATTATCAGCAATACTTTAAAAAAAATACCAGCAATACAAACAGCTATATATTCTTTGGAAAAAATATGACCAGCTATAAATTTCTTCAAGGAAAAATATTCCCAGAAATAGATTTTAGAAGAAAAACATTACCAGCAATAAAAGTTTTGTCGGCATTAAATAACTGTTATGGGACTTTACCTATAACGACAGAGTGAACTCTTCCTGACACTATGAATACTACGCCTCTCAAGAGAGATCGAATCGATTCGAACCAATAGTAGTCCACTCCAAACCAGACTGACGGTCATACTAACACTTTCCAAATCTTGTATTATTATTATACTGTGTAATATATCTTTGTTATTTCTACTCTTGTGTTCTTGTTGTTCTTCCTTGGTCCTAAACTTGGACCATAACAATAACCCATTGAGGTTGATATGCCGTAAAACAAAACAAAGCAAACCAAATAATAACAATATGATATAAATCTTATAGACTTCTCCTGTCTTTCTGTTCATTCCTTAATTTTTCTTTCAAACCAAAAAAAAACAAACAAAAAAAACAGGCTATATCAACAAATGCAAGCGTTCACACTCAAACCTCTATTGGACTTGCGGGTCGTTGTACTCCCGAAAACGCTCATTGAAGGGGAAAACCGTGTTCATTGTGTAACATCATGCGTCATTCTCATTTAATCTACACCGCCCAATGTAGCAAACATGATTCGATTTATGTGGGTTGCACAACGGAAAAATTAAATAAATGATTCAGTGGCCACAGGTACGATGTCAGACAACAATGTGACGTCAACAGAACTTGCGGGAACATTTTATTACAAAGTACAGTGATATCGGGAAACATTATAAGGTGTACATTCTGAAAACATCTTCGGTATCTACCCACCTTTCGACCCTTAAAACCCACAAGGATAGTTGCGTATGCAATCTACTAAGTTCCCGCCCAGGGGAATGAACAGAACAACAACAACAATCTCAAAGTCTGAACGAATCTAACACCAATAATAATAATAATGATAATAATAGTAATAATAATAATAATAATAATAATAATAATAATAATAATAATAGGTCTGATATTAGGGCTTTCAAGGATTGTGATCCTGACTGAGTTAATGTTCTGATTTGGTGAATTAAGATGGGCAAAAATAAATGTCGACTTCACCATCGAGTACGAGAGCTCAACAATGTCCGTGGACTAAAGGGGTTCTTCTTATAATTTGAATGATGAGGCAACTTGATAAGGCAACTTGAGGATCATTTCTAAATAGTTGGGAACACCTTTGTCCTTCAACATGAAGGTATATTTAACTTCAGCCAATCTTGCAAGTTTGCGTGCTGATATTATCAAATATGGTCACCATATTGCGCAGTTTGGACTGTAATTCCATGCATCTAGTACACGTTTCTCTATCTGTCTTATAAGTAGTCTAATGTCATTTGTATATTTGTACTCCAGCTCCATATTTTTCGCATGCTTTTCTTTCATTCAATAGTAATAATAATAATTAATAGTAGTCTTACTGTAAGTTAGTGCTAACTGAAAAAGAATGAAGTCGTTGAGTGTTTCCTGTACTGATAATATCGGTGAGTAATAACTTAATTCTATGAGTGAGTGTGAAGATTTGGTTTCTGTTTTTGAAACATGGTAATTCCTGTGTAGTGATGGAACCATATTTTTAAATTAGTAAATTCATGTGATATAGAGCACTCTAACCCATAAATATAAATATATAATACCTTAATCAAAATTTTAACACACACACACACACACACATATATATATATATATATATATATATATATGTATGAGGGGATAACGATATATCATTTTATATATATATATCAATGACAATTTTAAATGAAAGAAGTATGATAAAGTGGAATGAATTCAAAACAAGGTGGAACCAACATCAACCTTCCTTTAATAATAATAAATATCGAAATGAAACGTTCTTCTCTAAATATGTTTGGCACTTAAAAGAAACCAATAAAACACCAATGGTAAAAAAAATAATAAGAAAAACTAAATGACCCATGTCCTTTGTGCCTACATGAAAAAATGTACATTATTAAGTTTCTGAAACATAAAAATTTACTAAATCAAAGAAACGAAATAGCTATTTTTTGTAGGTACTGTCAGATATTTTCCTTAAAAACAATTAATTTTTGAAAAAAAAGAGAGATATGAAACATACATATTTATACTTGATCATTAATTAATAATTAAATTCTAATATATTTATATGTAAAAATACCGTACATTATTTACATTATTGTCCTCATCTTTGTCGCCATGTTTATCACAACGTTTCGGCCGTTGTACGCTCCGGCCTTCTTCAGGTGGTTGGAATGTCGAACTGAAATCTTTATTTCGCTCACTTGGGTAGACTGTTCTAGTTCCACGTGCCATGTTTTAATGGATGTCAGTTATCAGTTATCTCCTGTTAATTTCCCTCTGAAAGTTCTCGGGTATTGAACTCACACTCTTTGGGTCCTGTCACTGGATCTAACCAACGCCTTTATCTATTGTGCCATGTGTCCTTGAGGACATCTGTGTCTGAATTTCTGGGTATTATAAACCTAATGTCTTCAGCAACCATTTTTACGAGTGCTCATATTGCAATTTTCTTGCTGTTATCATTCCATGATTTTACCAGAGCTCATATTGCAACTTTATTGTTATTATCGCTTTTCTCTGGCGCTCCTTATTTCTGGTTCCTATATTGTATTAATTTCTATGCTTGGTCGGCTCAGGAGATTTTTATGGCCTAGCATATGTTCTGATTCCTTAAGTTTACGAATTTTCCAATGGTGTTCCTTGTCTATGATATCAACCTGATACCACAGAGAGCGGTGATCTCCCTTCTTTCTCCATATGCGGTCAGCCACGCCTGATTTTCCCACTTCCCCTCGTATTACAGCTTTCCGGTGTTCTTGAAGCCTCACCTTAAAGGGGCGGCCTGTCTCTCCTTTATATTTCTTTCCGCAACT
>OZ038486.1:105634617-105644617 GCA_964036315.1 Acanthosepion esculentum
ATAATGGGTTACAGGGAATAAGGTTATTAAGAGTAAACCGGAATGTTTGGAAAAAGGGTAAAGAGAAGGAGAGGGATCAGTAGATGTCGATTGACATTACATTTGAATATTATTAGATTGTAGCTATCAGGGAAGCAAGTGATAGAAAAGGATCTATCTCCACGAGTGGGAAGTGCGAGATAATAAGCTGTTGGAGCAGCAGAGATAGCTATACTTAGCCGTTTCGACAATGAAAAGGTGGGACCGACATGCCAACCTAGTACAACGCTTCAATTCATGCAGTTTGGGAACTAGTGAGTGTAGCTCGTCAGAGCAGTTGTAATGAAAATACTTGTAGAGGGAATGTGTGTTTGTGTGTGATTTTGAAGTTTCAAATAGATATTGAATAAGATTGCACAATATCTGTGGTGTAAGTGTTTGTAATGACTTGGGTATAGAAATCAACATTGCATTGTAACTGACAGTTTCACACTTTAAGCGTCAGTAGACCGTGTGTTACTACTAGGCACGCTCTATATGTGGGTTAATGTAGGCATCTGGGAAGTAGGGAAAGGAGATAACCTACTACATTACGGCGTAACTAGTCACGACTCAATAAGCCATAACGTAAATCTGATAAACTTAATTTCAACGATGCAAATTTAAAACGAATAAATTATACCAAATTAAAATGACCAACTGTAATAAATTGGATTCCTACATTTAACTACTTCATATAAGCCCATGGCGCCGACAAAAACAACTCACATAAATAGTAGTAACAAATGCTGTGATAACGTTAAATTTACAGTCAACATCAAATGTGTCGGTCATGCCGACACTGGTATATATATATATATATATATATATATATATATATATACGTACAATCATGAATATGTGTGTGGGCGTATGCACAAGCGTATAAATGCATACATATGAACATGAATATAGATGATATTAATGCTGAAATGATAAAGATATTTAGATGAAAAAAGTCTTTAGCGGATAAATATTTACATATTCATATATATATATATATATATATATATATATATATATATATATACAGAGAGAGAGAGAGAGAGAGAGAGAGACTACCATTTATAAATTTATGTCTTTATAACTGTAGTATGCTGTTCATGACAGAAAAAATCCTTATAAGAAAAATATATGTGAAAATGACAGATATGAACAGAATATATATATATATATATATATATATATGTGTGTGTGTGTGTGTGTGTGTGTGTACAAGCATAAATATGCCTTTGCGCATATCTACAAGCGTATAAATGCATACCTATGAACATGGATATACATGATATTAATGCTTAAATGATAAAGATATTTGGATGATAAAAGTATTTAGATGATAAATATTTACACACACACACACACACATATATATAGATATGAATATGAATTCATATATCTATATCTACATATATATATATATATATATATATATATATATATATATATATATATATATATATATATATATATGACAACATGTTCATATGCACGTATTTATATGCCTGTGGTTTCAATTCGATGGTCTCTGTGACAAGTTCTTCATTCAGAGTGGTTGCTCTTCAAGAGCGATTCTTGTCCTATGTGTCATCATATCAATTTTTAAATCATTTAAACCACAGGAAACATGCACTATTCTTCAATTCATCTGTATACCATGTAAAAGTGTTTTTAAATGTCGCTTCTGTACTAGAATTTATATGGAAAACAAAGGCGGATATGTTGCGTTTTTAAAGATGTAATCCTCTATAGTGCTAAACTTTGACATACACTATAAACGACGTACTATTGGATAGAAGAAAGGACCGTCTAATTCTCAACGTAGTTTCTTACCACTTAACCTTGGCGTTGTTTTGTTTGGTGGACACATAATTCATAACGGTGAAATATGTAATTACTTTCTGAACAGGCCTATAATTACTTCCGTTTGTCTTAGGCTCACTTAAGTCATTCACTTACTTTTAAAACATCGCAATATCCAGGTATTGTGTATGTACCTTTTTGTCAACCTGCCTTCATTGATTTTATTCTGATGACGTTTTTTTTTTGTCTTTTTCCTCTCTGTTTTACTTCCTACCTTTCTTTTTTATTCGCTCTCTTTCTCTCTATCTATCTCTCTCTCTCTCTTTCTCTGCTAGTAACTTTCCACTAATCGATTTTTTTTCTTTTTGTGCCTCGAGTGACCTATTTTTTGAGGATAAATACCCTGGATAGTTGCAGCCAGAAATCAAAACAAACAATAACAATCCTGTGCATCAATAACCTGACAACAGGAATTCTGAACCAATAAAAGAAGTGTTGAACGTGAAAACCAGGAAAGCAATCAACTAGAAGAATTAAAAAACCATAAAGAACTAAAAGAAAAACAAAAATGTCCTATTGACAATTAGAATCTTGGTAACATGCCAAGAATCGTCACAACATAACAGAAATTGTTTCGCTTTCCTTGCTCTTGGCTCCATTCTGTGTTCGGCTTTGAGGCCGTCTCTTGCTTGTTGGCGTAGAGGTAATGACTAAACGCCCAATAATATAAGATTTTTTTTTCTCCTAATACACGTGTTGTGTTGTCTGTAGTAAAACTGGGGCGGGTCTACAAAACGAAAAAAAATTATACCTGTAAGTTCTACATTTAGTGAATGTTTCGATTTACGAGAAAACGTTTAAAAAAGTTCCCAACCCATCAAAGAAACATTGACCTAGAAGCAGTAAACGCACATAAGTTTTCCACATATTCACCGTACATTTCAAAACATTCGGACTTAGACATCGATTTATCTTCATTTAATCTACGGGGTAGATTTTCTTTTTCACTTGTTCATGTCTAGCAAACAAAGGGCACCGTATATTATACTGAACACAGGTTGTTGATGTTTGACCACATCTTTTCTTTGTACCAATTTGTTACATTTCCTAAAGAATATTTGTATATACGAGGACATTCTTTATTTTGACTTACATATGGAATATACCCCAGAAATATATTTCTTAAAAGGAACATTAAAATTGATTGCACAACTCTGAGTTTCATGCCGAAGCAATTATCAAGCGCCGGTATATTTTTTAAAATTTTAATTTTTAAAAAAGATTTTAAAAATTAAATTAAACTAAAAATAAAAATAAATATACTGGTACTTAATAATTGCTTTGGCATGAAACTCAGAGTTATGCAGTCAATATAAGGTACTTTGTATATTTATTAATATATATCTTAAACAGCTCTGTTATTTAACATTAAGCACTGTGTTTTCTTACACTATAGATATTTATATGTATTTGTATACTGTTTAAACTATTCAAGCATACACTGCCCAGCCCAGGGTTTGAACTCACAGTTAAATTGTCACCAAACTTACGAAGCAACGCTTTAATACACTGTAGTATTGGTTCGTAAAGCCGTATAGATTACTCGGCTAGACAAGCACCAAGTGAAGACCGGAGGGAATAACGGCCGAAATGTTGTGATCAGAACATTCAAGATGATGGCAACAGTCCACATGTAAATAATTTAATTTCTTTTTATAAAGTAAGTTTCACCCTATACAATTATCGGGTGCATCTCGTGGTGGAGTGTTACGTTAAGGGGTAGATTATATTGGTAGGTGGGGAAGGTAATGGTTAACTCTAGACTTGAACAATTTAAGATTGTAGTGATCGGGGAAACATCTTCTTGAGTTTCTGCTCTATAGGGCAGTGGTTCGCGGGAAGAAGCTGTTTGAGTGTAACTTACTACTCGTCGATGGAATACGAAGGGAATATTGCTGGTTTGCTACAATGTAACAGGCATGGCGAGTCCTCGTCGTGAAGGTCAGACCTACTGGAACCAGAAGATGCAGTTCCTCCGAGCACTTTGCATGGTAGTAGAGACTCGGTGCATGTAACCAGCCCAACCAAGGAAAATGACCTAGAAGCCGGAAACGTACCACATTTTCAATCAAATCAATCAAAACTTCATACCATTTCGACTTAACTATCGATTTCCTTCATTGCATATATATATATATATATATATATATATATATATATATATATATATATATATATATATATTGAACAATAAAAAATATTAAAAAATTACAATCTTCAGGTACATTGGATTGCATGTTAATATTCTTTCTTTTTTATTCGTATTTCATTTAGATTCATCGACTAGTTTCGGCCACTATGCCCATTATCATGAGAAAAAATTTTTTCTGCTTGCTGGTAGCAGTGAACTACAGAAATGAATGTCTTGACGAAGAAAATGAACTTTTGTCTGTAGTTTTCATTTGTTTTTTTATTTTTTTATTTTTTTAACATTCATTTTGGTCAGTCCTTTTGTTGGTCAAACAGTCTCTTTTAAGTTGTTATTTAAGATAGGAGCTGGATGGATTCATGCTGCTCTGAATTCCCTTGGTCATTTTGACATTTTTATTGGTTCCTGGAAAGAGGATGTGTCTCTGTTAAGTGTGTGTGTATGTGTTATTTGGTTCTGAGTGAGTGAGTGAGTATGATGTGTGTAACCGTGTATATTTCTATAGGTGTGTATTATCATTTGAGTCATTAGGGAGTGAGTGAGTATATGTGTAAGTGAGTATATTCGTATGGGTGTGAGTATAAGTGTGAGGCCTCAACACTCCATAAGCATGTCTGTCTTGTGTGGGTGAGAAATGTGGGTAGGTGCTGATTTGTGGGCTTATACATTAATACAATCTATATTGTTAAATTTGTAATTAAGCCCGTTTGGATAGTGCGTTTTTAAACGTTGTATCCACTTATTTTCATGGCACTCTAAAATCTTTCTAATGTTATCTGGTCAGAAATTTTCTATTCTCTCAATTATAGTGAATTTGACATGGGTTTTAAAATCGTGTTTTTCTGGGCGGAAATGTTGTTCTACAGTTAATAATCTTTTATATATACATACATACATATATATATATATATATATATATATATATATATATATATATATTATGGAAGGCACGGTGGATTAATGGATAGCGGCATGGATTGAGGAATCGGATAATTCGAATTCCAGTCGAATCCTTTGGGAAAGCTATTAATCCGCCTCTACAACCTCCAGCTACGGGCAAATCGCAGAACAGACTAGGTTCTATAGCCTTCTAGGCAAGGGGTCCAGAAGGAAAACTTTGAATTCAAAACCTGCGGAGCGCCGTTTGGGGACCTGGTGGCACGTTGTGCACCAGGTTTCGGTGTTCGGCCCTTCAAAAAGTGTGGATGCTTCTGCGCAAAGCCTTCACCACTATAATCATATCTTATCTACTGGTGTCAGGCTGTGGGTTCCTAGGAGTTGATCTGCTTGACCCTCATACGTCGAATTTCGACGGGAAAGTCGAATTCGACGGGAAAGTCCGAATATTCCGGTGAGCTGCTTTCGCTTGTTCCCAGACTTCATGCAATCAAGTGTCCTACGAGGCTGGCATCCCGCTCTCACCCTTTTCACTGTTGAAACTGTTAAATGTAGCAATATCTTCTACTCCAATAACTTCATATCTCGCACATCTCGCTTGTAAAACTCCATTCTCTTTTCCTGTTTCCCTGATAGCTATAATCTCTAACTATTCAAATGTAATGTCAATCGACATCTCCAGTTGCCTTGATCTATCCACTATCCTCCTCATCCTTTCCGCTATCACTCCTATCTACTCTGGTTCCAAATCTTCTGTAACCCCTTGCGTGCTAGTGGCTTCCTGCCTTGCTTAGGGTCAAATGCTTAAATATATATATATATATATATATATATATATATATATATATATATATATATATATATATATATATACACACACATATACATACATACATACACACACACACACACACACACACACACACACACACACACACACATATATATATATATATATATATATATATATATATATTTGAATGTGACATTCGTCGGTCTCTAAAGATGATGCATCTGTAAAAACTTTTTTTACAGCTAGTGCTGATAACTTACCGTGTGAACGTGAAGTAATGTTGAAATGTATTCTCCAGTGCCGAAGTCTGATTTTGTAACATGTTACCTGCTCTTGGAGAGCTGAGAGCTAATTTCGAATTCCAGTCGTGTTCGTTATATTCACTTACGCAAAAATACCCTTGTGAAAGTTATCAATCAATCTATTCTGCCCGTAGGGGATGGATTAAATAGTAGAGCTTGTATCTAAAATAATCATTGCGACCTCTAAAATGTTTAATATAAAATTCACTCGCAAAAATATTGCACAACACATAATAAAATTCAGTTTTAAATAACACTCGAAGGACTTATTAAGTGTTAAAAAACTTTTGAAACCACAATCAAATATTTGCTCTTGATTGCATTTAACACAATGAAAGTACAAAAAATACATTTTTATTTAGAATTACTTGCAATAGTTTTTTTTATGTTAAAACTTACCAACGATAGATATTTATAGTAAAATTAACAATACCCTGAAAGTATAAAATTATGTAAAAAGCACCTGTCGTTTATAGCTTATCATTACGTATAAAATAATATAACCCATAGAGATTGTTTGCCTCTAAATAAAATCAACAAGCAACGAAATGTAATCTCATGCTTCACATTTCCTGTATGAAAACAATGTTAAGACTTCATGTTAAAACTATATATCTACAAAAAAAAACATACGTTTATCGTGAAAGTACAAAATTATCTACAAAATCTTTTAGTTGAAAGCATAAACTTACGTACAAAATATTTAGCTTTCGGCATTAAATAACACATATGGGTTGATATGTCGCTTAACAAAATCAGCCAACGAACAATACATATTTATAGTAAAATTACCAACATTACATATGTAAAGCAAAATGATCGACAATACATTTTATCTGTATCTGAAGGTATGCAGCTGCATTGAAAATAAATTTATCTTAAGTTTTAAAATTGTTTAATATATTTCGATTTCGGTAATAAATAAGCGATAAAGATGTTGATATGCTGCTAAAAATCAACCAACCAATCGTTTTATGTCTGTCTATGAGACATCTCTTACTTGTTTGTGTTGGAGGTAAGAACTATACACAAATATTACGAGATTTTTTCCAATACATATTTTGTTGTGATGTCTATGTTAAAAATTGGGATGGAGTCTAAAGAATGTACGTACTATTTTACGCTTCTAATGTCTACATTTGATGTATATTTCAATTTACGAGCAAAAAAAAAAAAAGTTCCCAACCCAACCGAGAATGACCTCGAAGAAAGAAACGTACGTGAGTATTCCACAATTTTCAGCCCACATATCAAAACGTTTGACACATGGTTTCTCGGATATCTTTAACCCTACCCAAAATAATTTTGAAGTTAAGTAATTCAGACAGTGATTTGGGGAATTGGGTCGGGCTGATAACTTACCGAAAAACCCCGGTTTTGTTACGATGCGTTTGTATATTTCTAGTGAGAACAGAGAGGAGAAATGTAGTTCCTATTTAAACGGGATGTGTCATCACAGATGACGTTACTCCGCAAATAAAAACAAAAGCATCGCATTAGTGCATACGCATGGGAATGACAGTAGGAATAAAATTAAAACTAGCCAGTCCTGCATCGTTTACATAAACATCAACTGATTTATGAGAAATATATTCAAACCGCAGAGATACGAAAGCGACTATAATAAGACCAATGTACAAATGCCTTTTCTCTTCCTGACAAGAGTTTTAAAAATAAGTCATAGTACTTCGTTAGAAATAATGCACAGAGTACAAAACAGTTATATAATATCAGTCCTGCTATATGGCAGTGAGTAATGGACTTCACAGATGAAAAAAGATGCCCTCCCAAAGATAAGCAAAGTATCAAGTAGTAGAACAACAAAAAGGAGTATTGAACTGTTACATAATATCAGCCCTCCTATATGGCGATGAATAATCGGCAATCTCTTCACATTTAAAAAATATGCCTTCTCAATGATAAGCAAAGTATTATGTAGCAGAACAAAAACAGGAGTACTGAACTGTTACACAATTTCAGCCCTCCTATATGGAAGTGAATAATAGACAATCTCTTCACAGATAAAAAGATGCCTTCTCAAAAATAAGCAAAGTATTAAGTAGCAGAACACAAAAAGGAGTACTGTTACATAATAGCCCTCCTATATGGAAGTGAATAATGGACAATCTCTTCACAGATAGAAAAGAAGCCTTCCCAAAGATAAGGAAAGTATTATGTAGCAGCACAAAAAAGGAGTACTGAACTGTTACATAATATCAGCCCTCCTATATGGAAGTGAATAATAAACAATCTCTTCACAGATAAATAAAATGCCTTCTCAAAGATAAGCAAAGTATTAAGTAGCAGAACTAAAAATGGAGTACTGGACTCTTACATAATATCAGTCCTCCTATATGGCAGTGAATAATGGACAATATCTTCACAAATAAAGAAGAGACTTGAAGCAGCAGTAATATGGTTCTATAGAAAGATGCTGAGACTACGATACACCAAATATATAAGCAACAACGAAATTTTAGACAAAAGGGAAACAAAAAGGAGACTAATACTAATTACCAAAGATAAGCAAAGTATTAAGTAGCTGAACAAAAAAAGGAGTACTGAACTGTTACATAATATCAGTCTTCCTTTATGGAGGTAAATGCGGGAAAAGGTCCTCACATATAAAGAAGAGATTTGAAACAACAGATTTGTAGTTCTACAGAAGGATGCTGAGAATACCATGGATCGAACATCTAAGCAAACAAGATGCACACTTAACATCAGGAAGTGACAGTTGACACTTCTAGGGACCATAATTAGCATAGAGGACTTGGAAGATTTGATATTCATAAGAAAGTTTAGAAACAAGTAGGACAGAGAAAAATAACCTAAAGCCTAGCTAGTGAAAACAGTACAAGGTTTAGGACAGATAGAAAAAACACAACATTTATTAAGACCTACAAAACACATAAAATTGTGAAGAGCCATGATCTTTGAAGGAACGCGGCATATATAAAAAGGATGCTAATTGCTCATAAGGAAACATTTGAGATTTTTGACCGAACTGTTAACGTTACTGTGGGTTGAAATTTATAAAATCTTTCTCTCAACAACGTTTATCAAGACAATATGTTCCTAAAATCCAATAACTCTTATTGCTCTTACCAGTATTGATAAAGTTTTCTTTCCTAAACTTTATTTTAGAATTGTATAGAACGTCAACATCTTGATCATGTCATTATTTTCTCTCTAAGTTACGTGATATCCATTTTAGCTGTTGCTGCTTTTAAAAGTAATCAAGGTTGTTTTTTTTTTTCGTGATACAGTTCTTTGTTTGTGATTCTGTGCCGCATTTTCATTCTTTTGTGACACCGAAATACGAAAACGCATTGGATTAGCGAAAAAGCATTCCAAATGCTAAGTAAGGTGCTTAGAGATAGAAAAAATGTCGTTAGAAATAAAGAAAAGAATGCTGGATAGCTATATAAAATCTATCCTCACTAAATTCTGGATAAAGTTCCCTTTAGATGAAAAAAAAAAACTTGAAGCAAAGGAAATGTGGTTCTACAGAAGGATACTGAGAATTTCATGTTGGAAGCGATTATGCCACAAGTAAATGGCAGCAAAAAATATTTCTACTCAGAATCAGACAAATGACAGCTGAAATTCCTTGGACATATAACGAGATAGGAAGGTTTGGAAGACTTAACCCTCACAAGACAGAGTGAGAGCAAGGGAGATAGCGGAAGACTCTTAACTGACGAGCTTGTGTGAATGGATGCGGAGCGTTAAGGAGAAAAACTGCTAATGGCCACAAGGGATAAGAAGTTATAGAGAGCCATGATCACCTATGTCCTAAACGGACAAGGCACATAGAAGAAGGAAGAATTATGAAAATTAACATATTCGTTTTGCCATTATTTTCTCTTCGAGTTACATGAGCTACCCGTTTTTGCTTTTGATGCTTTCAGAAGTCTTCAAGTGATATTCCTGTTATTTGGTCAAATGCATCGCCTCCATGCTGGGGACAAATTTATC
>OZ038486.1:105649617-105692117 GCA_964036315.1 Acanthosepion esculentum
TTTGAACCCTGCGTTCCTGAGCAATTGTAACCCTTCTGCCTGAGCTTCTGAGTCAAAATTCTCAAATAACTGGAATGTAATGTTTCACGGTAAATAAAAAAAAAATAGTTAGAAGTGTACACCTACCGTACAACCGGTGGCTTAGCATTAAGTAATTTTTCTCTGCTACAGTTCAACCGGTGACTTGTCATTACGTAATTTTTCCCTACCACCTGTAAAGCGGGGGCCATTGATCAAAGGGTTAAACGAGCTGGTAGAGTGGTAATTAAAGTCACTGAACGCGAATATGTGTGCAAACGGTTGCAGAGAGATGACTCTTTTCTAGTTTATTGGGAAGATGAGAGGAAGGGGAACGGTAGAGAAAGAAGAGTCAGGTGAGTGAACTAGAGAGAGCCGGAGAAACATGCACGAATGGTCTGGAGATTCATGATAGAGTTCACTAGCCGGCGGGAGATGACTTAAATGACGCCCGATATGCCGACGTATAATCTAGCATATATATATATATATATATATATATATATATATATATATATATATATATATATATATATATATATATATATACTTTAAAAGGTCAGTTGAATCCGCAACCTTGGTTTCATAAAAATTCTATCTATCTATCTATCGATCTATCTATCTATATATATATATATATATATATATATATATATATATATCAACAGGTTCATTATCTATCTAGCTAGCTATTTTAAAAGTTCGGAGGTCAGTTGAATCCTCTACCTTGGTTTCAACCTTACGGTATCCTTAGGCGATTTTTATCAAATGACATTTGAAATGTCAATTGATAAAAATCGCTTGAGTATACCTTAAGGTTGAAACCAAGAAAGTGGATTCAACTGACCTCCTGACTTTTAAAATAGCTAGATAGATAGATAATGAACCTTTTGAGATAGATAGATAGATAGATAGATAGATAGATAGATAGATAGATATAAATTAATGTAGATAGAAAAAATACATAAAATGTTAGTGGTCACAGTTGAATTAGACCAGGAAACAGTCGTATTAAAATATACTCAATACACGAGTGAAAAATAAATATAAAAATAACATGAAAACCTTTAAACTTTAAACATCAGGAGGTCAGATAAATCCGCTGACCATTAACCTTTTATGTATTATATATATATATATATATATATATATATATATATATATATATATATATATATATATATATGCGAGTGTGTTTAACTAAGCAGGTGTAAATGTGAACATATCTTTATTGTTCAAGCCTTTACAGAATTTCACATGGAGCATATACTCATGAACATATACGCTCAAGCATACACTCACACGTGCGAGTATCCATTGGACAGGATTAATTATCATTTCAACTTAAGCTTCAATGAGAGAGTAATGAGTGAAGTCTGAAAATAATACGAAGTTTGCTTTTAAATGCCAACCTGAAGATTAAAGATAGTCTGAGGCCGTAGATTTGCATTCAGGTTAGACGGAAGTCTCCCTATCGCCTCATAACTAATCCGGCAATAACTTCCTAGTTCGCCTGTCATAAACAACAATTAGTTTCCCGCCTGAAGCGAGTCGAAGCATAGAACCTTCCATGAATTCAAATTACATTGATGAGTAAATTGAATCGCGGTATTTGCTGCGTATCACGTTCAAGGAGATAGGAGGAGAAATCGATCTGAGAATATTTCTTTGGAGGAACTGTCAAGGGTTTCGGTAATTCTAATAATTCTATTTTGACATGGGAGCGGATAAAAAGTTTCCTGTGCCGAAAATGTAAAAGAAAATGGGGGTTGTCATGCATAGTACAGGGTGAAAACGGATTCAGTTTCAAGGTCAAGAAATAGGATCATTCCAATGGAAGGCAGTACATTCCACTTAGGCACCTTTTCCTCCGAAAACCTTGCACTATAGTACGAACACTCGAAGAGATACTGTTGTGGATTCCGGGATGAAATCCGGTATCAAATAATAACAAACGCCAAGAATGAATATAGGAAATAAATGTATTAACGTAATAATACAAACTGGTAATATAGGTTAGTAGTTCCAGGAATGGGGGTTAGTAGCAAAATATATATATAGTCTTTGATATCGACGTATCGCTGTATGACTTCTTACTTAGTCTAAGTGTTTGTTACTGTGACTCTTGTGCTACCCTCCTCTATTACTACTGGACCGACTCAATGTTCTACTACTACTGTTACTTGTCTTAACGTTCTGCCGGGTATTCATTGGTAGTAGTATATGTATAGCTTGGGTGAGTCCATTTGTGTAAAAAGGGGAGACCCGTCAATAGATACATTCCAGAATATTACACCCTAGACCTCTCCAAAACAAGGGTCAAGCGTCATCTATCCAATTTATTACCAAAATATATACCTCTTGATAACAATCTACAAGAAACCCACGAATATAATATCAATTCACTTTCGCCAACGTCAGGTGCTAACTTGTATGTCTTTATTTATTCACTAGTCCATATATATATATATATATATATATATATATATATATATATATATGTATATATATATATATATATATATATATATATATATATATAACTATGAACCTAAAGAGCCAGGTAAACCTACCTAGGTTTCACCTACGCGGATTGTCAGGGTACGCTGGCCTACCCTGACGATCCGCGTAGGTGAAACCTAGGTAGGTTTGTCTGACTCTTTAACTTCATAGATTTGCTTAGTATATTGAGCACATTGCTTAGTTACTTTTGCTTTACTCGTGTTGGAGGTTTTTTTTCTTTGGAGTCTGAGCTTGGATTCTGGACGATTGTTTTCGCCAGAATTACATGCTCTTAGCGCTTTCTTTTTTTATCCCTTATTTTTCCTTGGGTATTTGTTCTTTCATTCACAAACCAAAATATCTCAGGTTTTTCCAGACCAGTATAATTACTTATATTTATAAGATTATATATATATATATATATATATATATATATATATATATATATATATATATATATACATATATATATATATGTATGTGTGTGTGTGTGTGTGTGTGTGTGTGTGTGTGTGTGTGTATGTATGTCTGTATACATAGATATTGTAGATGATCAAACTAAATACACCAAACTGAAAAGAAATCCCACTGGGACTTTAAAAAGATCCGTCAATAAACTAACAACTCATAACGAGGAAGTCGGTTCCCTGAAAATTCAAAAAATAGTTGGAGATTACCAACCGGGATATTTATATGGAAATATAAAAACCCATAAACCAGGATACCTGCTACAACCAATTATTTCCCAGATACCAACACCTATCTACGAGCTATCAAAAGTCTTGAACGATATCATCACTCCATACCTACCTACCAATTAGAGCATCACATCCATCCACGAATTTCTGAAAATTTTAAAAACTACAAAAAAACGAAACCAAGGTATAATATCGTCACTTGACGTCGAAAACTTATTTACAAGCGTCTCCGTCGACCAAACGATTGACATTATCCTCAATTCTGTATATACTAATAATTCTATCCCTCCGCCATCCATCAAACCATCCATACTAAAAAGATTATTACACGCATCCACAACCAAAGTTCCATTCTTTTACCATAATGGCAACATTTACATCCAAACTAATGGTGTTAGTATGGGAAATCTACTCGGTCCATGCTTTTCCAACTATTACATGTCCCATGTAGAAAATACGATATTTACACAGGTCCGTAAACCGAAAATATACGTTCGCTACGTAGATTATATTTTTATTTTAGCAAGTAAAGAAATAGATACACTTAAGACCACATTTGAGACAAACTATGTCCTTAAATACACCTATTAGCCAAAAAACAAACTTCCATTATTAGATGTCCTCGTTGAATACAGCAATAACACTTTCATTACATCATTATACAAAAAAAAACCACCAGCAAAAACTCATGCAACCTTAACTTTAAAAGGGAATGTCCACTAGGTACAAAATAGCAGTAATAAAAACGTTTCTAAAAAGAGCACACCAGAATTCATCCTCTCGACTACTCTTCTGCAAAGAACTTAATAATGTTAAACAAACATTAATCAACAACGGTTTCCCTAACCATCTTATAGAACACCAAATTAGACTATTTCTCCCCAAAGTAAGTAATAACGATAGTGAACACACAGTCAAAAATCACATACACATTTATTACAAAAAACAAATGCATATTAATTACGTACAAGACGAATGTTCACTAAGACATATTATAAAGAAATATACTACCCCAATTGACCCCGAATAAAAAAAATTAATTATCTATTATAAAAAATTTAAGACAGCTAACCTTATCCTCAAGAATAACAACACACCAGCTAAGTCAAAATTACAAAGAACAAACATTATCTATGAGTTCAAGTGCCCCTTAAGGAACTGTGTTCCTGATCAAATCCGACTCATAAATAATTACATCGGTTACACAACTATATACTTATCTAGACGTCTTACGTTACACCTATCTGATCACAGCTCCATTAGAACCCATTTAAACACACACACAAATTTAACAGACTCCATTAAATACATACTAGTAGAAAACACAAACATATTAACTGCATCCACCTGTAAAAAAAGATTAAAAATAATGGAAGCTTTAATAATAAAAAGGAAAAAGCCAACTCTTAACAATATTAACTACGAACAAGGCCACAATGAGCTAACCGTATTCGGAAATTAAAAACAACCCTACAACACACTTAACACACGCACACAATTAAGGAAAAATCGAATCATCCTTAATAATTACTAAAGGTATAGCCGAAAGCGCTCGGAAATATAAAACATTTGGGCAGTTCTTACATACCCTTTGCCCTGTAAAGAAAGCTCTTGTTCGAACACAAGAAAAATTAAATAAAAAGCTTAACCGTAGTACCTTGTCTGTCGTTTTTAATTAAACATGCATATATATATATATATATATATATATATATATATATATATATATATATATATATATATATATATATATATATATATATATATATATTGGTAACGTAGTAAGTGGCATGATATTAACAAAGTACACTGCAGATATTCTTACTAATGTTTAGTAAACGAACCGTCACGTAAATAAATTTAAAAAATTAGAGTTCGCTGGTTAAATATATTAAAATACAGAGAAAAAACAACCGTTCTGATCATTTTGGCCGGCATGGGTTTTGCAGTAAATAACTAAATAATCCATAACTTTTGTATTATCCTGTTAAATTACACCAAAATCTCAGACAATTACAAGTAATATCGTATTTATTGTCTGTGAAAATTATAGAATATAAAACAACGTTGATAAAAACTTATACCTACTTTTCTGACGAAAACAATGCCGTTCTTAACATTTTGGCCGCGACTGGATATATATATATATATATATATATATATATATATATATATATATATATATATATATATATATATATATATATATATATATATATTTATATACACTTCATTCGGCAGAGAGAAACAACTAAATCTAGCGTATTGTTTTTACGAATGTAAACAAATGCCAATCAGCCGGAGAGTTCCAATTCATTTTACTGAAGAGCTTTTCATTAACGTATGTGGCAGTTTTTTATAGAATTAGCTTATCACTCAATAGTGATCAATTGAAATATATTTTCAAGAGCTAAAATTTTTACCGAAAACCCACTAACAAAAAGTAACTTATCAATTTCTACTCCCAACAAAACCGGAGAATAAATCTAGAATAATTTTAGGAATTTACCTTACAGCCCTTAGGATATGTAGCCATGAATGCATTAGTTACTCTCACTTAATTACACGTGACACGTATCTAACCAATAAGAACTAACCAATCAAAACATCCTAGTGCGTCTCACTAACTTTCACACATTTCAGCGGCCATAATGTTTCTCACGCATACTTGAATATTATCTGTGACTTTAGTACACGTGACACGTATCTAACCAATCAAAACATCCTAGTGCGTCTCACTAACTTTCACACATTTCAGCGGCCATACTGTTTCTCACGCATATTTGAATATTATCTGTGACTTAAGTACACGTGACACGTTTCTAACCAATAAGAAATACACAAACACAACCTAATACTAACCTACGTCTATTTGATTTTTATCGGTTTTTATAATTTTTATCTTGGCGAAAATTTAATAAAGTGAAACATTAAGATGTAGGACGGCTAGCTAATTCCTATTACAGACGTTGCTCAGGCACATTTTGCGTTTGTTCAACACCCATAGAACCCCCCCCCCCACGTGGTTTATAGTGCAACTATGCTAAGGGAGATTGCGTGATCAACAATCTGAACAAAGTCAGCAGACTCAAACCTCGGTCACGATCACCTTGTGACATAGTGCTAGCACATCTATCGACGGCCCCAAGAGTTCCGTCTACCCAATGTCGCTCAAAAGGCTTGGATCAACCTGTTGTATGGTTATCAGACACTTTCCAAAGGTGCGGCAAGCTGAGATCGTCACCTCCAGAGCGATAACATCAGGAAGTCAGGCATAATAGAGTGGGCCAATATCTGAACTGGAAAATATGAAAGTTTTACGGGTAGGAAACTGCAAGAAGATGGTATGAACATCACCCAAACCGGGTTACAAAAGCTGTAACTAATTTTATGGGACAGACAGACAAAACTAGTACAGACCACAAGAACAGAAAGTGCTTTCTTACTGACATAGTAGTTCTTTCAGATTGTAATGTATCTTTGAGATACTAAAAAACTCTCAACTTACACGAATCTTGAAGTGGAAATGTGGCTCGTGAGGATACCAATAATTCCAGCTGTAGCTGGACTGCTCGGATTAATTGGGAAAGGTGCCGGAAGGCTCATTGAAACGATACCTGGTAGCCCATGGCTTAAAGAAATAAAAAAAAATGTACTCACAAGTACATCACCCACATTACTAAGTGCTTTATCTAAGTAAAATGCATGGGATCATAGGTTGTCTTTTTTAACAAAAAAAAAATGATCAGTGGAAAATGTCGTGGAGCTATTTCTGACATTATGTCTCTGTTTGGGCCCAGAATGAAAGGTGTACGCAACAGAAATCCAAGGAAATAATAATAATAATAATAATAATAATAATAATAATAATAATAATAATAATAATAATAATAATAATAATAATAATAAAATATGCAGATTCTGTGATAAATACCCCCCCCGCCAAAAGAAAAAAATGAAAGAAAAAAAAATCATCTTGTATCAGTTTACACGGTTTTGGCACCGACAGAATATAAAACCCAGTAAAACTTAGAAAAACTTATATGAGAAAGAAACTGAAAGAAATTGATATGAACACCACCCACCCGGTTACGGAGATAGGACCTGTTACAATTTTACGGGACGACACAATGCACACTGACAGAACAATCAAAGATAGCCGCCCAGACATTGTTAGTAGAGACTGCAAACAAACAAAAACGCCTCCTTATTGATATGGTAGTCCTTGCAGACTGCACATTTCTCATTGAAGATCTTCAAAAAGCTATCAACATACAAGGACCTTGAAATCGAAATCTCCAAAACGTGGCACATTGGGGCCTCAACAATCCCTGTTGTATTTGGAGCCCACGGATTGGTTGGAAAAGATTCCTGGAAAGTAAATGCCTTAAAGAAATACAATGAAAATACTCACGAGTAGAGACCACATTTTACGAAGGCTTTATGTAAAATATGTGTGTATGTTTTTTTTTTTTTAATTGGTTAGTGGAAAATGTCATGATGCCATTTCTAACCTTAAGTCTTGGGCGGGACCCGGAAAGAAATGCGTACACATCAGAAATCAAAGGAAATATAATAATAATAATAATAATAATAATAATAATAATAATAATAATAATAATAATAATAATAATAATAAACATCTTGTATCAGGTTGCAGAGTGTTAGCAGCTACTGAATATAAAATTCGGCATGATAGAGTGGGCCGATATATGAACTGGAAAATATGCAAGTTTCACGGGAAGGAAACTGCAAGAAAATTCTATGAACATCACCCAGTTCCGTTTAACAAAGATAGCACCTGTAACTATTATATAGGGCTTTACAATACAAACAGAACAATCAAAGCTAATCACCCAGACCACAAGAACAGAATGTGCTTTCTTGTTGATATAGTAGTCCACGCAGATTGTAATGCATTTTTAGAGATACTAAAAAACTATCAACTTACAAGCATCTTGATGTAGAAATCTAAAAAAAAAAAAAATGTCGCACATGAGGTCACCAATAATTCCAGCTGAAGTTGGGCTGCTTGGATTAATAGGAAAAGGTGCCGATAGGTGCATTGAAAGGATTCCTAGCAGTCCATAGCTTAAAGAAATAAAAACAAATTGTACTCACAAGTAAACCCTCACACATTACAAAGAAAGTAAAATGCGATTGCTCTTAGCGGTTTTTTTTTGTTTGTTTGTTTTCGTTTTTACAAAAAAATGAACAGTGGAAAATGTCCTGAAGCTATTGCTGACCTTATGTCTCTGGGTGAGACCCGGAAGGAAAGCTGTATGCAATAGAAATAAAAGGAAATAATAATAGTAATAATAATAATAATAATAATAATAATAATAATAGTATGACACATGGGGACATCAATAATCCCTGTTATAGTTGGAGCATCTGGGCACCTCGCGGTGGTGTAATGCTTAGCAAATTTGTCTCGCTAAAACAATTAAGGATGAGTTGTGAGTTTGATCCTCACTGGGTGCCCCCCACATTCGGCCTTGTGCCACATTCGGATTAGATGGAAAAGATCCCAGTAGCCTAATTGAATGGATTCCTGGAAACAGCCCAATTCTTACGAAGTGCTTTATTCTAAAATTGGTCAGTAGAAAATGTTATGATGCCATTTTTAACCTTAAGTCTCTGGGCGAGACCTGGAAAGAAATGTGCACACACAAGGAATCAAAGGAAGAAGAAGAAGAAGAAGAAGAAGAAGAAGAAGAAGAAGAAGAAGAAGAAGAAGATGAAGAAGAAGAAGAAGAAGAAGAAGAAGAAGAAGAAGAAGAAGAAGAAATAATAATAATTCGTAAATGATAGATCATTATTATCTTCTCGGAAAAAAGCATCAGATATAAGTAGGATGGATTAGTAAGAAATAATTTCGGATTAAGAATATAATCCATTAATTCCTTTGTAGTTACTTGTTTGCGGATTGCATAACGAAAATTCAGTTAGTATATATGGACTTTCGAGGCGATATGAGTTTCGAGATGTGAACTAGAAGACATCTTTCTTTTTATGTGCCATGTCCTTTCAGGGCGTAGGCGATCATGGCTCTCCACCTCCCTCTATCCCCTTTGAAGCTCTTAACAATTTCCTTCCCTCTGCTTCCTCCCCAAGACCACGTTCTGTCACCCACTTGCCCGCCAGGTATGTCACGCGTTGTGTTCCCTTGTCTCTCGCTCCCTCTATTCGACCTGTGAGTATCAGATTCTCAAGGCCCTCCTTCCTCATTATGTGTCCCAGGAACTTCAGCTGCCTCTTCCTGATGTTAAGTATAAACCTTCTCCTTGTTTGCAACCTCTCTAACACCCCATCGTTGTTCACACGATCGGTTCATGATATCCTTAGCATCCTTCTATAGAACTACATCTCTGTCGCCTCGAGTCTCTTCTTCATCTTTGAGGAAATCATCCAACATTCGCTGCCGTAAAGAAGGACAGATGTCACGTAACAGCTCAGTATTCTTTTCTTTCTTATAATCCTGTCCCGCAATAATCTGCCCAGTTTTTTGAATTTGTCCTTGGCCATCCCAATAAGTCTACGAATCTCAGTGTCGCACTTACCGTCCTGTGTCAAAACGCTTCCTAGATATTTAAACTTCTGCGTTTGCTTGATTCTAGTGTTCCCGACCTGCAAATCGCATTTCGGGCTCATCCTCTTACTGATGACCATGCAGTCTGTCTTCTTGTAGTCTATGCTTAAACTTGCATTCCTTAAAAAGGCAATTGAACGTTTTGAAATTCTCTCAAGGTCACTATGGACAAAGAGTCTAAAGCACATCAGATCAGTGTTTTTAAAAAAAAAACAGGTTCGAGCCCGTCAGGAGATCCCAATTTCTTCAGTCATATTTAAATGCATATGTCGAAAGATATAATTTACTCTGTTAAAGTAAATAAACAAATAAAATCTTTTCTCAAACGTGTTTAGCCATGAAAATATAACGTTTAAATAAGGAAGGGTTTGTGTATAAATATCTTAAATTCTACAAAGCTCACTCTATAATGGATGGCATCAACAATAATAGCTGCTGCTACAGCTGCTATTACTGTTGCTATTACTGACGACAGAAGCAGTATTAGTTTCACGAATAGATATTTGCTTCAGTAGAAACGTTTCTGTCATCACCAGTGTTGCTTTCTTCTCTTATCACTTTCGCTTTCTCAAGGCTACGTCTATCTAGGCCAACAGAAGAAATCTGACCTAGTTAGATCTCCCAAAATAGTTCCTGCGATCAGGGAATGGTGGGCTCATTAAAGCCTGGCAACATAACTTTTTTCTTCCTTTTCTTTTTTTTTCTTTCCCTCCTCTCCCTTCTCCCCCTCCTCCTCTTTCTTCTTCTGCTTCTGTTCCCTGTTTATAAACTTCCATTTACAAACATATTTTTTTTCTTATTTAAAGCTCTCTTCGATGCTGATTGGCAGTTCCTGAGTTTCTTGAACATATCACGTGCCCGTCAGTTTTCAAACAAGTATTTAACAAAATCCCATTCACAAACGAAAATAAAATAAAAAATAATCGGTTATTTTTCTTTCTAAAAAATGATCTGTTATTTTTCTTTCTAAACATGATTTTGAGGATTTTCTTAATATTGAAGAATCATATTAAATCGAGTTTTTTTTTTGCTAATTCAAGCTTTATCGATTGTCAGCGGATATCTTGTTACAGACACATCTGCAAGATGTTACAGAAATTGTTTTGACATTTATCGTCTTGACAAAGGTCAGTTGAGTAGATCGGCCGTCTTAATTGGTTGGTATTTAGCAACTGCTGACCAATCAAACTGGTCACACCCTTGTGTAATTCATTATTGCCACCTTGATACCATTTTCCAACACAACCACCACCACCACCACAAAATGCATCTACTAAACGGCGCCGTCCATCACTATCCATTCGACCTTTCTCCATAAATTGTTCAGTTTACCGCCCCTGTTGATGTCTATCAGGATAGCATTGCTGTTCGCGAATTTGCTGCATCTTTTGTGGCTTTTTGCCATTCTTGTTAGATGTCTGGTTGCGTCGATTCTACTGATTATATTTGTTGGTTGATGTTATTTAGCGGCATATCAATCTCTCCATCGGTTATTTAACGCCAAAATTATATAATTTTATACTTTTTTGACTTAGATGTATAGTTTGTAAATCATAAAATGTATTGTTGGTAATTCTACAATAAATCTGTATTTCTATATTATTTAGTGTTGCATTACTTGTCATTTTGCTATAAAAATTTATTGTTGATTTTATTTTAAAAATGGTCTGTTGATTTTTGTTTCGCCGTTTAGTGAAGAAGGAAACAACAGTTATGCGGTGGTTCTACGCTTCAAAACCCCCCATCTCTCGATCAGATGCCTTGGTGCCAGCAGGAGTTTATCGTCAAACCCAGTACAAGTTGATTAGCAAAGCCAACACTTCTAATTATGCTGAATGTTTTGGCGTTTCTTTGATTTCTTGTGGTCACCAGTGTGAGATATATTGTTAAGGCATTGTTCTTGAGCTTGAGATACTTGTTTTCTGAAATAATATTTTCAGGTTTTTGTAAGCGTTGGCATCCCATAAATGCTTTTGATTCTAATCTTCCTCGTTGATGGAATCACCACGATCCTGGTTTGTGGGAATGACGCCTGAACCTCCTTGACTGCGACTCCATGTGGAATATTGTTTCCTTGCGTTGAAGCCACTCAAAGCAAAGCGTTTTATAAAGTGTTGCAAGAGCGAAAAAAAAAGTAAGAAGTGGATTTTAATAGATTTTTTTCTGGGTGGGACGTAACGGTTAAACATCGACTTGAAGAGGTCAAGATTGTGGGAACAAGGGAAATTATTCTACCAGGTATCTGTTCTTGGGAAGAATCTCTCTGAGTGGAACTCTGTTCTTCCTAATGGAATACGAAGGTAATAAGGATAATTCAATTTCTGAGTACGCATCATGGCGGGTCCCATTTGCGAGGGTTAGGGCAGTTGGAACCGGGGAATGTAATTCGTCAGGATACATGTGATGGAACTAGGAATAGGTTAAAGAGAAGCTCGCAACATGTCGTCTGTGAGAAAGGGATTTTAGACTGGAAATTAGTTTATCGCCCACAAGCTCGCGTAGATACTTTTGAATTCAATCAAGCAAGGAATTGAGGACTGGATAGCTACAGTCCAGATATGGCTGCATTAATCCATTTATAGTCTAATCTGTGTCTTGAAGAGATAGAGTAACCCATGGGGGAGTCAGATACTTGACGAAAGATCTCTCTCGTTAAAACCAGTTTCAGAAACATAGAATTTAACAGCGGTAGTCAAAAACATTTTACTGTACGCATTCATAATTGGTGGCACACAATCTTAATAAGATATGCAGATGCCAGAGTGTTGATAGCAGACATGGAAAGGAAAATATACTAAGACCTACTACAAGAAGGTAGTCAAGGAAAGAGAGATTTAAAAAAAAACTAAAATTCAATTGCAAGAAGACTGGTATGGTGGTTGTTCAGCAAAACGAAAAGCCCAACATATACATTATAAATTTGAAATACCAAAATCAAGCAAGTATAACAATTTAGATATCCCTGAAGGGTTTTAAAAAGGACGGGAAGTGCGAATCCGAAGTCTGATTAACGATAGCGAAAGATGCGTTCTAAAAGCTAAGCAATATATTAATAAAGAGGAAACTTTTGTTAGAAACAAAGAAAAGATTAATGAATTTTTACATAATATTATTCCTTCTATAGAGCATTGAATGCTGGACAATCTTCTTACAGATAAAGAAGAGACTTGAAGTAACAGAAAGTTTTAAAAATGTTTATAATGTTGTACAAAATCTATTCTCTCTCTCTCTCTCTCTCTTTGTGTGTTTGTGTTTTTAAAAGTTCAGAACTCTTACGTAATATCAATCCTCTTATAGATCTTATAGATAAAATTTGTACAAAAAAAATCCATGCGTTTGTATTACTATTTTACCCGGACTCACATGAGTCTAAATATTGTATGCGGGTCTACTAAAACACACTCTAGAATAGTGGTCAAGCTCGCAAGAATGATTGAGAAAAACAGTTCACCACAGGAAATTATGGAGAGCCAAACTCGACGATATCATTAAGGAGCACGTCATAAAGAAGAAGAAGAAGAAGAAGAAGAAGAAGAAGAAGAAGAAGAAGAAGAAGAAGAAGAAAATGTAGTCTCAAGTGTATTACCTATATTTTCTCAAAGATCAAATTTGCACAAAAAATGTCGGAACTTTAATTTTAAAGATACTCATATAAAAATAAATAAATATAGATAAAATAAACAAAATTGGCGAATATAAGTTAAATTCTTTCTTGGATTCATCTCAAATATTCATAGATAATTAAAAATCTTCTTTCCCTTCGAGGCTATATTTGTTTTTTGTTTTATTTCAGTTTAAGGTCTGTTTCGATTCATCTGCATTTGTTACCAATCACGGAGAGTCGATTTTAAATTACAAGGAATCAGACTCTGAAGACAAGTTCTAGAATAAACATTTATTCGTGATTTAATGTTTTTAACTCGTTGCCTGCCATACGACCCACCGGTTGTTCGTGGTGGTATGTCTGCAAGGCCTAAACGAACCTCCAGTAGGTTGTTTTCTAATTTCTTTTCTACGAGGATTATTGGGAGGCGGGGATGGCATGATTGATTGCTTATGCGATCATAATACACCAGGACCAAATTTTTTTCCAAATAAATTAAAATATTTCTGGATATTTTTGTCTTTTATTCCGTTTTCCTATTGAAATTACCACTGCAGATTTTTTGGGTGATTTTTTTTATTGTTACATGCAGGGATTTGCATCATGCATCGGTTAAGATATGTTTCCTCTTTGTCTCTATTCATATTGTCCTTTTGCAGATGTATTCTATCTGAAATTTTTGCACATTCATTGTTAGGTAGCTTACTCGCTGTTTCACTTGGAACATCTTGGTCTCAAGATGTCTAGTGTGTGTCAAATTCTCCAAGACCTCTTTCCTGCACCCCAGAATGTTTAACTGTCTCTTTCTTATATGTGTCTGCTTATTAAAAATCTCCTTAAAAAAATGCTCGCATATCTCATCAATTGTATTTTCGGTATTTGTACTAATTTCTGTTACCTCCAGTGACTTCGTCACCTGTGATGATATTCTTCAACATTTACTGCCACGTTGGAGGAAGTATATCACAAATGGGTTCAGAACTCTCATCATTGTTTCCAACGAAATTTTTTTGTTTCTTTATTTTGTTTAGTTTTTGGAAGACATCACTCGCTATTTTAATTCGCCTTTGGATTTCGGTGTTACAATTTCCGTCATTTGCTAAAACACTTGTCAGGTAGTAAATTCTTTTTTTTTAATCCTGTTACCTTAAGAAAGACAGTAATGCCACTCGTACGCAGGGAGTTACAGGGAGTGACATTGAAAGAGAAGACTGACAATAAGAAAGATTGAGAAAAGGACAAAAAAGGAACGGGATTCAAGAAGACATAAGATGTCGATTGATGTTGCATTTAAATTTTAGAAGATTTTAGATATTAGAAGAGAGTTCCAGAGGCGGAAGTGCAAGAAAAAAACTAGTTTAACCTTTAATGGCGGTTATATTTTGCTATTTCAACAGTAAAAGAGTTAGAGCTAGATGTATTCGAAGCAACAGGGAAATAAAGCTGATCAGAGCAGTTGCCATGAAAACATTTGTAGAAAAGACAGTGGGAAGCTACGAAATGGCTGAAGTCACGATGCCAAGTCAGGAACGATTACATTACAGATACTTCTTTGGATTTTGTCAAGAATTTCGTGATATACAGCAGGAGAACCAGACTAGATATGGCAACCGAATTCCCTGCACGGACGAATGGTAGATTTTTAAATGAGAAAGGTTTTCTGGCACGACACAGTGAACCAACTTTCCTTACAATGGATTCAATTTTGTCGCTCAATTTCCTTTCAGTGGAAAGCGTGAGGCCAAAAAAACGTATTATGTTGTTCTCCTGGAGTCTTGCTTGAGTCTGATATTTCTAATTATTTAACTTGCACTAGTGTGTTGTCCCTCGTTCTAGCGAACATACAGCCATTTTTCTCAAACTTGATACTTCTTTCTACTGTTTTTTTTTAAGCTTTTCACCCCAAGCAAGGCTGGAAGCTACTAGCACTCAAGGGGTTACAGAAGGTTTGGAAGAAGAGCAGAGAGGAGTAGTAAAGGAAAGGATGTGGAGAAAGATAGTGGATCGATCAAGGCAAGGGGGTTACAGAAGATTTGGAGCAAGAGCAGATAGGAATGAAAGGGGAAAGTATGCGGAGAAGGGAAGTGGATAGATCAAGGCAACTGGAGATGTCGAGTGGCGTTACACTTAAATAGTTGGAGATTGTATTTGTCAGGGAAACAGGAATAAGGAAGGGACTTTAATGTTTTGTGACTTTAGTTTTATATGCCATATTTTGCAGCTTATAAATGCATTTTTCTATCTCTACAAAAACAAAACAAAAAAAAACCCTCTATCCTATAAATCGAAGATCAGTGATTCTCTACTAATTATTAGATCCTAAATAGTTACCATAGATATAGTACTTCTTGGTTTGTAATGAATTTGTCACGATTAGCCAATTTTTCATGCTGAAGTATGCTATCCCCTGGGTAAAATTGTGGATAGTACAGACAAATATGAATTACAAGGCAAAGACCTTCTGTTTCGATTTCATCCTTCGGAATTATTTTGGGGCGTCTAAAGCAACGTGGCGTCTTATAAGCAGAGAAATACGATAATGTTTTTTTTTTCATATAAACAGATTCAACCGCGTATCTTATGTTTAACTTTTGTCCTGGTAAAACTTATGGGTTCAACTCGTTGTAAATCTTAATAAATTTCCGAGAGAAGAAAACATCATCGTACGTGCTGGGTATGACGATAAACTACATCCGGCAGTAAGCCCTGTGATCGGGAGGTTTTGAAGAGTCACCTGTTAATTACTCTTGTTCCCAGATCCACCCTTACCCGGTGTCGTAGCACCTGTTATGGTTCCAGCAAATATTGAACCCTCAAACTGTGGTCAAAACATTCTAAATGTATAAAAAGACATTTTTACATTACAAATTTTTCAGCAATCAATTTTTATAGTAAAAAAATAAAATTCCTGAAATAGATTTTAATAGTAAGAAAAAAAAATTCCCGAAATTGAATTTAATAGTAAAAATTAAATTCAGCAATGGATTTTAATATTAAAAAAAGAATAAAAATTCGCGAAATTGAATCTAATAGTAACAAATATAAAATCCAGCATAGATTTTAAAAGAAAAAAAATTAAAAAATTCTCGAAATAAACTTTAATAATAAAAAATTGAAATCCAGTAATATATTGTAATAATCAGAAAAAGAAAACATTCCCGAAATTGAATTTCATAGTTAAAAAATATAATCTAACAACGGATTTTAATATTAAAAAAAGAATTCAACCAAAATCCAGTAATATATTTTAATAGACAAAAAAGGAAAAAAAAATCCCGAAATTGAATTTAATAGTAAAAAATATAAAATCCAGCATGGATTTAAAAAAGTACAAAAAAAAAAAAATCTCGAAATTGAATTAATAGTAAAAATTAAAATCTAGTAATATATTTTAATAGTTAAAAAGACAACATTCAAGAAGTAGAATTTAATAGTTAAAAAAAATATAATCTAGCAAAGAACAAAACTTTTCGAAATAGAATTTAATGGTAAAAAATAAATATTAATATACTTTAATAGTAAAAAAAGAAAAAAAGTCCCGAAATTGAATTTAATAGTAAGAAAAAAAATCTAGCAATCGAGTTTAATATAAAAAATAATATATACTAAAACTACAAAGGAAATTAAATTTCATGGTTAAATGACCCATGAGTAGTTGATATGCCGTTAAACGAACCAAATTAAACGTATCCTTTTATTTTTGTGTATTTCTTCGTTCTATTTGAAAGTGACAGACTAATACAGGAATGCCATCAACAATGCCCCATGTTTCCAAATGGCAACTATACAGAAGTAAATGGTAGTTCACTATATAAAAGTCATAATGCAATTTAATCCAAAATTACAAAATAAAAAAGAAATACAGGGTGTCCATAATGTTCGTGTGCACTTTAAAAAAATCTATAACTTTATTTGTATTTGCGATAGAAATATTCGTTAAAAAACGTTATAAAGTTTAATGTACCCAGTTTTAAGTATAGCTAAAATAACTAATGGGATTTCAGGCATTACTGTAAATCATTTGGCAAATGTTTTCCGTGAACTGCAAAATCGTATTACCCTTTGTATTGCTAATGATGGAGGAAATGTGGAAACTTCAATACAATTTCAATAAAACCTTAAAAAATATAGATTTACTTCTTACTAATCCTTTTAAGAAATTATTTCTATCGCAAATACAAATAAAGTTATAATTTTTTAAATTGCACACGAACTTTATGGACACCCTGTATTAGTAAAAATCGAAACAATCTGAGATAGTATTGAAAAAAATGGATTGTCATTTTTCTTAGTTTAATTCTTGCAAGTCGTTGCACACATTATTTATGCATATGGCTAAGGATTTAGGTATAAGACATGTGTTTTTCGTATTCTATCTCAGGAAACTGGTTGATATCCCAGGTAGGTTTGGGTAAACATGTCTGCAAAACGTCCATTATCTGTAAGGATTAAATAGCGAAACTTCAAGTTACAAATGTGGGAAAAATTGTTGGTTATACATCAATTTGGGCCATGCTAGACAGGAATTATTTTGAGCAAGTATATTTTAATATAGAAAAGCATCGGAAATAGAATACAGGAAATAGAATCTTCGTTGTCGTCGCCTGGGCATCGACCAATCGGTTAGGAACAGAGCGTATATTTATTATTAGTAAAAATGTTAGCACTGTTATTTCACATCAAGCACGGTTTTATTAGCAGTAGCACTATCTCTCTCTTTCTATCTCTCTCTCCTCTATCTCTCTCCTCTCTCTCTCTCTCTCTCTCACACACCCACATATAATATATATATATATATATATATATATATATATATATATATATATATATATATATATATATATATATATATATATAAATGGTGGTACTCGTTTGGAAAAACATCGGATAGCTGAACTTGCAACTGAACAGATCGGTACCCGAGGAAAAATGGGAAATAAAAAAAAGAAAGAACCAAGAACATTAAAACAAGGCGAAAACAATCGTTAAGTGTTTAAGCTCCAAGTCCAAAGAAAAAAAAAACAAAACGTGTAAAAAGAATAAAAAAGTAAAACGTAAAGTGCTCAATACACTAAGCAGAGCGATAAACTAAGATAATCCTAACGAGCCAGTCAAACCTACCTAAGTTTCACCTAATGTATCTTCAGGATAAAGTCAACCCCAGATTAGAGTGCCCGTGTCTTCTCGAGATATCGGCGATTATGGCCCTCCACAACTTCAGATTAAAGCCGCCTTTACCCTGAAGATCCATTTAGGTGAAACCTAGGTAGGTTTGCCTGGCTACTTAAGATTACTTTAGGTTATATATATTTTTTTTCTTTCTTTCCCCAATACACTTTCTCTTTTTAAATAAATTACTTTATTAACCTCGATTTAGCTCTGTTGAGCGAGATTCGAAACCGGTTAGCCTAGCCCGTTTTTCATTTTTACTTTTTATAATCATCATGAGTGGTAATAATAAAATTAATTTTTGTCTGTTTATGGCAGTTATAAAGTTTTGTACCATTAAAAATCTTTAAATATATATATATATATATATATATATATATATATATATATATATATATATATATATATATATATGGTATAAGATGATAATTCGAAAAAAAAACTTCCTTTTTTTTGCCGACAGATTTATGTTGTATTTGTTAACTTCCCTCTGTCTTTTCTACAAATATTTACATGGCAACTGTTCTGACAAGCTACTTTCACTGGTCCCCCCCCAACTGCATGAATTTAAGTGTGCTACGAGGTTGGCATCTCGGTCCCACCCTTTCACTGTCGAAACGGTTAAATGTAGCCGTGTCTTCTACACCAACATCTTCTTCTCTAGCACTTCCCGACAGTGAAACACTTTTCGTCTTACTTGCTTCCCTGATAGCTACAATCTGCAAATATTCAAATGTAATGTCAATCGACATCATCTGATGCACTGATCCTGATCAACGACCTTCTCTATATCCTTTGCTCAAACACGCTTCGTTACTCTAGCTCTCACTCCCTGCAACCCCTTGTGTGCTAGTGGCACGCCCGCCTTGCTTGGGGTGATATGCTTAAAAAGATAGAAAATGAATTGAACAAGTGAACCAACTAGAAATCGACCGAATACAAAGATGTGTCTGGACACCGAATGTATTTAACTTTTATAGAGAGGCGATCTTGTGAGTACTGGAGTGCTAACAGGATTTATTACGGATGGGCACAGATGCACAGATTACACCGTACTGATAGCAGACCCATATAGAAAATTACATATGTCTCTAGATAACTTAGTAAAGGAAAGAGCAGAAAAATGTCTAGACACCAAACGTAAGAATATCGATTATAATTACTAAGAGGGACGACCCAAACTCCGAGCTATTGAAATGCTGACGTCGTAATCAACCAAGAACAAAAATTTAAACGAAAAGTTTTATAAAACACGAAAGAAAATACGACAAAAAATTCTAAAATACAATAGCAAAAAGATAGTTTCCAAAAGTAAAACTATCATTAAAAAACAAATCTTCTTTATTTACAGTTTTTTTTTATAAGCATTTCAGCCCTAGCAAAGGTAGGAGTGCCACTATTACACAAGGTTTACAGAGAGAGAAAATAAGAGAAAAGACTGGGTATAGGTGGGGTTGACGAAAGCATAAAGAGAAGAATGTGTTATTAAGTCATCAGAAGTTATCGATTGACATTAAATTTACATTTTTGAAGATTATATTTATCAAAGAAGCAATTTAAAGGAAGGAAGTTCCACTGTCGGGAAGTGCAAGAGAAGAAGCTCTCGGAGTAGAAGAGGCGGTTACATATGTTATATAGACAGTAAACGGGTGGGACCGAAATGCCAACCAAGTAGCTCGCTTAAATTCATGCAGTCGAGATGAACAGCAGTGCCACCAGACCATATATGGCAATGATATTCCAAGCATGGCCAAATGGTAGATTTGTAGATGTGAAGGATGGATTCCAACGAGAAAAATATATGTGGCACGACACAGAGAACCAAATTTTCTTGCGGTAGCTGCAGTTATTGATTCAATGTAGTTGCTCCACCTCAAGTCAGTGGAAAACCAGAGACTATGAAGGCGCAGTGAAACGCTCACGTGAAGTTGAGTACCAACCATGCTGACAGGATGCAGGGAAATTTTTCTATGGTGGGTAAATGAAAACAGTTTTGTTTTGGGATTCATTAAAATTTAAAAACCATTTCCTACACCAGTCAACGACAGATTGGAGAGCTCGTGTCTTCTCGAGACGCCGGCAATCATGACCCTCCACAACTTCCTGTACCTTGTAGCTCTTAGTGTACTTTGTCGTTCCGTTCTTCATCCTTCTTTCATGTGCCATTTCCCTTCAGGAAGTAGGCGATCATGGTCCTCCACATCTTTCTGACCCTTGTAGCGCTGTTCTGCTATCCATTAACTCAACCCATCAATTATGTTATGTGCTGTTTATTCCTCTGACTCTCTTTTCTTCAATCTGTCCTATGAGTATCAGATTTTACAAGCATTTGTTCCTCTTTACATGCTCCAGAAATTTCAACTGTCTCTTCCTGATGTTAACTATGTTTCGTTTTTGTTTCCATTTTCTCTAAGACCTCGTCGTCGCTCACATGTTTGGTTCATGATATCTCCAGCAACCTTCTGTAGAACCACATTTCTGTTGCTTCAAGTCTCTTCTTCATCTTTGAGGAGATAGTCCAGCATTCATTGCCATATAGGAGGACAGAACAGGTCAGTACTCTTTTTTGTGTTTATATCGAGTTTTTCTGTCTCTTAATACTCTGCTTAGCTTTTGGAAGGCATCTTTGGCTATCCCAATGCGTCTTCGAACCTCAGTGTCGCACTTTCAGTCCTCTGTTAAAACACTTCCCAGATATTAATGTTTTGTGCTTGTTTGATTTTGCTATCCCGATATTTAATTTGCATTTTGAGATCATCATTTTGCTAATAACCATGCATTCTGGTGTCTATTGACCTCCCAGCCCCCCTGAGACAGAAAAAATAAACAAACTTAAGATTACCGATCTGTAATGTGTTGTCAATGTCCCTGTATGGTAGTTTATGCTGGACAATTTCACTATATACTACGAGGAAACTTGAGGTAATAAGAAAGTGCCTCTGCAGAAGAAGGCTGGAAATACCATTGATGAAACATGGAGAGAACGAAGAAGTTTTAAGGAAAATTCCTAACTAAAATAATGCTTTGGTTTTGGATCAGAAAAAAAGACAGTTCAGCGTCCTGGTTCACATGCTGAGGAAAGCGATCTTGGAGAATTAGACATTAGATATAGCGAAGGCAGTAGATGAAAGGGAAAACATCGAGAAATCTACCTAAAGAGTTTGTTTAATGGATGGAGGAACAGAAGTGAAAGGGATAATAAAAAGAAAAACATTGCCAAGTTCTACAATGGTTAGAAAGATATGGAGAGCCATTATCGCCCATGTCTTAAAAGAAGAGTTACGGTCGGCTATACTTTTGACGATTTTATTTTATTATTTCTATATATTTTATTTATTTATTCTATAGTCTTGTCGCAACCATTTACTGAGATCCAAATTCGGAACCAGATAAGCAAGAAGAAATATTCATCTTTCATTCCCTTTCTTTTTCTTTATTTTTTTCTTTGAGCAAATCTGTACGTGTGTAGGAATGACAATTCTCTTTTTTGGGACGTTCTCTAATGTCTGAATACGCCATTTGTTTTCCTGCTTTTCTTTCTTTCTTTTGTGGAAAAAAATAACTTGCCTTCCTCCGTTTAACCTGATCCTATAAGCGACTCAATAAAATGGCGATTAATTATGCAAATGTGACGAAGGCACTAGCCTCATAAATTAGCTGATCGATTGACCTAGTATAAATATATACCGCTTGGCCTCGTCGGCAGATTTCCAAAAACGAAATTGCCTGGAGGTGAGGTCATTCCCGACCAGCACATATCCACCCATTGGCACTTGCATACACACATACACGCACGCACAATTTCCAGTATAGTGAAGGGGAGTTATATAGCGTCCTTGAAAACGCATGCGTCTACATATACACACATAAAAATAGCGTTCATTAAACAAACACACGCACACAAATATATATATATGTATGTATGTATAAGGTGTAAACGAAATAATTACCACAATCTACAACAGAAGAAAAGCGAAATAAATTTCAAAATGGCTTTTTTTTAACAGATAAAATGATAAGGATATTAATTGGGCGCCGCTGAAACATCCGGAAAAACAATGTAGGGCAGTTAAAAAAGACATAGAAACAATTTGCAAACGGTTCAAGCCAAAAGGTTTACGTCTTGGTGGGATTGCCCTTGCAAAGTGTTTACAAACCTTTCTTTGTTTGGGGAATCATTAGAGGTGATATATATTGTAACATGACGAACTCTTGTTTGTTTTTTTTTGTTTGTTTTTTTTTTAGAACTGTCCAAAATACCCAGGGATATTTAGATATCGTTTGTATAGAAAATAGTTAAATCGATGGTTTGGAAGAGCTGAAAAACTTATATAGACAGTAAAGTCCCTGATATAAAACGATTAGTTCGTTTTGTTATTTGAGAAATTTTAAGAATCCAATTTAAAAAAGAAACCAAATTAATTCTCGGATTCTTAAAAACTAAAAATGCTCTCATGATAAATTACAAATTTAATTGGTTTATTCATTATATTTCTACGGATTATCAAACCTTTGCAATGTTGATTAAAACTAGAAAACATTTTTAGATTGTAAGACATTTTTTTGCATGTCGATAATAACAGTTTAGCGATACAAGTCTTACTATTTAACCCATAAATGGGGTAGACGCGGTGGAGTCACAACTTAAGACGTGATTCCCTAATTTTCCCTAGGGTTATATACACGTAAGTGAATATAAAGAAACCGACTGAACTCAGATGTGCGATTAACAATTCCGAGTCATTATCCAATACAACATTCTACGTGTGTATCTGTGTGAATGTGTGTATGCCTGCGTATGTGTGTAATTGCTATAAGCATAATGGATACACATATACATTTAGTAAGTATCTCGAATGCCCAAGCCGGTGGATGTCAAAACAAAAACTATAAACAAAACGCAGAAAAAAATAACAAAAAGCAGAAATGTCTACTCAAAGAGATGTATACACTAAATTAATAATATTGTCTAAGAAAATTTATTAATTCCTTCAACACACACACACTCTATCTCTCTCTCTCTCTCTCTCACACACACACACACACACACACACACACACACACACACACATATATATATATATATATATATATATAAAATAACTTTAAACGTTACTTTGTTGCATAGTGATATTATTTGCTTGATTAGCAAATGTTCTTCGAAGCTAGCTCGGTATTAGCACGTCGGATCTAACGATGGTTTCTTCAGCCGAGACGGTCCATGTTTCGAATCCTTCCGGAGGGCACACGTTTTCTTTAACAAGATTTCTCAAATATTCAGGTCGCTATATGAAAATAAATAAATATAACGCTTATTAAATAAACGGAACGCCTACTCAGATATGACTAAACACCAAATAAGGTTTAATGTGATAAATTCTGTCGGATTAATAAATAAAAAGTATATATATATATATATATATATATATAGTGAGAGAGAGAGAGAGAGAGAGAGTATAAGAGAAAGAGAGATATGCGTGTGTGTGTAAAAAATTCCATAATATTCCATTGGTAAAATGGAACCTCTCTTCAGATCAGATTCACTATAGGTTGTTACCTCCGATTATTTCAACCTTAGATTCTTCAAAACGAGTGTCAACAATTGTCTATCCTATATATGCTCATAATCTGCACTTGAGTCAGTTAGGTGCCATGCGTGATACACGCTTAGGCGATCATGCATCTTTTGATACTTAACTGGCGAGGCAGATTTTTTCCCCCGCAGTACACCAGTTGTCACTCAAGGCTAGAGAACCCGGTCTGTCCTGCTATTTGTCCACAGCTGGGAGAAGACGAAGAATAGGATTCATATGTTATCCAAGGGTATTAGCACGTAAGCGAATGTAATGGATTCGACTGTTCAATTTGTGGACTCGGCTCTCCGATTCCTCAATCCGAACCGCTATCCATTACTCTTGCACTTACTTCCTCATATAATATACATACCTCACTCAGTAATTCTATACCTGGTTTTGTTGTGTCTTTTACTGGTGATGGTGACTATGTTTGCATATTTTTTTCCAATGATGTTCCATCTGTACAAGGCCCAAGAGCCACTTGAGTTAGAAGGTTAAGGAGGAAGTAGCACAATTTATGGGAAGATGTCGGGAAGATAACGATTGAACCTAGTCTTGAACAGGTTAAGGTTGTAGCGATCGGGAAAGCATCCTCTTTGCAGGCTGTTCTACAGACTAGTGGTTATCTGCTGGAATGGAACAAAATTATAAGCATTGAAATACGAAGTGTATTACAATGTTCAGAGCATGTTGGTATTCAGCCATGTAAGTTTGAACTGGTGGAACTAAGGAAGGTATTTCGTCACAACACTTTCCATGGAACTAGCCATAAAACAACGAGAGGCATGCGACCTTTTGCCTGTGAGAGAGGGGATGTAGGGCGGGAAATAGTTCGTCACCTACAAGGACGCGTAGAAGCTTTTGGACATTTTCGTAACTGGAAAGAGAAGAACGACAGCTATTGTCCATATATGGCGGCAGTACTACATTTTTAGCCAAATCTGTCTAATTTGAAGGTAGAGAATATCAGTAGTAGTTCGATACTGGAGCGTCATATGGAACCGATGATTTTGAAATATCTTTAGCGATGGGGTGAATTTAAGCAGGAGTTCCACTTGATGTCGGGGTTAAGTCCTAATAGGGGTTCAAGGCACGGACCTCCCTAAGGGAACCCCGTTCCTCGCGATAATTTATTCTGGATCTGCTCAGTGATGATGGAACGTCACTAGTTTGGTAGGTTTCAGGCAGGAATTAATCAACACGTACCTACTAAGACCCGTTGAAAGTAGTATAAAAATCTGCCTCAGCGATTGAAAAACAGTTTTATAAAAATCTGACATAATCCTCGTCTTTTACTAGAGTTATTTTTAAAAGAGACTGTAGATTATTCATTTAGATTGCCAGTACATTCCGATTTGAGAGGGCTTGAGACCGTTTATACAAAGTCTAAGCAGGCTCCCCTCTGTAAGCAGAAGAAAGAGTGAGTCTAAATATAATCTGACTTTCACACTGCTTTTGAGTTTGGTGGTACTTTTTTTGTCTCTGCACTTTTTTGTCATTGTGCACATATTCATGTTGAAGTGTGAGTTGCGATAATAGCAATGGTAAAGTCCTATTTGTTATATTTTTCTATCCCCGACGTTACAATAAGAAATTTTTTTTTTATTTCATCAGCCTTGCTCTTCTTCCCACGTTGTTTTAAAACATGTATATATTTGAATCGTCCGTTTTTATAACCCTAATAAAAAATGAATCTAAACTACTTTGAGCAATGTGAAACATTAGCAGTAACGACATACGTCAAGACACATTTTCGTTTTAATAACACCAACATAAGAAGGAAATAATATATATATGTATATATATATATATATATATATATATATATATATATATATATATATATATATATGTATATATATATATATATATATATATATAGAGAGAGAGAGAGAGAGAGAGAGAGAGTCTTAAAATTTGCTATATTTATGGGATAAAGTGCTCAATATCAGAGATAGGGCGTGTGTAAATATAAAAGTGAACATAGAAGTCAACAGTTTGAGGAGACAGTCTGTTTCATGCTAGATGCAATCGTCATGCCACGACATATATATATATATATATATATATATATATATATATATATATATATATATATGTTTAGTTTACGAAAAATTAGGTAATCCGTATAGACCCAAGGAGGATAAAACGCAGAGAGCGCAATGTAAATCAGAGCTAATAATTTAAATAAAAATAAAAACAAACCACTTTAAGGTTCCATGTAATAAATTATTTCACCACAGCCCTTTTAAAGGACCGCGGATCACCAGACTTTACTTCCAAATGTTGAAACGAAAAATGAAAAGAAATTTACACATTTTTGACGGGCAGTACTAAGCATATGTAAATTAACGAAGTAAGGAAGTGAGGGGGGAGAGAGACATGATTTAGTTAGATGTAATTTAAAATTTCTATTCTTTCATATTTAATATTATTTGAGGAAGTCCAGACATTGACACATTTAATCGGTTAACTTAACGGATGTTATATATTGATATAGAAGGGGGAGAGTAGAAAAAAGACATAAACAGAAAAAGAGAGAAGGAAGTCATGAGAGAAAGTGTCATTAACTTTCTTTGGAATGAAAGGCCCGAAATAGACGCTGTCGTTTTGCTTTACTTTGAGGGTTCATAAATATTATAATGTTTGATATAAATGTGAATGTTTAAACAGTCTATAAGTAATTTCATTTGATGTTTGTTAGCGATTTAAGTTTTTTCTTTTTAAACTTTATTAAAAAATTTGGGGGATTTAATATGAAATAGTCGATTAGAAACATATTCATAGAATTTACATTAAAATACTAAAATTTACTTCTAGTTGTAATTGATTATTAAGGTGATATCTCTATCATTTTGAATTTTATTCATGAATTTAATTCGCGAATATTTATATATAAGTAATTTCATATATATATATATATATATATATATATATATATATATATATATATATATATATGTATGTATGTATGTATGTATGTACAGTCCCTCCAATAGTATTGGAATGAAAAGGGCAATTCCTTTGTTTTTGTTGTTCACTTAAGACTTATAAATATGAGACAAGTGTTCAGAATTTCAGCTTTTATTTCTTGGTATTTTCATTTAGAAATGCTAAAAAGCTTATGACATACCACCTTCTGTATCGAATGACCCTATTTTTAGGCCATCAAAAGTAAAGGAACAGATAGCTTTAAAGTAAATCACATTTAATATTTGGTTTCATGAACCTTACTTGCAATATCAGTATCCATAAAGGGACCTATTGTCATCACCAAACTGTTGCATTCTTCTTTTACGATGCAAAAGACTTTCCAAATTTTTAAGGCAGCCTCTTTCAACCCGGACATTAAATTCGAGTGTCACTTATTTCAAGACGAATTAGTACATTTCTTAGCAGCCCTACGCAGTTGTTTATTAACTGATAAGTAATCAATAATCTTTCCCTTGACACTTTACTTCTTTGTTGTTAATGTATTTTAATTGCATTTGGTAATTAAATACTTTATTATTTTACATTGAAGTCTTTCTGTTATTAATTGTGTTATGTGACATGTGACGGATTACAACACCCAGCCATACTCTATCTGCCCAGTGCTAACTTTCCTGTCTTGATAAAGTCCAAGTGTGTACGTAGCCTTGTGGGTGATGAATTGTCACCCCAAACTTTTTCCTACAGACGAAAAAATGTGAGCCTCTCGTTGCACTATCGCTATTTCCATGGAATGTGTATTGACGTGTGACATTCCTTAGTCCCACTACCGCAAACATTTACCACTGGGACCCGTCATGCCACCTACCCAAAGACGAATCATTCCCATTCACTTCATATTCCAATAGTAAAATGAGATTTCATTCTGTCAGCTTTTTTTTTTTCAAAATCCCAGCAGGATGTTTTTCCAACTACTGCTATCTTGAAATCTTCAAGACTATGGTTAACTTGTATTCATTATGTTATCCTTTATAATATTCACCCTCTAAAGATTCTTATCTCATCCGTTATAATATTCACCCTCTAAAAATTCTTATCTCATCCGTTATAATATTCACCCCCTAAAGATTCTTATCTCATCCGTTATAATATTCACCCTCTAAATATTCTTATCTCATCTGTTATAATATTCACCCTCTAAATATTCTTATCTCATCCGTTATAATATTCACCCTCTAAAGATTCTTATCCGTTATAATTTCACCCTCTAAATATTCTTATCTCATCCGTTATAATATTCACCCTCTAAATATTCTTATCTCATCTGTTATAATATTCACCCTCTAAAGATTTTTATCTCATCCGTTATAATATTCACCCTCTAAAAATTCTTATCTCATCAATTATAATATTCACCCTCTAAAGATTCTTATCTCATCCGTTATAATATTCACCCTCTAAAAATTCTTATCTCATCCGTTATAATATTCACCCCCTAAAGATTCTTATCTCATCCGTTATAATATTCACCCTCTAAATATTCTTATCTCATCTGTTATAATATTCACCCTCTAAATATTCTTATCTCATCCGTTATAATATTCACCCTCTAAAGATTCTTATCCGTTATAATTTCACCCTCTAAATATTCTTATTCCATCCGTTATAATATTCACCCTCTAAAGATTCTTATCTCATCCGTTATAATATTCACCCTCTAAAGATTCTTATCTCATCCGTTATGATATTCACCCTCTAAAAATTCTTATCTCATCCGTTATAATATTCACCCTCTAAAGATTCTTATCTCATCCGTTATAATATTCACCCTCTAAATATTCTTATCTCATCTGTTATAATATTCTCTCTATAAATATTTTTATCTCATCCGTTATAATTTCACCCTCTAAATATTCTTATCTGTCAGTTATAATTTCACCCTCTAAATATTCTTATTTCAGTCGTTATAATATTCACCCTCTAAATATTCTTATCTCATCCGTTATAATATTCACCTTCTAAATATTCATATCTCATCTGTTATAATATTCACTCTATAAATATTTTTATCTCATCCGTTATAATATCCACTTTCTAAAACAGAAACAACAAATAGTATTATATTATATCTGAAAAATATGTTTCGGCTTTAAATAATCCGCAAATAATTGATAAGCCGTCCAGAACAAATCAATCAATCCGACAATTTTTCTTCAAGTGGAGCGAATATGCTTGCACTGAAAATACAAAATTCTTCATTTGATATGGTCTTAAACACTAGTGCTTTTATAACTGAGTGTATGTTGAAAAATTTTGGTAGAGTGAGAATATATTTGTGTCCCCCGCCACCAAAAAAATCTCGTAATATGTTTACTATTCTCTAAACGATTTCCCTTTGTTTGCCGTGGCCCTTTAAAACATGGCTGATCTTGGCTCTCTTAAAAATTCCTGCCCCTTTGTGACCCTTAGCTGTGTGTCACCATTTACTATGTTTCCCGCCATCCACTAAGCGACGTTTGTCGGGTCAATGGCCTGCTGATTCACCCATATAACTTGGCATCGATATGCCTTGGAAGCTATAAACTTTCTAAGTCCTAGTTTCTTCATTATGTGTCCAAGAGATTTCACCTGACTTTTTTCTCATTCTGAATATAAATTTTCTTTTTTTTACCATTTTATTTAATACTTCCTCGTTGCTTGCTCGCTTCGTCCGTGGATTTCTCATCATCCTTCTGTATGTAGAACCATATTGTTGCTTCCAGTTTTCTCCTCATCTGTGCAGAGATTGTTTATCATTCACTGACATGTAAGAGGATGGATATCACATAGCAATTCACTAGATTTTTCTTTATTTCTAACGAAATTTTCCTGTTTCTTATTATCTTGTTTAGCTTTTGGAAGGCATCTTTCGTTAATCAATTGCGTGTTCGGATTTCGGTTTGGCATTCTCAGTCCTCAATTAAAACACTTCCCAGATATTTAAACTTCTGTACTTTCGTGATGTTGGCATCTCCAATCCATGGTTCGCATCCAGGGCTTTTCTCTCTTGATGATAACCGTATTTTGGTCTTGCAGTTACTGGCTAGTTCTTTTTTTCTCTCTTTCCCTTAATATATTAATCCAGGTTACTATAGTCTTTTTTTTTCGATGTCAGCTATCAACACAGTGTTATCTACCTTATCTGATATTGATAAAATTACGGCCACTGATAATAAATCGTGGTAGGGACCCCAGCTTCCTAGGGATAGCCTCGACGTAGAGGCTGAATAATTCTGATGAGAAGACCCATCTTTGTCTTACGTCTCTTTCTGTTTGTTTTTTGTGTGTCTTCTTAATTCGATTTGTTATCCTTAGGCAGGAGTTCTGTTCTGGACTGTTCTAACATCCTGACCAAATCGATGTACTTTTCCTAGCTGTTCAGATAGGTCCTTGTACCGCACCTTATCAAATGCTTTTTACGAAATCTATAAAACATAAGAGCGCTTCCTCCTTTATTTTATTCCGCTTTTCAATGTTATTCGAATGATAAATGTCGCACTTCCTGGCAAAACTACACTGTTCTTATCCTATTTCCGGTTCATTATTACACCGCGTTTTATTTCTCAAGATTCGCATCATTAGCTTGGTTTGGTGACTCATTAAATTGATGTCCTGTGGAGTTTGTATTCGTTTGCACTTGATATCTTAAATAATGTCACAAAGATGGACCTTTGAGGTCCTCCGTGAACACTATTGTATATTTCGTTTAATACTTCACATTACTAAGATTTAGTACTCTTTTTAGTTCAATATAAATCTGACTATATAAGGGTGTTTCATTAAGACGGATCGAAGTCAGCAGTAAATAAATCATTATTAGTATCAGTATGGCAATTATGTGTGAAAAATAATATCGCCCAAATATCTTCCAAATCTGAAAGAAAAAGAAAAAAAATTCATTAGACGCTTAAACTTAATTCACATTTAAAATCGGTCCAAGTTATTGGAACACTCTTAGGATAAGTTTTTCCTTAAAATTGCCGTTTATACTTTACAAAACACTACTGCTTTTTATTTGCTGTGTCTTTTCCGTCCGTGGATGACCATGGCTCTCCAGAGCATCCTGAAATCTATCACTCTAAAAAATGTTTGTCCCCATCCCTTTCATCCCACACAATATTTCCTCTGTCATTCATTCATGCGAACTCGTTAGATATATTGTTATGGGATCTTACCTGTAACGACAGTGAACTCTTCCTGACACTATAAAGACCGCGCCTCTCAAGAGAGAATAGAATGAAGTGGAACGAGTCGAGACAATAGTAGTTCACTCTAACCAGACTGACAGTCATACTAACACCTTTCAACTTCTTGTATTATTATTCTGTTGTAATATATCTTTGTTATTCCTACTCTTGTGTCCGTGTTGTTCTTTCTTGGTCCTAAACTTGGACCATAACAATGGTACGAGGATATTGGACCATAACATATATGAAAATGTAGAATTTTAATTTTTCATTAGAAATCATTTGCTGTTATATCGATTTGCCTACGAGCACACTTCGAAGTGATGTAATGGTTAACAAGCTGGATTTACTGATCCCCCCCTCACCGGTATGCGGCCACAGTCGTATATTTCCTTTGTTACTTCTGTGATCCTGATGTTGTTGAAATCGCCTAAGACTGAACCCATTTCTATTACGATCCCATCTGGTCCTGCTGTTTTGTCCTTTCTTTCCAGTGCAGATCTTAATTCAACCGTTAATATTTCATTCCCTAAAAAATTTTTAAGCGCTGCAGCTTTCTCTGTCTAATACTGAACAAAACCTCTCTAACGTATTCGTTCTATTATGGAGTATCTTTTCTTTTTCTTGTTGTCAGTGAATCTTCTTTTGATTTTATACAACGTGTTTATTGGCTCGGCTTTTGCCCTTGTTCATTCATTCATACCGTTGCACATACAATTTTCTTTTGTGTTCTCCTTCCTATTTTTGTGGATTTTTCAGTCATCCATTCCTCTTTAACCTGTCTAAATTTATTTCTAATTTCTCTCATCAGTGTTCGTTTCTTCTTGGCACCGTTTGTTGTTGCTTGTTAATCATCTCTAGAATTACTTGTCATCCAATCTTTGGATTCTTGTCTTGTTCTCATTTAGATGATCTGCTTTGCCGACGTCACTAGTGCTTCTCCCAACAGGTTCCACTTTCAATTTGAAGTCTCGTTCAGGTTATATTTGTTCAGAACTCTGTGTTTTGGCATCTCCTTCCAACACGTGACCGTCAGCAGTCGGTCCTATTGCATTTTATGCGTTGCTTTGTCGACTTTAGTTCCTGGAGTTTTACATTGACGCAGTTTACGACTGTAATACGGCCACTCACTCAATCTGCATTTGGGTAAGATTTTCAATATCGAACTGCGTTTCAGATTATTTTGTTGATAGTTACGTAATCAATCTAATGACTTCTCCCGTAGGTGCCTTGAGTGATCTATGTTGCTAATTATTTGATTGTTTGCAAGACACCACTGGAGACATCATTCACCGCTCTATTTTCGTGTTCCTAGTCAGAACTTGCTAACTATTTCGCGTTCCCGTTCTTTTTCTATCCTAACATTCAGGTGTCCTATAGTGATTTTATTGTGAGCTTTATTTCTCCGTGTTTTGCGCTATCGGTGCGTATACAGCAATAATTTCTATGTTATAGGGCTACCCTTTCTGTTTAAGAAAACCGTATCTGCCTGAGACTTGACAGAATGCTAGCAAACATTACTTCTTTTTCGCTTTCTTTTTTTCTTGCATCTGTTATCCAGTATATTCAGCTGATGAAATTCCCGAAATATCTACACAGTTTCGCAAACTCTGAGAACGTTGACGTTTAATCATTTACTGCTTGATATTTTCAAACTGGCTACATTAGTATAGCGTCCTTACATTCCTATTACTATTTTTGTTTGTTGCGATCATTCCCTGGGCAGTGGTTTTGTGATGCATCTCGTTTATGTCAATCCGTACCGACCGAGAGGTACCAAGGAGCTTGACGGACTTTACGCCGTTTTTTTTTAGATTTATTTTGGGAATAGTCCCTCGATGACGGTCAGGTAACACCTTTAGGTTCTATCTTCGCATACCGGTTGAGAAGATACCCTAGTATGTCATCTCAACCATAAGCCCTTATTTTTAATACTCATTTTGTTTATTGCCATGATTATTCTTATAATAGAGAGTGGAGAGGTCTCCCGTTGCCTTCTCTACAGTGTTTTTATTGAGACTCCAATTCTAGTTAGCTGAACATTGACACATTGAGATGCCTGTCCTTCTGTATGTCTGCTATATATCTTCCACAAACGGGCACTGTAGGAAAAGAAAGAGGATAAATATTTGACGGAAGGAAGTGTTAATACTTTTATCTATATCATATCAATTTTTTCTAGAAAATTAAATTTTATAATCGCAGCTACGACTATGATATTTAATAGCAAAAATTCATTTTCTGTCTATATTCATTGAAAGATTCGGTCTAAACTTCCGTTTTATGGTTGCTTAATACTTCTTCTTCTTTCATGTGCCGTGTCCCTTCGCGACGTAGGTTCATCATGGTTCCCCACTTCCCTTAACCCACATAGCTCTCAATATGTTTTGTCCTTTTGCTATTTCTCCCTAACCCTGTTCCGTCATCCACTTGCTTAAGCCCGCTAGGTGTGTCACGCTTTGTTTTCCCTTGTCTCTATTTTCCTATATCCGCCCTGTGAGTATCAGATTTTTCAAGTCTTCCTTTCTCATAACGTGTCCCAGAAAATTCAGCTGTCTCTTCCTGATCTTAAATATAAGATTCCACGTTTGTTTGCATCCTCTCCAAAACCTCATCGTTGGTCACATGTCCAATCTATGGTATTTTTAGCATCCTTCTTAGAACTATACCTCCGTTGCCTCGTGTCTCTTCTTCATCTTTGATGAGACCGTCCAACATTCGCTGCCGTAAATGAGGAGAGATATCAAGTGGCAGTTCAGTACTCTTTTCTTACCAACGAAATCCTCCTGTCTCGTAATACTCTGCCTTTTTTTTTTGGAATGCCTCTTTGGCCATCCATCCCAATACGTCTTCAGGGAATTTTGGTGCAGTCTGCCTTCACTAAGGTGATTTTATTTAGACACCACAAAGCCGTTGACTCATCAAGAGTTCTTCCGCCATTTGATGGATATTATAATTCGTCCAACCTCGTTGATAACCACACTCATCGTACGCTAAAAAGAGGATGTAAAAAGAGAGTAAAAGAGATTAAGGGCACGCGAAAAAGAGGAGTAAGGGTATCAGTTTACTCGCCGATAACCCGACGAATATAAAAATATAAGCTTAAAGTTTTTTAAAAATTCTAAACAATGTATATATATATATATATATATATATATATTGTTTAGAATACATTGTTTTAGAATTAATATATATATATATATATATATATATATATATATATATATATATTAATTCTAAACAATATATATATATATATATATTAATTCTAGACAATATATATATATATATATATATATATATATATTAAGAATTCAAACCAAATTTCTCTGTTAGATTCAAGATCAAGTACCAAAATGGTGAACTATATATTTATTTGTTTAAGTGTTATTTTAAATGGATGCTTATAATTGAGTAGATGTTTTGTTTTTATTTATTTATTAAACAGTAAATGTATTTATTTACATCTACGGACCTGATTATTCGAGAAATCTAGGTGGAAAAATACGCGCCCTCCTGCAGGATAGGAAGGCTACGTCCCATATCGGAAAACGTCATTATATGTGACGTGGATAAGTCCACTCTGATCAGACAAAGCCCGAATAGTGCTTTTGAACACATATATTCCCAATTCTCGAAATATACATACATGTTCTGCTTTGTATCCTAGCATAAACAAAGACGTTTAGGAAATTAAATCCGACATGCTTTTAATTTATTTGTTTAAGTTTTAGGAGACGCAGGTTCGAATCCTGCCGGAAGGCGGATATTTTTCTAACAAGATTTCCCGAATTTCAGACCGGTAGATGCAAATAAATAAATAAAATCAGGAGCAGCTACTGAAATATCAATATACAATTCAAAATGAAGTTAAAATAAAAAAATTAAAAAAATATGTCGCATTTATTCAATTTCCTAATATATATATATATATATATATATATATATATATATATATATATATATATATGCTAAGAAGAATTTGGTAATCCGTACAGGTAGTCGCAAAAAGGATGAAATCCTGAGAGTTCAATGTAAATCCAGAGCTAATAATTTAAAGGAAAAACAGACCACTTTAAGGACTCATGTAATAATTTATTTCGCCTAGCCCTTTATTAAAGGACACTGGCTTATCAGACTCCACTTCCAAACGGTGAAACGAAAAATGATAAATGAAAATTCAAATGATACTATACACTTTTGACGGGTAGTATTAGGTTTATGTAATTTAACAGAGAGAGTAATGAGGTGTAGTGTGAGAGACATGATCGAATTTAGAGAGGGTTTATTTTAATATTTCTATCTATCATACTTAATATTAAGGTAGTGGGGGAAGACATTGACCTATTTAATTGGTTAACTTAAAGGAAGTCATATATTGAGAAACAAAGAAGAGAGGGGGAAGTAGAGAGAAAGAAGCTGTGATTAAGTTTTGCTAAGCGACAGCAGGAGAGATAACTTTAGCAATTTATGTAAAAAATATTTTAATGTTTGATAGATATTTAATTTTTAAAATCACCGAAGAAATTAAATTGATATTTGCTAGCAATATATATATATATATATATATATATATATATATATATATATATATATATATATATATACTCGACTCTCCCTTCAACTTCGACGTATGATGGTCAAGCAGATCAATTCCAAGTAAACTGACCGCCCGACGCCAGATTTGATTATAGTGGTGATGGTTTTGTGCAGAACCATCCACACATTTTGAAGGGCCGAATACACAGACTTGCGGTACTACGTGCCACACGGTCCACAAACGACCCTTCGCAGGTTTTGAATTCAGAGTTGTCCTTCTCCTAGTCCAGTTGCCAACCAAGGCTATAGAACCCAGTCTGTCCTGCTTTTTTCCTATAGCTGGGGCGAGAAGAAGAGGATTCAAGTGTATTAGCACGTGTGAATGTAATCGATTCGACTGGAATTCGAACTCGACTTTCCGATTCCCCAATCCAAGTCTCTATCCACATTACTCCACCGTGCCTCCATATATATATATATATATATATATATATATATATATATATATATATATATATATATATATATATATATATAGCATAATTATGTACTACACTAAATTTATGACAGCAATCATAAGCAATAACTCATACTATACTACATTTAGCACAATGGACTTAATCACACGCAATAACTTTTCTCCGTCAACTAGTGTTTTTCAGTTTAAATATCTTTTGGCAGATTATAATGATAGTAAAAACGTAGACATTGCTAAGCGCTACAAACGAGAGGACGTTGTAGAGAGACATTATGGCCGACATCCTGTTTCATTTTCTTGAAAGAAAGGCAAAAATTGGAATGAAGTTCATATCACTGAGTATACAGGAATGGTTCTCTGATGTCAAATGTTTATTTTCAAAGTTTCAGACTGAAGATTACTCATACAATATTTACATTATTCCAACTATTGTCCTCATCTTTGTCGCCTTATTTATTACGATGTTTCGGCCTTCTTCAGGTGGTTGGAATGTCGAACTGAACCCTTTATTTCGCTTACTGTTGTAGACTATTCAAGTTCCATGTGCCATGTCTAACGGATGTCCTCAAGGACACTTGGCAGTGGATAAAGTCGTTATTTAGATCCAGTGACAGGACCCAAAGAGTGTGAGTTCAATACCTGTTTATGGCAGTGGAGAACTTGGAGAGGGGAATTAACATGAGATAACTGACATCCATTAAACATGGCACGTGGACGTAGAACAGTCTACTCCAGTGAACGAAATAAAGAGTTCAGTTCGACATTCCAACCTCGTGAAGAAGGCTGGAGAGTACAACGGCCGAAACGTCGTAATAAATATGGCGACAAAGATGAGGACAATAGTCGAATAATGTAAATAGTGTACATAATACGTCACCTGAGAAATATAGACAGTTATTCATTTATACTCTGTGGTAGACAATATATGGTTTGAGTGTGATCACAAGATATTACATATGAACTATCAAGGTTCATAAGAGATCAATGAGAAACCTCCAGAATTAATAGAAAAGCCATATAATTTCCTGATGATAGAAATATATTTTGGAGGATTTTTTTCTGTTAAATCCTACAAAATACTTGTGCAACTCTCTCTCTCTCTCTCTCTCTCTCTCTCTCTCTTTTAAATGGTCCTTTTCTAATTCGAAAATAAACATTCCTATTTACATAGCAAATTTAATTGATTTAAAATTTAGAAACATGATGCATTTGGAGCTTACAATTTTTATGTGTGCCAAAAACTTACTCAATCTCGTCAAATTTTATTTACATTTCTCTCTTCTTTGTTATTTTGTAGGCGCCAGATTTAATTATTTTTACATCTTTAAAAAAATCTAAAATCCAGCCCTCTATTCAAACTAATATTTGGGCTAAAATAAAAATAAAAAATAACTTTAACATTGGTATCGAAAGGCATTCCTTTCTTTTATCTCAGAAAACCTCGTAGTAAAGCAGAGCAAACCAGACCGAAAGTGAAGCACTACTGCCGTATATGGGCACGATTTACTCAGTCATTATTTTCTATTCTCGATAGAGTCCAAAAGCGTTTCTGCATCCGTGTGGTGAAGAAATATTTCACACTCTCCCACCCCTTTCTCACAGACCAGATGTCGCAAACCACTCGCTTCTCTATCGCTATTTCCACGAACAAAAAACCCTACACTCTTTAGTTCTACGAAACCTACATTCACGACTAAGATCCAATATGCCTCTACCACATTTTTAGCGAACTATCCTCATTTTTTCCTATTTATTTGGTGAGAACCAACACCCAAGAGGATGCTTTCCTGAGTACGACAATATTAACCTTATCTTCCACACATACCCGTATCATTTATGCCTTTTACTGCGTAACCATCTACGTCGAGTGGTCATACTTTTGCAGAGCGAACGTCATTGTAAAAAAATACGCTTATAACTAGTTTAAACAAATTACAGGTATAAACATAAAATACAAGTACATTATTATTTATTTACACTGTTTGCATTATTCGGACTGTGACCCCATCTTTGTTGCCTTATTCACGACGTTTCGACCGTTGTATGCTGCGGACTTCTTCAGAGGATTGGAATGTCGAACGTTCATCTCGACATTCCAATCCTCTCAAGATATTAAGTATGCAACCCGAACGACGCTAATTTTAGCTTGGTAGTAAAATTTTCTGTGAATTGATTTTGATATAACTTTTTTCCCAAGCTAGTTTACACAATTTCATTATACTGTGTAACATCCTTTATTTCATCTAACGGGGTATATTCTAGTTCCACGTACCATGCCTCTTTCGGATGGCTCAGTATCAGTTATCTCCCTTGAATTTAATTCTCCAAGCTTTTATTCACATAAATGAACTCACTACTCGTTGGGTCAAGTTACTGGATTCAACCAACGCTTTTATCCACTGGGCCATGTATCCTTGATGATATCAGTGTATGAATTTTGGGAACTTATAAACCTAATGACTCAGTAACCATCTTTAGCAGAGCTCATATTGCAATTTTGTTGTTATAGTGTAAATAATTACAATACTTCATCTGAGAAATATAGACAGAAGTTGAAGGTGAATATGGCAATAAAGATGAGGACAACAGGCTGAACAATGTAAATAATGTAAATAATTACAATACCTCATCTCAGAAATATAGACAGAAGTTGAAGGCGAATATGGCAATAAAGATGAGGACAACTGGCTGAACAGTGTAAATAATGTAAATAATTACAATACCTCATCTCTGAAATATAGACAGATATTATTATTTAGTTTCCGTCTCCATACAGGACACGGGCAATAATGGCACTGCGCAACTTCCTGTCTTTTGTAGCTCGAAACAACATTCAATTCTTTACCATTCTTCCATGTACATGTCCTGTCATCTGTCAGGCAGTCATTACAATGACTCTCGCTACTTTTAGCATTGCATTAATATTTACTGTCTTTCCTGTATGATAACACGCATTTTTATCCAGAATTATGCACTAAAAATCTGCGTCTTAGCACTGAAAGGTCAGGTTGTTGTTGCGCCTTGTCGGGCTAACTTTCTCTGCTGACATGAAGTATAAAGACTATAGTGAATCCATTGCTTGGTCTGTTGCTAAGAAAGTTGGTTCACTGTGCCATGCTTGACAATTTTCATTCCAGAACCTATATTACATGTCTATAACTCTACCATTCATCTATAATTAAAATATTTCTGCCACATATGGTCCGGTGCTCCTGCTATACGTAGGGATCCTTGAAAAAATCCAAAGAAGAATCAACAATATTATTGGTCCTAACATGGCAGCTTTGCTTCAATGTGTTTCCCAACTCTGTAAAGTTGCATCCTTGTGACTTTTCTATAAATACTTTCATCGTAATCTGTTCGGTTGAGCTCTTCGTTATGATACCTACACGCTATAAATTTAAGTGCAGTACTAAACTTGCCTGTAAAATGATAAGACCTATCCGCCAATCTTTTAAGTGTAATAATATGTAACTTCTACCACTGATACCTGTCGAAGCGTTAGTCATTTCTCTGTCAAATTCGACGCAGACTTTACTTCGGTATGAGATTTGTGAACGGCGTATAGCGATTTAGTGATTTTCCAAACGTAGCTTACATGTGGCACAAGGCCGAAGGTAGAAAGCACCCTGTGAGGATCGAACTCACTACACAGTCGCAATGGTTCTAGCGTGACAAGTTTGCTAACCATTACACCGTCTCGAGGTACCCATGCGAACGGCGTATAACAGTATCAGCGAAAATGTCTTAAAATCGATTAAATGAGTTCAAATACTGTGACGTTCGCTAATGCTACCTCCGGATGAGGTTTTAATGCAACGATAACGGAACTAACTTTACAATCGCAGAGTCACCCGTTCGATTTTCACAATGGAACGATTATTTTTTTTTCTTTAAATAAATTCAATAAAAATAAGAAAAATGTCCATTAATGAACAAAATAAATCGCGTAATTTACTTTTATCTTTCTATATAAATAATATTTATTTCAGAAATTAAAATTCAGATTTGTCCATCTTCTCTGTACCGTACGGCTTCAAGACACGCTGCACAAAATCTTCCTATCGTTATGATCCTGTGCAGCTTTTATCTTCCCAATGACACAAGCTCGTCTCTTATCTATCTTGCCCTCAATATGCCCCTTGAGGATCAAATTTTCCAAGCACTCATTCTTCATTATGTGTCCTAGGAATTTCAGCAGTGTTTTCTTTCTTCTGACTATAAGTATTTTTATTTGTTGCCATTTTGAAGAATTCCTTGTTGCATACTAGCTCCGTCCCAAACATTCTCAATATCGTTGTGTAGTACCAAAATATCTGTTACCGTCTCTTTTCTCATCCGAGGGAAAATTGTCCAGCATTCATTACCATATAAGTGGCAGAACATCACATTGTTCCTAATGATTTCTTTGTTTCTCAACGTTTTGCTTTACTTTAGGAATGCCTCTTTCGCAAGTCCAACGAGTGTTCAGTTTTTCTTGCTGCATCGTTCATCCTCTGCTAGAACGCTATTCAGATATTTAAAGTTCTGTAATTAAATGATGTTGGCATCTTCAATGCGTAACCTGCATCTTGCGCTTTATTTTTTTTTTTATTGCTGATGTCTATACGTCCTGTCTTCTTGCAGGTCATGTTTTGTCCTTTTTTGCCTCGCTTTCGTTTACTTAGAACATGTCAGCATGAATTACGCCCCTTTATAAATTACTTGCATGCGTTTACACCCAAGCTTCGGTCTAAATGCTAAGATCGATACCACAGCCAGGGTAGAAAATGACTGTATTTGAATAACTAAAAGATATAAGCTGTCACTTTTTCATTATAAACATTGCAAAAGACGTAATTCAAAATAAATTTTAAGTTTATTTACGCATTTTTGTAAGTATATAAATTAGTCATTTTCCTTCAGTAAAATCTGATATATGGAGGCCTTAGAGTGGAACTACCATTAAATAACTAAAATGAAATAATCTTTCGGTATATGACACTATATTATTTGGAAAACGTATTGGATTAATTATACATTGTCAGGTCAAGCAAATATCATCTATTTCTTGGGCTTACGACTCTATCACGGACGATCACTGAAGTTAAGCAACGTCAAGCCTGGCTACTATCTAGATGGGTGAACGCTTCGGAATATCAGGCATTGTATGTGCGGAAGGTGTACCGGATAAAGTCTCGGTATTGTTAATCGGATAGACCAGTTTCAATTTCAATTGGGTTCATTATATTCACTTACGCGCAAACACACTTCCGAAAGGTATTAACCCATCACTTCTTGCCACATCTGTGGGTTAATTAGTCATTATTATATAAAAATTATCTAAAAAAAAAATCTTACAATCTAAAAAATATTTTCTGGCTTTAAATAACCTGCTATGGGTTGATAATCCGTAGAAAACGAATCAATCAAGCAATCTATTTGTCGCTGCAGAAACACGCGCTTTTTACCAATAAAAGCGGGAATTTTGGGTCACCCTGTATGAGAAACATGGTGTTATATAAAAACTATAAAAACACAATTAATTGTTTTAAAAGATTTAAATAATAAATCTATACACAGTGACCCAGACACTGATGGACATTTCTAAATTTAATTATTTTTCAGAATTTCAAACGGGCACAATCGCAATTTAAAAGCGTTATATAGGAAATTAAAAAAAAAAAACAATGAAAAAAATTTGAATAGACAAATCTCTTGATACATTGCATACAGATAATGCCGTTTTTATAAATGAAGTGTGATTTGTTTGTGTCATCAAAGCTTAAGTTTCTATGTTTTGATTTTTTGGTTGTTTTTTTTTGTTTTTTTTTTTTGTATTTTAGATAGACAACAACAGAAATGGTAATCTGACAGACGGGGAATTTTGAAAATTCATCCTTCCTCATTGTCTTTTTTTCCCCTCATAATGCGATTCCTTTTGTTAAAACAATGATTTATTTTATCGTTATTTTCATGAAAATATCGCAATTGTTCTCATTGTTGTCAAACTGACTCGATTCCAATTCAAAACGTCCGCACTGTTTGCAGACAAATGTCAGGGCTAATTTATATCGTTAATTTCGTTAGCACTTGAAATAATATAAAGCTGTCAAATAGCGAAAATACTACTGGTAATGAGAAGAAATGCTGAAAAGGAAATAACACACACACAGACACACAAGCAC
>OZ038486.1:105694617-105717117 GCA_964036315.1 Acanthosepion esculentum
AATCAATTGACTTTTTTATAATCTTTTTTTTTTAATTTCTAATTTTTTATAATCAATTGACGTTTTTACGTTCTTTTATATGTGAAATATATCCTTTAGTGCAAGGTTTATTTTTTCTCTTTTCATTCTGTGTGTTTGCATGCACGCATGTATGCGTACGTGTAAATACAACAATATAGGCATCTAATGTATAAATATCTTTTTTTTAATCATTTCACCCCAAGCAAGACAAGCCACTAATGTGCAAGGGTCTACTCAGAGTGGCAGACAGAGAATGAGAAGACCTTAATGAGGCTGTAGGACAATAAAAGAAGAGGTTTCACGAAGACAGAAGATGGCGACTGATATTTCCTTTTAATTTTTGAATATTTTAAAAAAAAATGTACTTAAAGATTTCTCGAATACGCAGACTGATAAACGCAATACAAACATTTAGAGGAGAAATAAATAAAAAGGGGCGTCTATATTAAATACTATTATCCATGAATATATATATATATATATATATATATATATATATATATATATATATAGTCATCTAAGGACAGACTGTTTCGCTGTAGCAGAAATCTTCACTGTGGCTACACGTCCGATTGCTTCAAGGCGGTATAGAAACCTGACCGATTGGCATGAGTCAGAGATCCTATCCCTAGGGTATCTTCGCCTGTCAAAGAGAAAGGGAAATTTTAATGTTTTCTATACTAAATACGTCAGTAACCCGGAGAGCTTAATTCATAACCGAAGAGCAACGCGTTATTACCACTTATTTGAACTTACCCTTTTCTCCAGTTTCGCTGTATCACAGTCTATCTATCGCCCGACCAATTTGGCATCAGTTTGAGATCCTACCCCTTGGCTATTGTTGCACGGCAGAGTGCAAGAGAAGATTTAACGTTTTCTATACGAAATACGCAAGTGGCCAGGAGAGCTCAATTCATAATTGAAGAGCCATGCATTAATACTGTTTTTAAAATTACCCTTTTCTTGAAAGAGCTTATCCGGATTTCCCGAGAGCATATATCGTCATCCACAGACAGACTGTTTCGTTGTACCACAGCTCTTCAGTGTGGCTAGACGTCCAATTATATATCAGATGAAAGACAAACAATGTGTTTGATCCTCTGATGGGTTTTATCACAGGGAGAAACTTAATGGTAAAAAAAGTTTGACTTTCGCTTTGTTCGTCTTTTAACAGATATATTTTTTATTTATATCTGAATTTTTACACACACATACACGCATATACATATATATATATATATATATATATATATATATATGTGTGTGTGTGTGTGTGTGTGTGTGTATGTGTGTGTGTGTGCGCGCGTGTGTGTGTAGTACTACACATGCGCACGGCAGACACGTGCTAGGAATTTAATTTATTTTCAGCTGAATTTATTTAAAGCTTTTTTCTTTCATCTCCATCGCCCGTAATATTTGTCACAAAAATACATAGGAGAAATCTCAAGGAACACAAATAAAAGATTAAATGAACACAAAAGGGACATTATACAAAACAATACGCGAAATGTTTTGGTTGCCCACCGTATGGAAAGTCACCACAACATTTTGACATAAAAAATGCTACTCTGATCAAAGGAGAAAATAATTCACTACGGCGTAAATATCTCGAGACTGCCTTAATCGCAAAGTCATCTACAGTAAATTTTGGCTCAAATTACAACATTTCACCATTCCATACAAATCTTCTAATATCACAGTGTGGAATCTTCTTCTATGTGCCGTGCCCCTTCAGGGCGTAGGCGATCATGGCTCTCCACTTCCTCCTGTCCCTTGTAGCTCTCAGTAAGCTTGATCCTGACCCCGTACCACCATTCACTTCCTTAAGACCGTTATGTATGCCACGCGTTGCTTTACTTTGTCTCTCTTTACCTCTATTCGACGTGTGAGTATCAGATTCTCCAAGCCTGCCTTTCTGATTACGTGTCCCAGAAATTTCAGCTACCTTTTTCTGATGTTAAGTACATGTTTCGACTTTGTCTGCATCTTCTCCAAAACCTCATCGTTGCTCACATGTTCGGTTCATGGTATCCATAACCTACTTCTGTAGAACCACACTTCTGCTGTTTCGAGTCACTTCTTCATTTGTGAGGATACCGTCCAACATTCGCTGCCGTAACGGAGGCCAGATATCACGTAAGAGTTCATTACTCTTTTCTTTGTTACCAACAAAACCCTCCTGTCTCGTAATAACTTTTGCCTAACTTTTGGAATGCGTCTTTGGTCATCCCAATACATCTTGGGATCTCAGGATTACACGTTCTGTAATCGGTCAGAACACTTCCCAGATATTTAAATTTCCGCACCGGCTTGATTTTAGTGTCCCCGACCTCTATATCTATATTTTGCGCTCATCTTTTTGCCGATGACCATGCATTCTTCCTTCTTGTAGTGTATTCTTAGTCCCTTCTTCTCACTCTCCTTCGCTACATTCTGTAGGAGGTTTTGTAGTTTCCTTTCCATATTTGCTGTCAAAACAATGTCATCTGCATATCTTATATCGTTAAGATTGTGGCCGCCAATGATGAATCCGGATAGAATAGGTCTGGTGAGAAGACACACCCTTGTCTTACGCATCTTTCTATTTTTTTATATATGCTGAACTCAGTTTTTATCTTTATGCAGGAGGTTTGCTGCCAGTTGAGGTTTTTAAATATTCTAATGTTTTTCTCGAATATAACAAGCCCTGACAGATCTTTGGAGCGTACATTGTCGAACGCCTTTACCTAATACCTACTTAAAAGAAGTGATCGAAAGAAAAAGAAAAAGACTCTAAAAGAATTCGGCTGAAAAAAAATTCTAAAATTCCCAGTCCCCCTCTGCCGAGGGAATGTGTACTCCTACGAAAATAACAAAATTAGTCCGATGAAAGTCCTGAAGGACGAAACGCGTCACAAGATAACTTTTCCACTTTGTCATAAAATTTCGCCAGTGTTCTTGATATATACCGTTATCTCATATATATATATATATATATATATATATATATATATATATATATATATATATATATATATATATATATATAGTCAATGACAAAATATTCGTACACATATCAATTTTGAATATTTTTATCCAATTCTTAGAATCTAATGCTCGTATGATGCCAGGTTTTTATGTGTTAATAATCACAAAAAAAAGAAATGTAAAACTCAATTTTCAGAACAATAGGATAGTGATTTTCCAAGCGTATCTCAGATGTGGCACAAGGCCGAAAGTATGGGGCACACATTCAGGATCAAACTCATTACTCATTCGCAACTGTTCTAGCGAGACAAGCTTGCTAAACATCACATCACATCGAGGTGTCCAGTGATTTTCCAAGCGTAAGTTTAGATGTGGCACAAGGCCGAAAGTCTGGGGCACCCAGTCAGGATCGAACTCACTACTCAGTCGTAATTGTTCTAGCAAGACACACTTGCTAACCATTACACCGCCTCGAGGTGCCCGGACAATATGATAAATAAAATAAATTTGACGGGCGAATTATGCAAAAAAACGACAACATTATTCGTACAGTAGAAAATATCGTTTTAAATTGTTTTGTACGTATAATTTACATATATTTAATCTGTGAGGCTTTATAGACTATTTTTTAGTAGAATATTTGTGGTAATTCCAGCAAAGAAGATCACGTGGTGCATAGAGTTTCACCATTGTTAGTCTCACGTTAACAACACGATTGGGAAGACAAAGGAACTTAGCGTTGACTTGAGACAGAGAAATAGTTACAGATTATTTCAAACCGGTTAGCTATCTCTAGATCTACGGTACGGCCCGTTAGAAAGAAGTTTAAACAGTTCGGCACGGCAGATAATTTATTTGGTCGTGGAAGACAACCCAAATTTCCACCGAGAAGTCCACAAAAATTGTGTTGCGTTGTTAATATAAACTCAAGAGCTGTTTTGAAAGACATCGCCAAAAGTTTGCATACGAAGAGTATCAGCGTAAATACTTACACAATGCAATATTGTTTAAATAGAAATGGGTTGTATGGAAACCGATCACGATGAACCCATCTTCACAAACTATGTCACACTGTTGTTCGGTTTAATTTTGGCAAAGAAGATTGCTTTTGGGAACAAGTACAAAGGAGTGATGAAACAAAAATTGAGCTTTTTGGACATAATTATGTACAGAAGATTTGACACAAGAAAGGTAAGGCTTTCCTTCCAAAATGAACAGTGGCAACATTAAAACATGGAGGTGGCTTGATGATATTTTGTGGTTGTTTTAACTCAAGAGGGTGCTGGGCAATTAATTGCAAAAAGAGGAAGCATAAAATCTGCAGACTATATCAAAATTCTGGATGAAAATCTACAACTATCAATGCAAAATCTAGGTCGGCGATTTACTTATCAGGAAGATAATGATCCTAAACATACGTTTAAATCAATGACTGGGGCTTCAGAAAAAGAAGATTACAGTTTTTCCATGGTATGCAATGAATACTGACTTGAATCCTATTGAAAATCTATGGCAAGAATTGAAAGTTCGAATAAATTGTCGGACACCAAAAAACCTTCAGGAATTAGAAAGTCTAACCATTGAAGTATGGAAGAAAATCCAAGAAAAAACTCTTTCAAATCGCATCAAAACTTTAGAAAACGATTGCAGCAAGATATGAAGATGAGAGGCCATACTATTGACTGTTAATATTCTGAAAATTGTTCAATTTTTTCCATTTTCAAATGTACAAATAATTTTGTCTTTTACAATTTTTCATAAATCGCTTGTCAAATTTGTTGTATGTAACCTATTGTTTTGAAAATTGAGTTTTATATTCCTTTTTTGCGCTGATGAAAACTTTGGCATGATACGGGCATTATATTCTGTGAAATGGATAAAAATATTCAAAACTGATGGGTTTATGAATAATTTCGTCGTTGACTCTCTCTCTCTCTCTCTCTCTCTCTCTCTCTCTATATATATATATATATATATATATATATATATATATATATATATATATATATGTATGTATGTATGTATGTATGTATGTATGTATTGCACTTTAAATGTCTGTGATAACCATTTTTTACCAAAACTTTCACAAAATATAACCATCCTTACGATATTTCTAATAATAACTAACGTTTGTTTTTTTCTCCGTTTGTGTGCGAGGAGGGGGGGGGGCAGATCAAATCATCATAAAAAAAGAAACAAGAAAAAATTCCATGTTCTACATCTTGCCAAAAACTTTGATTCAAGTTTTGCGATATATTTTTTTATCGTTTTCACGTTTTTTTTAAAAAAGAAATTTGTTTTTTTGTTTTGTTACTTTTAATGTCCAATCTAATTTTGCTTCGACAACGAACAATAAGCGGCATTGTCGATATCTTTGCAAGCAGCAAATGGATAACGGCCAAAAAGTACGCAATGATAGAACAACAACAACAACAACAGCAACAACAACAGCAACAACAACCAAGAAAATTAAATTGAAATAACTTTCACACAAACAAGATCGGAATAATAAAACCAGATAATGACCTTCCCGAATTCACGTTTTCACAAACATATGTATTCAGTCGGTTTTTCAGCCGATCTGTGAGTACGTGTGTGTGTATGTGTGTTTGTGTGTGTGTGAGTGAAAGGGAGAAAGAGAGAAAGAAACAAAACAGTCTTTATACATTATTGTTATCTGTAAATAATAATAATAATAATAATAATAATAATAATAATAATAATAATAATAATAAGGAAGAAGATTCCCATTACCGTTATTTTGTCCAGATAAAGATAAGTAATGGCAAGAAGATTCTACAAAGTCATCTTAGTTACCGGTTCCGTCTAAAATAGCAGCAGATAGGAAACATTTCCGTAATTGTTCACCATTCTCAAAATCTTCATTTCCGAATACGAGTTTTGTCAAAAATATTTTTTCAAAATTTTAATTCATTTCTTTATCCGACATTATTTCTTATGATAAACGTAATTTTTTTAGTGTGTGTACATATTTGATTTCCTATCCTCGTTTTTTTATCAGTAAAATTTAAACAACCCGCCTAGATTAAGAATGAAAAGGTCTGCCGTTCCAACAGGAAACAAACTTTTACCCCCTTTTCCATGAGTAGAAATAAAAGTGTTTATGGAAATTGATTTCTAAATTCGATCAATAACCTAAAAAATACTACTATAAACAGAAAACTAACTTGATGTTTATGAATGACTAATGATTTTCAGTAGGCTATCAAGCACTTAGCACTCTATATCTTTATGTTGGTAGTTTTACATAATTATTAGGAGTAGGCTTGTCTCTTAGCCTCTAACATTTGAGCCTTCCCAATAGGAATAAAACATCAGCAGCTTACAGAGCAACTACTTTAGCTATAAAAATATATTAAAAGACAAAGAATATTTAATCTAAAAATATTAACAAATGTTGAATGACATTATCAAAATAATCATATAGCCAAAGTCTAAAAGGCACACTCTAAGGCTCCACATCGGTGACACAGGCTGACTGTTGTTAGAAGAAAAAGAAAACAAGCTAAAAATTGAATTTTTTTCTCTTGGTCTCCTAGTTGTACAATTTTATTGAGTGAATGAAACAAATACCAATTTATTAATTACCAAGTCACATTATCACCAAAGATTGATTTTTTTTTTTTATGTTCATGAGAATCAATACAGTGTCTGCATAGGATTCACCTGGTAGAGCCTATAATCCTTAAAATGTCACCTGTTAAGATTTTTAAAATAACACTTTATAAAGGGCTGCTGTTTTTGAGTCTAACCAAGAAGAGATGCTACAAGAAATTCAAATGTTTTTTTCAATTGATCAAATTTTTTTAAGTGAGAAGGGACAAGAACTTTTCTTTATACTTGATGACAATGGCAGATGTGTAAAAACTATACATTGCTAAATCTTATTTTTTTTATTAATTAGCAATGAAGACATTACTTCATTGATGAAAGCATATCTAAATTTCCCATTTTGCTTCTCTATGTTTTTAGGCTAAAAACTGGTTATTTTAAAATAACAAAAATTTACTGTCTCTTTTATCATTACATAAGTGCTGACCAAACCTATTTTAATTAACTTTTGTTATTCATGTGAAACACATTTGTCAAATAGGATTTGTAGAGTAATTGGCCATGGTTGAATGTAATTGGCAGAAATGCCCAACAAACAGAATTGACAAAGCTTACAATAACAAAGAAAAGAACTGAACAAAAATAATACTAAGCAAACAATATATGCAAGACAAAATTATACAAAGCAATAGTAATGAGGCAAGAAAGTTCGCAAATTAAGAATGGTGTTAACACTCAAAAGGGATACAAAGAAATGATAACAGCGTCCCGAGTTGAAGACAAGAAAGAACAGAACTAAGTTAGATGAGACAGGGAAGTGACCTATCTTATTGACTCAGAAGAAATCCCAACATGCACCTATATGTTTTGTCTATAAATTTGAGGAAGGGATGTTTTTGCAGTCATTTCCTATTGGAACCAACAGGATTACTTGTATCACCCTCGGGCAAACATCAAAATAACATCAAGGTTGATATAAAAGACTAGGAAATAACACAATATTGATTCCATAGATTGCAGTGGATTTTTAATATGATCATTGGTTAATTTCAATGAAAAATTACAATAGACAAATTGCTTTCTTTGTACATTTTTTTAAATCTCATCCTCCATGCAAAGCAGTAAAGTCACTAAAACACAAGGGGTTACTCGGTGTGGAAGAATAAGTAAAAAGAGAAACATTAGGGAGTGAAAAGAATAGAAGGGTAATCAAGACAGTAGATAATGATTGACATTGCATTTAAATTTTTTAAGATCAAAGTTGGCTGGAAAACATGCACAACAAGTGTGAGAAAAACTGTTAGCATAGAACTTAGTTACATCTAGCTAATTCAATTGTGAATTGACGAAACCTTACTACCAATCTAGTACTGCACTTAAATTCATAAAGTCTAGGTACCATAGCAAAGAATTCATCAGAACAATTACCATGAAAGTATTTAAAGAAAAGACACAGGGAAACTACATTCTGGTGGTAGGAAATTGACTGAAATTGAAATGCCAGGTCAGGATCAATAATATTGCTGATTCTTCTAAGAATCAGCAATATATATGACAGGAGCATTGGATCAGGAAAGCAAGAGACATCGAGGTATTTATTGTACAGTTTAGAGAGAACAGGAGCCAGTTCAGAAGCACATTTCTGAAGGACTATTACAGGGATATCATTAAGTTCACATGCATTGATTTGCTAATCAATTGATTCACTTTATCTGTTATTTGAAAGTGCCTGTGCATAGTCACAAAGAGTCATATTATTGTTTGAAGCTCCTGCTATTTATTGTTTGATATCCAATTTATCTATAAAATACCCAGAGCATGTCTCACTATTTTACCAGGCCTAGCTAGTATAAATACATGAATTCTCTTAATACTGACTCTCTAAGAAACCCATCTACTCATGAAAATGCATGCAGAAAGATATATATATATATATATATATATATATATATATATATATACAGGGTGCTCAGAAAGTCATTATGCACTTATATTTTTATTAACAGACTTGTTTCAATATAGAACACAGGAGGAGAGTATCAATGATAATTATAAATAATGTTGAAAGTAAAGCTCGTTAGCATCAATACAGTCACTTTTCATGATCAATTGCTTTCAGCTTTTGTACCACTATGTATTTTGTATGGGAAGAGTTTTCATTTTTGTCTGATGGCATTAGGAGCAGTTCCAAGACCAATATATTGCTGCTGCACTAACTTTTATAATGATTTTCTTGGACTCTGCTGCATACTGTCAGAAATATCCAACAGCTTTGCTGCCCTTCCACAACATTTGTCATCGTCCACTGATCCTGTTTCCAGAAATTTATCAACAAGGTTACGAATTGCATTGTGATGTAGAACAGATGTATCTGAAAATTCATCAGCAAAACTCTGTTGCACCAAATCTGTATATCTACTACCTTCTCCAAATATATGTTCTTTAGTTGTTAAAACCATTTTGGGGTAAATCTAAAAACTATGATGAAAAAGTGCACAGCAATTTTCTGAACACTCTGTACTACTGAATTCTCTTGACTGCTTTCTGTTACAGCTGAAGTTCATAAATGCTGTTCATGTTCCTTTTTGATAAATAATATCTGAAATTGACAAACCAGACATTTTGAAGTTTGTCAATTACACTTATATATTTGAATTGAAACTTTTCAGATTTTTCATTATCAGTTCAATCAATGTTATATGATTGAAATGTTGCATTTAAATTTATGAAGATTGTTGTTATTAGGGAAGCAAGTAAGCAGAAGGGGGTGCTAGTGTGGGGAAGTGTGAACAAAGAAATTCTTAGAATAGAAATGGTGGTTGAACTCAGCTATTTCAACAGTAAAAGAGTGGGACCTAAATGCCAATCTAGTAGCACGCTTAAATTAATATACTCGGGGAACCAGGGGAAAAAATCTTGTCAACCGCTATTTTAGTGGTTAGACTTGTGTAAATAGATATCTGTCAATTTAGAAACCTTAGAAGTAACATCTGCCGGCCTAGATCATCGAATTAAAGAAAATGTTTGAAACACTGGTTCTCGACCGATCACCAAACATAAGCAATATCGAGCCTGATCAGTACCTAGATGGGTGATCACTTGGGAATACCAGGTGCTGCAAGTTTGGATGTGTGGGTGGTATATTGGCTCTGAATGAGATATCAGAGTGTTGAGCTCGAATTTCGGTCCGGTTTTATTATATTTTTAACGAGCAAATACCATTGGAAAAAGTACGAATCCACATCTTCTCCCCCAGCTATTGATTAAATAGTAGGGCGCAATTAAAAAAAAAACATTATTCCCTTCCAAAACTAAGACAACATTGAAACACTCTCAAATGAAAACAACTATACATACAATAAAATAAAACAAACAAAAAATCGTCATGTTTAAATAAGAGATTTGTAGATAGGTCAATAATAATGAATCAATTAATAAGATTTTAAAGGAGCATTTGTTTCTTTTCCATCTTCATGTAAGGCATGTCTTTCCTTCCTGCATAGCAAAACAGTGATTTGAATTGATGGCAAAATATAAGATGTAAGCAGATACATTAGGGATAAGAAAATCACTATCTTTATCTCTCTCACACACATACACAGACACACAAAAGTTCTGTTTCCGGGCCACAAAACTTTACTTGATAAGAAAAAGGTATTTGTGATTTTTATTAGTTTTCATTATCCATGCTTTAAATGCTAAAGCACATATTTTGTCTCAAATCCCAGACAACTTCTCAATTCGAAAATCCCAAAATAAAGAGAATCCTGACATGATTGATGTAAAGCGTAACATCTTTAACAGCCAATCAATAATGACTAACCAAGAAACCAAAAAATCTTATCCAGTACTAAGCAGTGCCGGGATTTAAAAACGTCTTTGTCAGATTATCTTCCAATGTAAATGGGTTAACAAATAATTACTTTCCCAGAAGACCTAGAAAACAGAATATTACGCCGTTATATGGGAAAAAACGAGCCTACTTTTGGTTATATGAATACTTTAATGGGAAATTTTTCCCGAAATTTTACATATTAAAAGTTAGGATGCGTATTATACGTGAAAATAAAATATTAACATTTTTCGTGCCCTTCGCCAGATTTGGAATAACATGACCGAAAGTAATTATATGTATATTTTCGAAAGTAACTAATTACCAAACTGATGTAATTGAATAACCAGTCACCCCAATGAATAATTACACTATAGGTAGTAAGTACCTATAAAGTCAACCGTCTACAAGAGACACGGACAGAAGAGTGATCGCGAGACAACGCAAGCACGTCCGACCTTCCAATTAGTGGCCCTCACTACTAGATTGACCTGTGTGTATAACTGTACCGTATTTCATATTGTACTTGTTGTGTACAAGAAACCTTTCTCCTAGTATCCACCTGGTGTTATGTGTTTATTCCCTTAGCACATACATTGTTTTTGCATTTTAATTATTTACATTGACATAAAGGATATTTTACTATTCGCCACTGCTGTCCATGTCAAAGGTTATTTATCTCACCACCCCGCGAGGCAGGATGTGACTAAGGCCATTATTTAATGTGGGGTAAAACCGAGTCCGTAGGCTCGGGCAAAAATTACCCGTAGGCCTCGTAAAAAACGGGGTCGGGTAGCTGTCTACCACCCCAGACATGACTCTGCTCTTCGGCAAATCCTTGTCTGGGTTTCCTCTTTGCCCAAAGGCAGAGAGTTCAACCAGCTTAGCTGGAGACGAATCTCCAACTAATTGCCGAAGGTTGGCGTTATGACAGTTACATCGATAGTTTCAGCCTTGTAGTAAGTTGAGTTAGTGTAATAAGATGTATTAGTGTTTTCACGGCAGTGGCAGCATACACGGCGGATTAAAATAAGAAAGTTGTTCTCCTCCATGATAACACATGACCCCATAGGGTAAGAATAACCCAGGAAAGCAATTCCTCTGGTCAGGTGAATTTGCACAAAACGATTCTTATCTTTTTTGATCGATGCAAAAATGATTTAATGGAGGAATAATTGCTCTACTGAAGGAGTCACGGTGGAGTAATGGATAGCGAATCGGATTGAGGAATCGGAGAGCCGAGTTCGAATTCCAGTTAAATCCATTACATTCACTTACATGGGAAAGATATGAATCCTATTATTCTTCCCCCCACCATCTATGGGTAAATATCAGGACAGACCGGATTCTATAGCCTTGGATGTCAACTGGTCTACCGCAGAAAGAAAGGGCAACCAACTGCGGGAAAAAAAGTTAGTCATGTATCGAAAGATACATGATCGTCTAAGCGTGTATCACGCATGGCACATAACTTAGTGAAGACCAGATTCAAGATGTCATCGAAATTATTTATTTCACTGCGGAATTTAACTCGAAAGATATCAATTAGCTGGAAACAGATCATTGAACATGAGATAGCCTTTTTTTTGCTTTTGTTCAGCATGGCCGGTGTTAACTTCTAGGAGAGCAACTCATGGCACCTTCCACGTCTTCCACAGACAAGAAGTGGAGTGATTATATTGAAACCTTTTGCTTGTTTTGCAGCTCGTAAACTTGGTTCCCTGAATGATGCCAGAAGTTTTTTCTAGACAGAATCGAGTTTTCAGATCTATAAATCTAACATTCAGAGTCGGAGAGCCGAGTTGGAATTACAGTCAAATCCATTACATTCACTTACGTGGGAAAGATATGAATCCTCTTCTTCCCCCCACAATCTATGGGTAAATATCAGGAAAGACCGGATTCTATAGACTTGGATGGCAACTGGTCTATCGCAAGAAGAAATGGCAACCAACTGCGGGAAAAAACTGCCTCGTTAGTCATGTATCGAAAGATACATGATCGTCTAAGCGTGTATCACGCATGGCACATAACTTAGTGAAGACCAGATTCAAGATGTCATCGAAATTATTTATTTCACTACGGAATTTAACTCGTAAGATATCAATCAGCTATATATAACTGGAAATTGAACATGAGATTTATGCTTTTGCACAGCATGGTCGGTGTTAACTTCTAGGAGAGCAACTCATGGCACCGTCCACGTCTTCCACAGACAAGAAGTGGAGTGATTATATTGATACCTTTTGCTTGTTTTGCAGCTCGTAAACGTGGTTCCCTGAATGACGCCAGAAGTTTTTTCTAGACAGAATCGAGTTTTCAGATCTATAAATCTAACATTCATCCTTGATTTCGAACATAGCTGGCATATCTGGTCAGGTGCACCTGCTATATATCTCGACATTATCGATAAATTCCAAAGTGGGGTCTGTAATGGTGTCTGTCCTGTCATGGCAACTTGACTTCTGTTATATTCTCACCGTCGTGATGTAGCTTCCTTTTGTCTTTTGCATAAATGCCTTCATAGCAATTGGTCTAATGAGACTTCCTACTTGGTACTACAACTGCATGCATTTAAGCGTACTACTTCATTGTAAATAGGTTTCATCGTCTTACTGTTGAAGTCGCTAGATGTAACAGAAACGTTTATTCTGATTCTATTCCTGCACTCCTCACCTGTGTATTATCTTCCGTGCTATCTACATTTAAATCTAATGTCAATCATTCATCTTCCTGAAACCGTTCTTTTATTGTCCTTTCTCCTAAATAACATTTCTTCATTCTCTTTCACTCGTAGTAAACCATGTCGTGTTAGTGACATTATCACCTTGCTTGAGGTGAAATGATAAAAATAAAATTCCAGACTCTCAATGACGCTTGATATGTTAAAATTGGGATCTAACTATATTTGCCCAATTTTTTTTTCATTTTTAAAATAATATTTTTTTTTAATTTTAAAATCAACCCGTGATCATCGGGAACATCCTTACGATTCTTATTTGGGTCGCGGACTATTGTTCATTTTTTTCAAAAATCTTATCACATCATTTCGGCCGTTGTGCTCTCTGGCCTTCATTTCATGTATTTCGATCAAAGTATCATATAGAGTATTCCGAACTGAACCTTACGGGGGTTTGCTGTTCGATCCACTGCCCATGTCGAGGGATATCTCATCTAGAATTTATTGCAAGTTTTGCTCAGTTATTGCTGATAATTTCGGACGAAACAGAGTCGCCTGAAGTATCATATACTTTTTGGACATATAAGATTTGTTAGGTACAAACTCGTGCTGAACTGTTATCCTCCTATGTGACCGTGAATGTCGGACAATTTTCTCAATGATGATGAGATTGATTCACGTGTTTTTTATGGCTTTTCAACCTTTTGTAGTTTATATGTTTTTACGAATGTATAGCAATTTTTTTAGAGATGATAATGATTTTACTTTTGATGTTCTACTATTTAGCCCATAAATGGGGAGAGAAGAGATGGATTCATACTTTTCCCAAGCGTATTTGCGCGTAAGTGAATGTAATCAACCGGATTGGAATTCGAACACGGTCCTTCGATTTCTCATTCCGATCTGTTAACATTACACCACCCGCACATGCAAGCAGTCACCAATTTAGGTACTGTCCTGGAGCGACCTTACTTCGCTGATCGGATGAGAATCAATATTTCAACGCGATATGGCCGTCAGCTCTGAAGATCTGATTTGAAGCATGTGATTCTACAAAATGATGTTTAGAATACCGCGGAGGGAGCCTATGAGCACCGAGGTATTGTTAAGGAAAGCTCAAAACAGTACAAATAGAAGAAAAAGAGCATCTCTTAAGACAATGTGTACGTGACTCTATCAACCAATACGAGTCAAGGCATTAATTGGCTGGAGATCTGTGTTTGCATGAAGTAGCGATTTCGTTTCTCGCTTTTTACTTGATTAATTTATTCTTATAAGATAAATAAGCTGATATTTAACTATATTAATATATAGTGCTATGAGACGAAAAGCAGTAACACAGTTCTGGTTCTACAAAAGAATGCTGAGAATAGCATGGTCGGATCATGTCAACAACTTGGAATCTTTTATTTTAACAATAAGGTTCACCTTTTACAAGTCCGTGGGAGCACTCGAAGGAGAGGGTTACGTTAGGGTGTCATTTGGGTGTTTAGAAGTGGAAGCTAGTGGTTACGCCTAACCTTGGACAGGTTAAGATTGTAGTGATCAGGGAAACATCCTAAACTTTAAGTAAAATAGAAACAAGGACTCTTATACTTAGAATCAGAAAGCTACATTTAAAAAATCTGGTCCGCATAATGAAGAAGATGAGTTTGGGGAAGTTGACACTCTCGGGACCTATTGAAAACAAGAGGAACCGAGAAAAACAAATAGACACCAAAACAAGGCGTGGGATTGATACTATGCTATGCAGTATTATTGTAGGGATGTATCTAAAATAGTGTAGGGTATTCTATGAAAAAATACCCTGTCTTAGCGGTCAGCTAACCTAGCATAGTTAATGGCAGTCGAGAGAACTAGTCGAAACGTTAGACATGGTAGATACGCACGGTGGAGTATGGGAAGGACCGTGGAGTAATGTATAGCGGTTTGGATTGAGAAATCGGGGAGCTGAGTTCGAATTCCAGTCGAATCCATTACATTTACTTACATGCAAATACATTTGCAAAGTTAGGAATCCTCTTCTTCTCCCCCCCAGCTATGGATAAATAGCAGGACAGACCGGGTTCTATAGTCTTCTGTCCCCAGGAAGAAATGGCAACCTAATGCGGGAAAAAAACTGCCACATCATATCGAAAGATACATGATTACTTAAGCATGTGTGCCGCATAGCACATAACTGACTGAGATACGGTAATAGCTCAGAGTGTCGATAGGACAAATTATTGAATAGACAAAGTGCCGAACGAATAAAGAGTCGAAATGATTAAATCTCGAATGGATATAATGTCGAAAAGACAAAATTTCAAAAAGACAAAACGAGAAAATTAATGAAAACAGTAAAAACGAAAATATCGTCATGATTATAAAAAACACGACTCAAATAATAAATTAAGCTCTTCTAAATCTTTTATATTACTTAACTTTGGCTTCATTTAATAAATAATAGCCTTAATAGTAGTAAGACTCCATAATAATCGATTATCAGTCCTATATTTTCGTTCATTACGCTCTATGGTTTTATCAAATTCAATTGAGAGTTTTCTCCTATATATTCGACACTTTTTCCGCTCGGCACTTTTTGTTCGTTCGATACTTAGTCGGTTCAACACTTTATCTGATCGACATTTTGTCCATTCATCATTTGGTCTTTCGACACTGTCCTTCGGTACTTTGTCGTGCGACACACTTGTCTGAGAACAGCTATATACCAGACACGTCATGACCAATAACTAGTCACATAAATTTTTTGAATAAGCACTGTACAATGAGGATGAACAAATATTTCAAGTATTAATCAGCCGCCTCACCTTTACTTAAAGGTAGAATTTTTCTCGAATACTGTCAATCACTCTTTCTATGAGCTATTGTCATGTAATGTTTAATTGTTTCCCTTACATTGTCAATGTTAATAAAGTGGTGGACCTTATATTTTAACATTTTATTTCTCTTGGTGACTCGTGTTTATATGTTTGGAAGTTCTTTCATGTACAGACACGTTATTCAATAAAATCTCTAAGGGCTACAAAGCATAGAAATTTGTGGATAGCCGTAACCACCCACATTCCTGGATTCCAATATCTATGGACATATAAAGGAAAGCTCTAATATAAAATCTGTGATTGACATAAGGAATGTGGTTTGTTTTTATAATCCAAAACTAAAATGGATAGCACAAGTAACTCGAAGAGAAAATAATGATATAATCAAGATGTTGATAGTCCACACTACTTCAAATAAAAAAGTTAGTTAGGAAACACACATCAATATCTATTTATATAATACTAAATTTCTGTGCTTCTGTGCTTGTGTGGTGCGTCCGTCCGGTACATAATAATTTACTATTAGTTTATACAGTATTTTTATTTTTTCTTCAAATAGACAATTTTTTTCAATTACAATAATATAAAGTTAAAGACAGCCACAAAGAGATCGCGCTTTGCCGTTTTGTCAATTTTTTTTTTTTTTTGGTAGAATAATTATTTAAACTTCAGACTTCTTTAAACAAACAATATTTGAAATATTTAAAAAAATATAAAAGTTAATCTGATTTTAAAAAGATTAAGCGAATAAAATTTAGAAAATACGAGTTGTCCATGCAGCAAATATTTTTATTTTAACTTTCTTCAAACAGAAAATTTATTTTAATTAAAATATTTCTAAGATAAAAAATAAAACACACAAAGAAATCCCGCATTGCTGTTTCGTCTAGATATTTGTAATAATTTATATTTCAGCTCTCTTTGAACAAACAATATTTTAAATATTTACAAAATATTTTTCGCATATTTTAAAAAAAATATTTTCAAGTAAATAAGATTGAAAAATAGAAGTTGTTTACAGTGTAGGTATTTTTATTCCAAATTTCTTGAAACAGACAATTTTGTTTAATATTGAAATCAAGGTCAATGTTTTCTAACCTGAACCGTCAGTGAACCAGTGCGTCACGAGTGGTGTAGTAGGAAATAAAGATAACAGCTACTGGACATGAGAAAACGTTTTTTTTAATCATTTAACTACAAGGAAGGAAATAAAGCCACAAAGACGCAAAAGGTTACTGAGTCTGAGAGGGTATGAGATAAAAACATTATTCAGGTGAGAGAACAATAAAAGAACAGGAATTAATAAGACAGAAGATAAGGATTGACAATGCTTTCAAATGGGAAGAAAGAAAACGGAATAATTCCAAAGGGAAAAATGCTATAGAAGAAGGCAATAAAGCCACGAAGACGGAAGGGATTACTAGGTATTAGAGGGTATAAGATAAAAACACTATAAGGAGAGAAAATTATAAAAGAATAGGAATGAATAAGAAAGAAGATAACGATTGACAATGCTTTTAATTGGGAAGAAAAAACGGAAAAAATCAAAAAGGAAAAATGTTATCGAGGAAGGCAATAAAGTCACGAAGACGCAAGGGTTTACTAGGTTTTAGAGGGTATGAAATAATAACACTATTAAGGAGAGAGAACAATAAAAGAACAGGAATTAATAACACAGAAAATAACCATTGACTATTCTTTTAAATGTGAAGCAAAAACACGGAAGAATTCCCAAAACGGAACGTGCTATAGAAGAAGGCAATAAAGCCACGAAGACGCAAGACGTTGCTAGGTGTTAGAAGGTATGAGATAAAAACACTATTAAGGAGAGAGAACAATAAAAGAACAGGAATTAATAACACAGAAAATAACCATTGACTATTCTTTTAAATGTGAAGCAAAAACACGGAAGAATTCCCAAAACGGAAAGTGCTATAGAAGAAGGCAATGAAGCCACGAAGACGCAAGGCGTTGCTAGGTGTTAGAAGGTATGAGATAAAAACACTATTAAGGAGAGAGAACAATAAAAGAACAGGAATTAATAAGACAGAATATAACGATTGACAATGATTTTAAATGAGAAGAAAGAAAACGGAATATTCCAAAAGCAAAAAGTGCTATAGAAGAAACTTTTAGAATAGAATTCAGCTGTAGAATGACGAGACCTAGCTAACACTCTAATAATGTACTCAAATTATAACTTCCAGACATCACAGTGGAATGTTCATCAAAACAATTACCAGGAATGCATTTTATAAAAAATCACAGAGAAGCTGCGTTACTGTGGTGAGGAAATGCCTGAAACCGCGATACCATGCCATTACCAATAATATTACAGATCCTTGTTTGGATTTTATCAAGAATCTTTAAATAAATAGCATGAGCACCCGATCAGATGTATCAGCAATAGACAAGCATGGACTTGTAAATTTGCAAGATATTTTCATGAAAATTTATCTTAAGAGACTGATTTTATAAATTTCAACTGACAGCAGTACTGGCTGCTCGGTTAAAGAATACCAAATGTTTCCTTATAAGGAAACGGCTAAGATTATTATTTACATGCCATTACAAAAAGCTTAAATCCATTTAACACTAACAAGGTAATTTTTTTTTTTTTGGTTTGCATTACTTTATACAGGGTGCGAGTGTTATTTGAGGGCATAAAGTTCACTACAGAATCAAATCATTTATAATATTATTTTTTTTATTTCAGATAACCCAGCGAGAGGAAGATGTCAACCGAAGAAATGAAAAGACATGCAGTCATTTTACAGCTTTAGCTGTAAAACGTAGTGATTTCAAAATCAGTAACTTTTTACATGTTGCCAGATGATTTGTTAATAAAGTTCGGTTGGATCTAGCGGGATGTGATGGCAATATTTCCCCTGTAGCAAACTGAAAAAAAGCATTCACAGCTCTATGATACCGTTAGAACACCAGAATTTATACGGAATGTTCAAATCATCGTCGATGAGAACCCCGGAAGATCAATGAGGTCCATCGTCAAAGAAATCAGGTTATCAGAGTGGACTATCAGAACCGTGGTAAATCAGGACATTCGATATGTCATATGTAATGAGGAAAGGCCAATTCATATCGGCGAAGACACAGGAAAACCGTCTCCTGCGTTCAAAACAGTTGCTGAACAAAGTGAAAAATCCCCACGAACATGGCGTCATTTGATTTTTCTCTGACGAAAATCTTTGACCAAGATCAGAAGACAAACAGACGGAATGACAGGTGGCGATGTGCATCTCCTTCTGAAGTACCCAGGGTGATGCACACCAAATATCCGGCTACTTTGATGGTTTTAGTAGTTGTGAGCAGTGAAGGTCATGTCATGCCACCTTACATTTTCCCCACAAGGTCTTAGGGTCAATGCTGCTGGATACAATAATGTTCTTAAAACGGTTGTTAAGCCCTGGATAAATAAAGTATGCAATGGAAGGACATATGTCATTCAACATGACTCCGCACCTTCTCACAAAGCTATTGTAACCCAGGAATATTTATCAGAGAACTTTTACGATCATGTGACCCCCCCCCCAACATGTGGCCCTCTAATTCTCCAGATTTAAATCCTATGGACTATTACATATAGAGCATCGTTGAAAGGGAGACTAATCGACATCCTCATAGTACTATAGCTGCACTGAAGGCCGCCATTGTCTAGGCGATGTCCAAAATGTATAGGAACCACTTAATTGCAGCTTGTGGACGGTTTCGAACCCGAATAGAAGCAGTCATTGAAGCCAAAGGTGGTTTCATAGAATAATTAGATAAAGAAATATCATGGAAGATATTTGTGTCAATTTGAATAAAATATATACATTGTTTGGTAAGGTATTGCTGTTTATTTAACATACTAAAAATATCCTCAAATAGCACTCGCACCCTGTAGTATATCAGATTGCATGATGTAATAGCTATTTGTTACATCAGCAATTATTCACACATGATTCATGGTCAAAATGCTTTTCAGTCGTTATTATAGTAATTGTGTGGTGAATTAGGCCACGAATATGGGGAAAGTTAAACTCCTTTTCACCTATATGAGGGGCTCAAATTGAGATTTTCGGTGATGGGTATTCTGAATGTTAAATTAGTGTAAAAGTTGTCTGCAGCAAAACAGTTTTGCACAACTCTGTTGTGGATATCCAAAGTTCGGGGACATTTAGCGACAAGGGAAGTAGTGCATGCCCAAGTATATGTTTGGAAGCTCATTGTCCTCATTAACACTGAAAAACCAGTGTTAATAATGACCATTTGGTGAATCGCATTGCTAGACGATCCGGAGGAAATTCTTTTAATAAGATGCATGCTACTCTACTTCAGAATGGTAAAAATGGCATTTCTATGACAGTTTCAATTTTTCTGGGATTTCTGCATGGTTTGAAAATCATTAAAACCGGGCGTAATTTACGACTAACTGCAGATATGAAAGCACAGCATCTGGCATTTGCTAAGTAGCAGGAAAGCAGGGAGGGCTGAAGACTGAGGCAAAGTTATAAGATGAATCTATTCTGCAACAGTTTGTGTTGCATAAAAGAAACATGAGACGACGCCCTAGTAAGAGAATCGATGAAAAGTATAAAATCCAGACTATGATACACCCACCAAGCCAAATGGTTTGGTGCGTCATGTCCCAAACTAAAACATCTGGACTTCTTGCCTCGGGGAACAACGATGAATAGTGCAAGTAGGTGGAACTACTCTAGGCACTGCATATGCACATTCACCAGTGAATAATATTTATGCATGATGGTGTTCTCCCGATTAAAGACCGTTCCGAATTTTTGAAAAGAATCACCGTAACAAAACCGAACTGGCGAGAGAACAGCCTAGATCTGAACCCAGGGAAGTTATCCCCACCCTCCAAAATAATAATGATAAACATGTCCTGATCTGGCGATCTCGTCTGCAGTCATTTTCTCATAGACGTGATGTGGCTTCCCTCTGTCTTTTCTACAAATATTTTCATGGCAACTGCCATGACGAGCTACTTTCACTGGTACCCAAACAACATGAATTAAATGTGATACTAGTTTGGCATTTCGGTCCCACCATTTGACTGTCGAAGCAGGTAAATGTAACCGCCCCTTTTACACCAACAGCTTTTTCTCTCGCACTTCCCGCCAGTGGAACTCTCTTCCTCCTGATTGCTTGCCTGATGGCTATAATCTTCAAATATTCTAATGTACTGTCAATCGACATTTTCTGATGCCTTGATCCTGATCTCCGTCCTTCTCTATATCCTTTCCTCAAACACCCCTCTTTACTCTTGCTCTCGCGATTTGTAACCCTTTGCGTGCTTGTGGCACTCCCTCCTTGCTTTGGGGTGAAATGCTTAATAAAAAAAAAAAGAAGAAAACAGCATTGAGAGAGGCTATTTAAAATTCTAGACAAATTGATTCCCAGCATATCTCACTGATTCCAAGCAGTAATCAAAAGTTAAAAAAAATGGCCAGAATACTGACCGCTGGACTATTTTTCTTAAACTGAAAAGCGAACACAGTCAGGTAGAAATTTGTGAATAAAATTGAACCAGTCTCTCATAAATTACTTGTTACTGTATTGTTTTGAACTGTAAATATGTTTCTTTTAATGTTTTGTGTGAACATGACTGTCCGTTTGATTTAACCCTTTGAGACCTGACCAACGCTTTACCGGTGATGGAGAAAAATGACTTAATTCCCATCCACCGATTCAACGGTGGGTAAACACTTGTTTTCTATTGGTTGTCTTATTTGTGTTGACTGTGACACACAAAAAAAGAATTCTGCCGATAAATTGAATGCATGCAATCATACACTCTCCTTGCTAAGTATAATGCTTATATATTTTTCTAACTATTCTTATGTCTACCGTAAAATATTGCATATCAATTATTTGCAATTTTTGACTCAGGAGCGCAGGGAGAAGGGTTAAAATTGTTCAGGAACGCTGGGCTCAAAGGGTAAATATGTACATATTTTGACCTCCAAACAACATAAATTCTTAAAGAAATCAGGTATAAGTTAAATAACTGCTAAATGGCATTGTGTATTGGTCTCGAGAAAGTTTTTTTCTTAGTCCATATATAGCAGTACGTATTATAAATGAATGCTTAATATACGTGAGTACTTATTATGCATGAATAATTTGAGAATTTCTGCAGACGACAGACTATATCACCGTTATCAGAGACAATGTCACACCTTCTGGGCGTAAAATATTTATTTTTGAGGATGATATTATTAGTAAACTCTTTATCTGAAATATGTTTTCGCAGTTTTATTTAGAATATTAATGAAGCATAGGCCTATGAACTGACACAAAGACCTCGATAGTGAAGGAACTAGGTAGGCAATTGAATCTCTGCACGACTTCTTTTAAATTTTGTATTTATACAGTGTTGTGTAGTTATTAAAATTAGTCACTGTTGAATATCTAAGAAATAATAATCGAATATCATTAAGTCTTGTTTAGTCACAGAGTTTTCTTTTTATGGATATATTTTAAATTTTTGTATTTCACTCAAAACTGATTTAATATTCCCGGCATCCACGTTATACCTGTATGTCTTTATCTTCTCATGTAGGGATAGATAGATAGATAGATAG
>OZ038486.1:105722117-105729617 GCA_964036315.1 Acanthosepion esculentum
TCAGCGTAAAAATCTTTGGACTGATGTCTCAGCCAGTCGCTCACAACACTTTTGACTTAATCGTCACTTTTAAACTTCGTGCCTCTCGTGAACGGTTTCAAGGGAGCAAACAGGTGAAAGTCTGAAGGGGCAAGGTCTGGGCTGTAAGGGGGATGAGGGAGCAGTTCCCAGCCCAGCCCGTTGATGGTCTGCACCGTTTGGGATGCTGTGTGAGGCCTTGCGTTGTCATAATGCAAGATAACTCCTTCTGACTGATGACCCCTGCGTTTGTCGCAACAGATAAGCTCAAAGTCCTTGCAATGTTATCCACTGTCACCCTTCTGTCAGACTGAATGAGGTCATTGACTGATTCGATCACCTCAGGAGACCTCACTTCTGTAGGCCTCCCAGGTCTGTCTTGATCCTCAACACTGCTCTGTCCTTCTTTCAACAATTTAGCCCACTTGTAGACATTTTTTGGCTGAAACATGTGGCACCATACACAGTTGACATTCTCCTATGAATTTCAATTGTTTTGAACCCTTCAGCAATCAAAAACTTGATAACTGACCGCTGTTCAATCCTGGAGCATGCTCCTTGGTCGGCCATCTTTGTTAATCGCCAAAACTCTCAAAGTTTTTTTTTTTAATCTGCAAAAGAAATTAAATCCATGTGAAAAAGAACTAAAACAAAAAAAAGAAATAAAAAAGAGTAAGCTTCTATCTGTATTAGAAGTCCTTATACCGAAAAATTCACCTTATTTATTGAATGACCCTCGTATATATATATGTATATATGAATAAAAATAGTCTTAAGATGTGCTATATTTATGGGATAAAGTGCACAATATCAGAGATAGAGTGTGTGCAAATATAAAAGTGAACATTGAAGACAACACTTAGAAGCGACCGGCTGTTTCATGCTAGACGCAGTTGTCGTGGCCTGATGATTGCGTCTAGCATGAAACAGCCTGTCGCCTCTAAGTGTTGACTTCAATGTTCACTTTTATATTTAGATTTATCTATATAAATATATATTTATCTACATAAATGTATATTTATCTATATAAATTGTGTATGAGTTGGTATTCAGTTGTGTGGAATGAGTGACAAACTCTTAGGCAATCATATATCTATCGATACATGACTGACGAGGCAGATTTTTCTCGCAGTAGTTTGCCATTTGTTTCTACGGTAGACTAGTTGCCATCCAAGGCTATAGAACCCGGTCTGTCCTGGTTTTTACCCATAGCAGGGGGTTGGGAAGAAAGGTATTCATACCTATTCCAAGAGTAGTAGCACGTAAGTGAATGTAATGAATTCGACTGGAATTCGAACTCGGCTCTCCATTTCCTCAAACCCTTACTCCACCGTGCCTTTCAGTCGATTCCATTACATTCACTTACATGCTAATAGCCTTGAGAAAGGTATAAATCCTCTTCTTCTACCTATGAGTAAATAGCAAGACAGACTAGGTTCTATAGCCTTGGATGGCAATGGTCTACAGCAGAAAGAAATGGCAAGCTACTGCGGGGAAAAATCTGCCTCGTCAGTCATGTATCGAAAGAGACAAGATCGCCTAAGCGTGTATCACGCATGGCACATAACTGACTCTGTTGGTAGGTTTCTATGTTTTTGTTCACAAATATACAATGGAAAATGTCATGATGCCATTTCTGGTTGGGTCAGGGGGAAAATGAGTATACAACAGTAATCAAAGGAAATTATAATAAATTTTGATTATAATATTTCACATTATAATTAACTGCAAAAATTAATAATGAAACGAGTGATAAACATTTTTTCAGAACGACTCAGTATTTCTTGTTTTTCGCTAGGATTGTTTTTTTATTCATTTATTTTATTTTTATTTTTTTTGTATTTTCTTTTTCGGGTATTTTGCGAATGAAAAGAGGACATCCGTTTACAATAGAATACTTGAAATTCTAAACCCACATCCTGCTGGTCAGTCTCTTTGTGTTGATTTATTATGTAATCATTTTTTAAAAAAATTGAATGAATAAAAGCCGCATTTTGAAATTGTAATCTTAAAATAAATAAATAAATAAATTTAAATGAAACACGTTTTTTTTTCTTTTTCGAATTAAGTAACAATAACTATAAAACATTTACTGGACAAAAAAACAAAATTCTGAAACAAACCGGAAATATATATTTTCAATGACACTTGAATTTATTCTACCAACCACAGGACTAAAATATTTAAATATATATATATATATATATATATATATATATATATATATATATAACAAAGAGTAAACCTATATATGTATGTATGTATATATATATATATATATATATATATATATATATATATATATATATATATATATATATATATATATATATATACATATATATATATACATATATATATTAATAGATTTAAAATATGGTTTTACTGCTACACAGTGATAACCATGGTTCAGAAATGGAAGCTAAAGCCCTTGAATTTAATTTTGTTTTTAAACCAAAGACTAGTTATATTTCCTCATCAAGCGAATTTTGGAGTAACTTACTTTTTAAAATTTACGGTTGTTAACGGCACTGCAAAGATTCATAATTGAGGGTTTCCAAGTTACCGATAAATCCATTCATCTAGACAAGGGGTGGTTCAATTTTTTAATTTTCGTTGTATCAGTTAATAGTTACATTTGAAAGCGGGGTTATGTTTAGGGATGTGTAGGGATGTATCTTTTAACAAATTCTGACATCCGCTAAATTCATGTCATCTGGGTTTTTTCTAACGGCGAATATTCTTATGGTATTTTTTCTATTTATATATTTAAAGATTTTGAGGGACTGTTTAGGCTAGAGTATGTTTTAACCACCTTTCTAAAAAAATTATTTTTAATATTTAATATACTATACTTCTTTTTAAAACCAAGTAAATGTATTAGAATTACTTACAGTATTTAAAATGATTTATTCTTATCGAGTATAAGTAAATATGTATATTGCCAGATTATTTTTTTTTATGTAAACTTTATGGCAATGACGGCAAAGGTGGCTAAGTTATTTCACTAATTCAGTAAACTTTTATTTATAAATTTAGTAATATAAATTTCCCCATGTATGTACAAAGGACATTTAATGTTCAATATAATATTCTAACTTATTAATTTCATTTGACTTTAGTTGTTCACTTAGATTCTTTTCAGTGTTTGAATTGCTTTGAGAGAGGTGTTATGGTTAGAGTACGTTTTATTTAATTACAATTTTAAAAGATGTTTAGGTTAGAATCCGTTTTATTTAATTTCAATTTTAAAACATTTTAAAAAATTCTACTTTCAAATTTAACTTTTAAATTTAATCGGCTATATTTCTTTATAAACCAAGTAAATGTAATAGAATTACTTACATTATTTAAAATTATTTATTCCCATCAAATATGAGTATGCATATTATCAGGTAACTTTTTTTTCTTTTTTTTAAATATTATTTAAAGATTATTTAAAGAAAACTTTTGACAATGACGACATAAAATAGCTATTTCATTTCTCTGATTCAGTAAATTCTTATTTTTTATAAACTTAGTAATATATAGTTTCTCATGTATGCATAAAGGACATGGCTCATTTAATGACCTACATATTCTAGCTCTTCTTATTAACTTCCATTTTACTGTAGGTGTTTTATTGGATTCTTTTAGGTGCCAGAAGTACTTCCAGAGAGATGTTTGACTTTTATATTTATTTATCCTAAACGAACATTGATGTTGGTTGAACCTCTTTTTGAACTCATGGCTAGTGCAACCGATATAAATTTTTATCTTTTCAGGGTTTTCAATAAAAGATATATTACATTGGTATACTACTGATTCCATGCAACATTTATTTTGTAGAGGACAGTTTTGAGGGTTTCTACAATTACATAATTTTTGTTTACCCTCATTAGTTGTTGTTTGTATTTTTCCATTGTCTACAATTTTTTGGTTCTGGTATAAGTGTTTATTTAAGATATTAGTATTATGTTTCTTAATAATCTTTTCTAGGTTATCAGTACAGCTATAACTTAATTTTAGTGTATTTCTATTGAAAATAGTACTTAGTTTACTTCCACCGGGAAAATGCTTGAGTATTAATGCGAGGAATTTTTGTCCCAATTTGTTTTTTACCATTTGGTTGTATGGGGGTGTATACCAAATTATTTTCCTACTTCTGTTTTTCCTATGCTTACCATTTTCATTTTTAATATAAGTTAGTTTTAGGTTTTTGTAGCCACTATCTTTTAGAGCTTTATTATAGAAATTAATATGTTCGTCGAAAATCTTGTCATTTGCTGAATTTGTACTAATTCTTTTTCGGATAGATAAAGGTATATGTTTAATTATAGATGAGGGGTGATTTTATTTAGGGTGTATATATAAAGGATTCGTATTGAGTTTTTTATAAGGTGTGTATGTATTGTTCTTTAAATCTAATGTTATATCAAGGAAGTTAACTTTTTTTAATTTAGTGCTGACGGTAATTTTTAAACCCATGGTTTTAAATTCTTTATATAATGCCTTTCTAATTTTATCTATTCTGAAGTTAGTAGAATTCCTAATAACCACGAGACCATCATCCCTGTATAGACCAATGTCAGTTGAATCAATATCACGGTGTGCTGTAAGGTTGTATAATATAAAAAGACCAATGAGATCAGAAGACTCAGCTGAGTCTAGTGATCCCATTGTGATGTCAAAGTGGTCATATGAATTTTTTACCCATTGCTCACCATTATGAATCAGTACCGATTTCTTCGCATTTAAAATAATGTTCTCTTCATCCTCTGTAATATCCGTGTACTGGGTGGCAAAGTCCAACGCATTCAAGAACAGTTCTTTAGATATTGATTGGTAATAATTTTCAATATCGAACTGCATTAGTGTACAGTTGTTTTTGACTTTTATACAGGTAAACCAGTTAGATATATATATATATATATATATATATATATGTAGAGAGAGAGAGAGAGAGAAAACCAGTTAGATATATATATGTAGAGAGAGAGAGAGAGAGAGAAATAAATGAGACAGAGATAGATATATAGATAGAGAGAGAGAGATAAAGATCGAAATAGGATATATATATATATATATATATATATATATATATATATATATATATATAAATATATGTATATATAGGCAAAGAAAGATAGATAATACATAGATAATGAACGTGTTGAGATAGACAGATACATACATACATACATGCAAGAAAGAAATAGATAGATAGATAGATAGATAGAGGAGAGAGAGAGAGATCTGAAGGGACTGACATAGATAGACATACATAGAAAGCTACAAATAGGAGTAATATATATATAAAATAAATATATATATATATATATATACATATATATATATTGATATATATACATACATATGTACATGCATACATGCAAATAGAAGTGATATAAATAAACATATATATGTATATATATACATAAATATATTCATATATATATAGAGAGAGAGGTAGAGAAAGAGAAATAGGACTCTGATAAATATATATAGAGAAAGAGAGTGAGAGAGATGGCAAGAGAGAGAAAGAGACAGAGAGATAGATAAATACATAGATAATGAACGTCATGAGATACCTAGCTAGCTAGCTAGCTAGCTAGATAGATAGATCGATATTTACTGGAGGTGTAAGAGATAAAGCCTTGGAATTGCAAATCGGACAAATAGTAAAAATCACTATTATCTAAAGATATCTATCTATCTTGATCATGTCATTATCTATCTATCTATCTATCTATCTATCTATCTATCTCGTTCTATTATTACATATATATGTAAAAAAAATCACAGAATTATTCTGTAGAAAAGACAATATATTTAAAGGGAAAAACAATATCTATCTATCTATCTATCTATCTATCTATCTATCTATCTAACAATCTATCTATCTCATTCTGTTAATATCTATCTATCTATCTTATCGCATACTATTAATATTTATCTATCTCTACAGCTAACTAGATACCTATTGCATTCTTTTAATATCTATCTATTTATCTATTAATATTTAAGCATCTTTCTCGCAACATACCTTATTATGCGTCCCCTGATACATCAAACTAGTACCCACACATTTCACAGTTTTCATTGGGTAACGTGGATCATTGGGTAACATGGCTCATTTCGAATTCAGCACCGTTTTCATTCCATCGCTGAATGGTATCTCATTCCGACTATCATCATCCCACATTTCGTACCACTTTGATCAACTTAATGTTGCTTTCTTTACGTTAAATTTGTTTCTTTGTTGAAATGAATTAGTCAGTTTTCTTGAAGGTTGTTCTTACACCAAATTGAACAAATCTCTCATCATTTTTCAATCAGTCATTGAGATTTAATTATTGTCCAAATTCTAGTTCGTCAAAAGCGCATATCCATAACATTTCGCCACTTTCAAGAAGCAACATATGCAAAGTCCTTGAAAACGTCTAACAGATTATCTGAATGAGCTGAAAACAAATGGAGAAAAAATGGGCAATATCTGTATACAGTAATTCCCCAAAAGACTCTTGTTTGCATACAATAAATATACAATAACAAAATGTAATAGAAGTGTCATTTCATATATATATATATCGACTGTAATATCAAAATTATCCAAATCGTACAACAGCAAAATTGTCCAATTGTTAGATTAATCTCTGAACCGTTGTATCTTAGTGTTGTTGGGCTCTCCTCTTTTACACAAGATGGACTCGTCTAAAGTATACTTATTCTGACAGAGTGGAGATACGTGGAGTCAGGGTGAGAGATACGTTGAGGCAAGGTTTAGATACGTCGAGTCCAGAGAGAGAGAGAGAGAGAGAGAGAGAGAGAGAGAGAGAGAGAATTAGGGCTCCACTTACAGAGACTTGTACATATACTTTCTACTAATCCGCATTCCTGGACTACTAATTTTCATTTCAAGTTTGTATTCTTACGTTCAATACACTTATTTTCCTATTTCAATTACTGGCGTTGTTTATTTATTTGTGCAGGATTCCCTACCCGGGATCCACAACACTTAGAAATGATTATATATATCTTACTGGATTTCTCCGAGGTTTTTATAACCTTATTGGACACTACTTTGAACGATAAAAATATATTTAGCTCTAAACCGGAAAATATGTCAGCGTTTTCCCCAATCGTCAGTGATGGCTTGTCTATGTTCCGGTTTATGAAAAAATAGCTCACCCATCTCGACCCTCTGAGCTTTATTTTCTATTTTGCGGAGATCTGACATTGAATTGGTTAATCAAAACATACCCGCAACTCTATTTCTAATTCTGATTTTTTGTTCTCCTCCACTCCCCCACTTTAAATTACGGAAAAGAGGTAACACTTTGTTTTTAAATTTCATTAAAATCGTTTAACCACCAATTACTTACCATCACCTGAAGATGTACAATCATAGTTTTGAAACGTTAAACCTTTTGTGTAACGATTTCAACATTTTTTTTATTATAATCTCTTATAATAAAATTTATATATATATATATATATATA
>OZ038486.1:105734617-105754617 GCA_964036315.1 Acanthosepion esculentum
GCCACTTTTAGATGTCTGGATCTACTCATACACACTTCTATGCGCTAGCGCATTGTCGCCGTAATTTGAACCCCTGACAAATATTCCGACCTGAGAAAACGGCTTATTGTTCCTACTTTGTGAACACTGTTAGCGGAGTGGCCATGTTTGCACTGTAGCTGCAATAAGAAAACTGGTGCGATCAAGCTTCGATCACATAACCGCAATAGTAACAACTATAATCACATATGATCAGAAGGCAGTATGACAGAGCTGAATATATGTTATGGCGATAATGTTTGACTTACCATAGCAGTTTCTACACCCGACTTCCCCGCTTCTGGAACTCTCTTCCGCTTTCTTGCTTTCCTGCAGAAGTTTTATGCGATGTCCATCGTTATTTTCTGTCTACTTGAATCATCTTCTTGTTAATATCTCCCTAATTTTCTTACACTCTCAGCAGCCGCTTGCCTCTTACTCACTTTATTGCTTTGCTTGTGGTCGAATACTTAAAATAAATAGATATGCTCAAATAATAGATCACATTTGTAGCCGAAGAATCAATGAAATTTCCCAGCAATTCCGTATAAGTGTGCTTCTATAGGCCATGTTTCTTTAAGACGTGACGTTCATGGCTCTCCCTAAATACTTGTAGATTTTTAGCAACGATTTTCTCTCTGTCAAGCTTGCGTTACGTCATATATTCACACAAACTCGTTAGTCAGGAGGTCTACTAGTTTATCCTATTTGCTCTCGATATGTCTCGTGGGTATCAAATTCTCCAAGTCTTTTTTCCTCGCTACGTCTCCAAGAGATTTCAGTTGTCTCATTCTGATTCTGGGTTTAAGTGTCCTTTTGGCTTCCATTTTCCTAAAGAATTCTGCGCGTGGAATTCTCAGCATCCTTCTGTAGAACCTCATTTCTATTGCTTCCTGTTTTATTTCCAGTGGCAAATCTGTAGAGAGTAATTTTAGGCTCGAAAGACATTGAAGTTTCAAACAATGTGAGGAATAAAGTTTTTACAAGAATGCCCGTGTCTCTACCTTCTCAGAGGTTCCCATATATTTGTTGACTGATTCGGGCTACTTATCGCTAAAGCAAATAATGATGACGGCTACATTTTGTTTGTCGTTCGCCTCACTGACTCATCGCCGCCCCGTTTCAACTCCAGATATCAGAATAGCGTGTATATGAACGGTCATTAGATCTATTCCAATCCTATCTAGCGCCTGAACAAAAGACGTAAACAAATAAATAAATAACATCACGTCAAAATAACAGCTTTGTCATGGTTCGTATCATTCGGTAACTTTACAAAAAGCAAATAAGTTCATTTTTTTTCTTTTACGCATTCCCGTGTTCTTTTATCATTCATTCTGTTTTTTGTTTTTTTTTTCTTCCCACACTTCATTTTTTATCCTTCTCATTTTTTTCGGTATGAGATTTACTTTTTTTTTCTTTTCTTCTCTCATTCTTTATCTGTTTCTGTCTCTCTCGCTCTCACTCTTGCTCCTTTTCTGGAGGCGAACAGGCCATACGTCAATGGGAACATAAAAGTTGGCGCCAAGGAAAGATTACAGTCTTGCATTTAGTATCTCGGTATGTCGTTTATTCTTTCACAACCTGATGCATACCAATCAAAAGAAAATCCGCATCTTATAGAATTAGCAATGAACTTCTTCTGAGTGACGCGTTTATTCAAGACATAGTCTATTATGGCTCTCAACACTTTCCTAGATCGTGTGGTTTTCATTTTTTTTCCTCATAATCATTTAAGAACAAGCAAGACAGTACCGACACTCAGACGCAATGAGTTACTGATTATTAGAAACTAAGAAGAGAAAATACTATTAAAGAGAGAGAGAGAACAATAAAAGAAGAAGAATTAGGAAGATAGAAGATATCTATTGACATTGCATCTAAACTTTTCAAGATCAAAGTTTACTTGGAAGCAAGAAGCCGGAAGAGAGTTCCACGAGCGAGAAGCACGATAGAAAAAAACTGTTAGCATAGAACTTACGGTTCCATCTAGTAGTTTCAACTGTAAAATGAGGAGACCTTGCTATATATATATATATATATATCATCCACTTGCAAAAAAAAGGCTAAAAATAAAGGAAGCCTTACTAATAAAAACAAACAAACCAACACTTAATAATATTAACTTTGAACATGGACATAATATCTTGACCGTGTTTTGAAACAAAAAAAAAATGAATCACTTTATAAAACATACATATAACAAAGTATTTCTATTTCTAATATTAACAGTTGAAATATAATCCTTGAAAATGGCTAAATGTATGGCCGAAAGTGCTCGAATAAAAAGAACATTTGGACAGTTTTTATATAATTTATCCTCTGAAAAGAAAAACTTTATTAGATCGCACGAGAAATTATATAAAAAACTAAATAAAACACCTTGTCAGTCGTTTTTAATGAAATGTGCATGAAAGAAGGATTGCTGCCTAAATACACAAATATATATATATATATATATATATATATATATATATATATATATATATATATATAAGTGAACATTGAAGTCAAAACTCAGAGGCGACAGGCTGTTTCATGCTAGAAGCAATATATATATATATATATAAATATATATATGTATGTATGTATATATATATATATATATATATATATATATATATATATATATATATATATATATATATATATATATATATATATATATATATATATTGCATTCGGTAATCTTTGGGGCATAGCCAGATTACTCATCTTTTTTTTTTCTTAACCATTTCACTCCAAGCAAGGCAATAAAGCCACTAGGACGCAAGGGTGTTACCGAGTGTTAGAGAATATGAGACAAACTACTATTATGGGGAAATGACAATAAAAGAACAAAGAATAAGGAGACAGAAGATATCAAAGTTGACTGGAAAGGAAGAAGCCGGAAGAGATTTCCACAAGCGAGAAGTACTATAGAAGAAATTGTTAGCATAGAACTTGCGGTTGTATCTAACCATTTCAACTGTAAAATTATGAGACCTTGCAGATAATCTAGTAGTACGCTTAAACTCATAACATTTGCATAAAACTATTTATAGAAAAGGCACAGGGAAGCTACAATACGGCGGTGGGAAACGGGGTGACAGGTCAGTATCAACGATATTTGCATATTCTTCTTTGGATGTTATTGAAGAATTTCTAAATATATATCAGGGGAATTTTTTGTTTTTAAAATCATTTACCTCCAGGAAGGGCGATAAAGTCACTAAGACTCAAGCGAGTTTCTGAGAGTTTCTTTAACCGAGTAAACATTGCATGCGAAGAGCGAACAATAAGAGAACAGGATTTAATAACACAGATGACGACGTCTGACTTTGCATTTACATTTTTGAAAACCACAGTTGATAGAAAAGTAAAAATCCGGAAACGTCAGCTTAAACTTACTGATTTTAACAAAAACATAATGAGACCAAAAAATGATGGTACCAATCTAATACTGCGCTTAAAATCGTGAAGACGGGATACTAAGTATGAAAGCTCATCAGAAAAATTGTCATGGAAAGTTCTAGTAATATATATATATATATATATATATATATATATATATATATATATATATATATATATATATATATATATATATATATATATGTCTGATTAAATAAATTACAAAGATTATGTCTGCTTATTTATAGCAAATTCCGTTGAGGGATACTTCTCCGTGTGTTACAATCAAATGATGTAAGAAATGCACTGCAATAGTGAAAATTACTTTTATTTCTCAAGTACTTTCCATCTCTTTCTGAGATCATCATCAGGGGTGCAACTGGTAAGGTAAAAACACTGTGCACCGATCCATTACTGAATTTTCGTTTTTGCCTTTAAATGCAACGGCTGGCAGTTATGCTTTATGAGAATTAGTGCATATGCTGCATCATTTGATTGTAATACACGGAAAAATATCTGTGTAAATGAACGGATTATGCTATAAAAAAAAGCAGACATGATGTTTACAATTTATTTAATCAGACATCCCTAAAAGACATTTTTCTGCCTAAATGCGCACACACAAGCGCGCGCGCGCTCACTCCCACACAAATATATATATATATATATATATATATATATATATATATATATATATATATATATATATATATATATAGATAGATAGATAGATAGATAGATAGATAGATACAAATCCGTGGATAATTAATCCAAGTTGATCCTATTAATATAAAATATTAAAACTGATATACAACTGAAAACTCAATATACACTCAATATATTTATTATAGTGCATATACCTGAATTCCAAATCTGAATCCCAAATTACACCATTCAGATGGCCATTTCGTCCTCCCGGGAGATATTCCCTGGAACTTGTCAATGCAAACACATTTGTTAAAGAAATGAATTGTAACATTTTGTTTTTTTAAGAATTTTGAAAAATAAAAACAAAGGAAGCAAAGTAAAAAGATGAAGATAAAGAAGAAAGAGGAGGAACGAACAACATATAAGGGATATGCCATTTATAGTCCATTCAATACTCTATATTTAATTAAGTGAAAAATGGTTAACTAAATTAGTTATTTATATTAATATTAATTTCTATGAATTATAATAAAAGTTAATATATTATATAATTATATTATAAAAATGTTATATATATATATATATATATATATATATATATATATATATATATGTGTGTGTGTGTGTGTGTGTGTGTGTATTATAATCATTTTAATATTCTATCAAAGATTATAATTAAATTCAATATTAGAAAAAAAAATTCATATTATAATAAATTTTTTTTTCGTTTTTTAGTAAGTAAACAAGAACCGGAATAAGAAGTTTAATAAATTTAATTTATTAATCTTCATATACAGGTTCTTGTATATTTACTAAAAATACGAAATTTATTCTTTATCAATCTAAGTTTAAAATTTTTTATCGATTTAAAATTTTTCCTTATATTGCTAAATTTTATTTTGGGCTTTAATTATCTAACCATTTTAAACTCTTCGGTCATCTTTAATTAAATGAAATTGATTAATTAAAATAAAGATAAAACTTTAAGATTAAATTGATGGATTTTAGAATAATATAAAAAGGATTAGATAAAATTAATAAGAATAACAAAATTTCCAAGAATTAATGATAAATTAATTTATTAGAGATTACACAGATACATTTATATATATATATTATATCATAAATTATAAATTAAATTAAATAAAAACATATAATTTTTTAAAAATATTAATAATATGAAATTAAATATAGAATATTAAATGTGGGATAATAGACATAAAAATTGGATATTAAATTACTTATAAAATATGAAATAAAATAAACAAAAAACAAAAATCTTCACAGGATAAGAAAACAGAACAATTGCACATTAAATGTTAGAGATGTGGAAGACCCTTTTAAAAACAAATTTAAATAAAAAGAACAAAAGGTGTGAGAGATATAGAAAAAACCTATTAAAAATTTCAAATAAAAAACAAAACAAAAGGGGTGTGTGGAAAAATATAGCAAAATAGCTATAAAACCAAACTTATCAATAGGAGAGATTTTTAAAAATCTATAATAATAATAATAATAATAATAATAATAATAAATCAAACAAGTACCATATCGGTTGCACTTAAGTAAATAAAATTACATGAACCTAAAAATAAAGAAAAGAAAGAGTGATCTCTATTGAGAATATAAATAATATCAAAGAAATAAAGAAAGAGAAAGAACAGTCAGTTTAAGTAGCCACCTTTCTTAGAATTTACTTTTTTAAATTTGCTCGATACAACGTAGAGCAAAATATTATTATGATATATTATTGGCAATGTAAAATTATGTATCATCATTATTGTTGTGGGGCAGACCCATTTACACGAGATGGAATCGTCCAAAGTATACTTATACTGACAGAGAGAATACCTGCGGGTTGAGATACGTTGAGTCAGGGTGAGAGATACGGAGACAGTACACAGGGTGTTCACAGAGAGTTATACGAGAGTCCAGAGAGAGAGAGATAATTACGGCTTCACTTACAGAGACTTGTACATATACTTTCTACTAACCCGCATTCCTGGACTATTAATCTTCACTTCAAGTATGTATTCTTACGTTTAATACACTTATTTTTCTATCTCAATTACTCGCGTTGTTTATTTATTTGTGAAGGATTCCATTCCCGGAATCCACAACAATTATATATTATAGGCGTTGTAAAATATTATAATAAAAATATTTTATATAATAATAATAATAATAATAATAATAATAATAATAATAATAATGAACTCTCCAGTTGGTTTCAACGTACGAGGATCTGACAGATTAATTGATTCAGTTATGAAATTTTGTGCGATAATCTTATGTGGCACTTAAGACCCGCTTGTGATTTACAAAGTAGGCCACATATGGAGTGAGGATCGTGGGATGAGATCACTGTTAGACTAGCTGACCTTTTAGATCTTGCTCACGCTTCTTGAAGACGATTCAGATAAGCAGATTGAAAACTGCTGCGTCCACTAAAACACGTTGAACTCCATTCTACTCACTCCAAGGCTAAGTGCTGTTATGTGGTATATTGACAGCTGACAAGTTGCTCTTATACATACATACATATATATATATATATATATATATATATATATATATATATATATATATATATACTTCTTTGAATATATGCTCTTTAGCGCTAGAGGGCGTCGTCAGTGATGTTCTGATTTGGATCATTGGGCAGTTTCGGGTCTTTCAAACATCATACTAACCTCACCAAATCGACCCCATCAGAGCTGATCGGACTCTGATACGCCCTCTAAAAATACTTACAGACACTAACTTCTATAATATACCCCGTCATCACGCATTTGATTGGTAGTTGATCAATAGCCAATCACAATGATGTGTGCTCTATTTAAGTTGTTTGCGGGGAATTTTTTTATTTTTTATTTTTTAAGTGGACACCCTTTCATCGGATACTTAGAAGGTAATTATGTTTTCTGTTTTTACCCACATCCCAGTAAGATTCTTTTTACATCTAATATATTGCTTTTTACAAAAATAAAAGAGAATTCGACCGTAAAAGGTATATATTGAACAATAAAAATTATTTAAAAATTAAAATCTTCAGACACACTGGGTTGTAGATTAATATTCATTCGTTTTTGTTATTATTATTTTATTTAGATTCCTCGACTAGTTTCGGCCAACATGGCCATCATCAGGAGAAAAAATATTTCTGCTTGCTGGTAGCAGTGAACTACAGAAATGAATGTCTTGATGGAGAAAATGAACTTTTGTCTGTAGTTTTCATTTGTTTTTTTTATTTTTTTTATCTTTTTAACATGAATTTTTCAACATTCCTTGTGTTGGTCAAATACTCTCTTTTAAGTTGTTATTTGAGACAAGAGCTGGATGGATCCATGATGCTCTGAATTCCGCTGACAGTTCTAAACTACCTGTTTGAGATCTGGTAAGTATGATAAGCCTACTTGCCTACTTGCAACAATAACTTTAAATGTGCTAAATAAATAAGGAAAGTTAATATTCAATCTTATATATATAAGACGATCTGCCTAAGTGAAACCTTGGTAGGTTTGTCTGGCTCATTAGGTTTGACAATATATATATATATATATATATAAGATTAAATATTATATATATATATATATATATATATATATATATATTTATATATATATATATATATATATATAAGATTTAATATAACTTCCCTTATTTATATGCTAAATAAATAAGGGAAGTTAATATTCAATCTTATATATATATATATATATACATATATATATATATATATATATATATATATATATATATATATATATATATATATATATATATATATATATATATATCAGATTGAATATTAACTTTCCATATTTATTTAGCATATTTAAAGGTATTGTTAGAAGTAGGCTTATCATACTTACCAGATCTCAAACAGGTAGTTTCCATTTATTTTGTTCATTATAGGTTCGTTTTTACTATGTAATAAAATGATATTATGATACCTTACATCACAGTGGCAGGCATCATTAACCTGGGACATATTTCTCTATTTTATTATAGGTCATTTTTTTATATAATAAATTGTTTTCATGGGCTAACATAGTTTATGCATCAGAGATCATACAAACACAAAATGAAAAATAAACGAAAACGAAATAAATAAAAATAATAAGAAATGCTGATGGTTTACATCACCGAGACAAACTTCCTGAAACCCGGCAAATGTTTTCATTATTAAATTTATGTTAAGCTTATGGTATAATAAAATATTTTGATAACTTAAAATTTCATACAATTCAAGTCCAATACATCGTCACACACAGACACACGCATGCATACACGAAACGAATAATGATAGTGTTGTAGCATACCTACGGACGATAATGAGTATGTCCCCATTCACATACATACAGTAGTAAATACTGTATGTTGGTCTGCAGTTGGAGATTCGTCCCGAGATGTGCTGGTCAAACTTTCTGCCTCCGGACAGAGCGGATCCCCAGACGAGGATATATCAGATGGCAGAGTCTCGTCTCGGAAAACAGCTACCCGACCCTGTTTTATACGGGATCAACGGGAAATTTTTGGACGAGCCTACGGGCTCGGATAACCCACATTAAATTTGGCCTTGTGCCACATCTGATCGCGTGGGGAGGTTGGTAGATATCCTGCGATTGGTGATTCATTGTGGAATTCACTTGACTCACTTTCAGCAGTTCACTACTAGTTCTACACGCCACTGGCGAATCTTATATGTGTTGTTGTCCTAAGTATTATCGTTCATTACCAACCTTCGTGTGATTATTCTATTCAGTAAACTTTCTACATCAAATATTTTATGTTGTGCTGTTGGGTCTGGTAAGACACAACACTTACGACATTAATATCACTCGTCATAGTAATATCCAATACTCCTCTAGCCAATCACTGCAATAGTATCATCTTCCTCCTTAGACAATTACTCAGGACTGCTTATCATGAATGGTTCTGTCCATTCATGTTAGCAAGGAGGAGGGTAACTGGATCTTACTAAAACAGTTTATATCACCGGGACAGACTCACCAAATCTTGGAAGGTTTGGTTTGGGTTGGTTTGTTTTACGGAATATCAACCTCAATCATTTAATGCCGACAAAACTTTTATTGCTGGTAATATTTTGTTTTGTCAAAAATCTATTTCTGATAATATATCTCCTTCAAAAATATATTGCTGGCAATAATTTTTTTTCAAAAATGTATTGCTAGTGATATTTATTTTTTAAAAACATTGTTGGTAATATTTTTTCAATAACGTATTGCTTGTAATATTTTTTTTCAAAAATGTATTGCTGGTAATAATTTATTTTACAATTATTTCTGGTATTAAAACCTATTTTTCCACTTTCATAATGTTTTTATCCCAGTTTAGGAGTTAACTATTTGCACATAGCTGGGACCCTAACTGGTGCTACTACCCCGGGTCAGTGTGGACCTGGGAACATCAGCAGTTAATAGGTGGTTCAACGCTCCTCAAAAACTCTTGATCAGAGGCCTTGCTGCTGGACATAGTCTATCATCTTACCCAGGATACGGATGTAGTTTATCGTCATACCCAGGACGATCTTGGAAGGTTTATAATTTTAATTATAAGTTAATTTTATAACATTATATTATATTTTCATAACCTAACATTCCATAAACTTCCAGTCATATGACTCGCCAGGCTCAACTACAAATGAAACGAATGAAGTTAGTTCATAACCCCAGGACAGACTCGCCAATCCTTGCAATGTTTATAGGTTATCCCTTAAACCGTAGCGTCGTTGGGATACCGTCTGTACTGCAACCACAGTAGAATTGGTGTTTCTTGGGCAACATCGCCTGACGAAGACAACCCTCTCCAGCTCGGTTTTATATTCAGAGCTTTTCGTTCTCCTACACCGGTTGCCACCCAAGTCTATAGAACCGAGTCTGTCCTGCTATTTTCACATAGCTAGTATGGAGAAGTAGAGGATTCATACCTTTCTCAAGGGTATTAGCACTTAAGTGAATATAATGGATCCGACTGGAATTCGAACTCAGCTCTCAAATTCCGCAATTCGAGCCGCTATCGATTACTCCCCAAACATACAATAGACTGTGTGAAATGTAATTTCTCCCAACTCCTCAAATTGCTTCGAAACCAAAACAAAAACTTGAAAATTCGAGTCATGTTCTTAAATAGCTTGTTCAGCTCGAGACTTTCATATGGATGTCATGCTTGGCGCCAAGCATGGTACCATAAAATGTTTCATAACCTAACATTCTATAAACGTCAGGGTTGATACCTCGCCGCACACTCGCAAAAATATATATATTTATATTCCCGGCACAGATTCCCTAAATCTTGGAATGTTTATAATTTTAATTATAGGTTAATTGTACGGTATTATAAAAGGTTTCGATGACCTAACACTCTATAAACTTCCCTTCGTCCAATAATAATAATAATAATAATAATAATAATAATAAACGAATATTGGTAGGGTAGCTTATATCACTGAAGTAGACTTATTTTCAATTTTTATTATACTTTAAGCTTCTGGCATAAAATGCTTTCGTGACCTAAAACCCTAAAAGGTCTAGAGCTGATCACTCCCCAGCCCACAAAAAAATAAACAGTGATTGCTTATATCAATTGAGATGATCTTCTAACATCAGAACTCTTTCCAATTTGTATCATAGTTTCAGTTTATGGTACGTTTTTATTCAAATGCGGAACTTATAGTAAAAATTGGAAATTAGGTTAACTTCAGAGCTGATGCGAATACTGATATCATGAAAATTGTCTTCTAAGACCGTTGTAACAGCACAGTCCAGAATGGGTCAGTAGAAACACTGTCTCGTCTGATCATAGTATTGCAACATAATTATGATAATAATAATAATAATAATAATAATAATAATAATAATAATAATTAATAAATAAATAAATAAATAGCTGAACAGACTGGGTTCTTTAGCCTTGGGTGGTAAGCGGTCTAGGAGAAAGTAACTCTGAATTCAAAACTGCATGTAGCCCTGGCGTACAGCTAACGGGTAGGATCGTTCGCATTGGCTCGATGATCACGACTGCGATCGACAAATAAATGGTAAATGAATGTCTTCTCATTCTCTTTCACTTCTAGAAAGCTATTCCGTCTTCGTTGCATTACCGCTTTTCTTGTAGTGAAAGGGCTAAAGAAACATTTGAACGCACTCAATGGATGCACAGGGAAGGGATTATCGCTCACTGTGGACGGAGAATTCGGAGTTAACCAGCTCCTAGACGCCTCGAGTGATCTTTCACCCATGCACCTGATCCCGGCTATTGATTTGTACGTGAGAGGCGCTTCGGGCTTCCACCAGAGTTTCGTATGGCTTCACCCCGACTATGTGTACGTGATGCTATCGCTGGCTCAAATCCTATCCACATTCAATGCAAGAGATACCAGACACGTAAGAAATAGCCCTAATGTGGTGGGGACTAGATTGTATCATTCAATACATTCAAAACTAAACAAATTTCCTTTTATGATAAAAGAGAGAGGAGAGCCTGAGTGCCAAATGCCATGATAAACGATAGTACCCATCAATGGGCCTCCTTGCTTGGAACTTCTGTTGCGACTCAACCATTTTTTGGCTGCCACATCCTGTCATCGTTCGCTAATCCTGTGTGTCTTCGGATTTCTGTGTCACAATTAGTGAATTCTGTGACTATACTAATGTTATGGGAACTTACCCATAATAATAATGGACTATTCCGGACATCATAAATATTGCGCCTCAAGAGGGAACAGCGTTCAGAGTTCAGAGTCAGTCCTTTTTGGACGACTCGGCTAGACGGTCGAACTCTCTGCCTCTGAGGCAGAGGGGAACTCTCTGCCTTTGGGCAGAGAGGAACCCGGACGAGGTTCCGCCGAAGGGCAGAGCCTCGTTCGGGGAGGTTGACCGGCCCGATCCCGTTTATACGGGATCTACGGGCTATTTTTTGGCCGAGCCTACGGGCTCGGGTACCCCACTTTAAACCCGGCCTTGTGCCACATCTGTCCCTCGTGGGGAGGACACCAAATACTTCAGAGTTCAGAGTCAGTCCTTTTTGGACGACTCGACTAGACGGTCGAACTCTCTGCCTCTGAGGCAGAGGGGAACTCTCTGCCTTTGGGCAGAGAGGAACTCGGACGAGGCTCCGCCGAAGGGCAGAGCCTCGTTCGGGGAGGTTGACCGGCCCGATCCCGTTTATACGGGATCTACGGGCTATTTTTTGGCCGAGCCTACGGGCTCGGGTACCCCACTTTAAGCCCGGCCTTGTGCCACATCTGTCCCTCGTGGGGAGGACACTAAATACTTCAGAGTTCAGAGTCAGTCCTTTTTGGAACTCTCTGCCTTTGGGCAGAGAGGAACTCGGACGAGGCTCCGCCGAAGGGCAGAGCCTCGTTCGGGGAGGTTGACCGGCCCGATCCCGTTTATACGGGATCTACGGGCTATTTTTTGGCCGAGCCTACGGGCTCGGGTACCCCACTTTAAACCCGGCCTTGTGCCACATCTGTCCCTCGTGAGGATTACTGTAAGACATTGGAATAGTGATACTTGTCGAGACAACATAGTTCACTCTAAACAAATCTGATAGTCATTACTAATACTTCTACTTCTCTGTACATATTTCTGTTTGTAATATATCTGTGTTATTCCATACCTGTGTTCGAGTTATTCTTCATTGGTTCTACCTTGGACCATCACCGTGGTACAAGCAACTTGGACCATAACAACTAACAAGGTACTTAAATTTATCCACGTGTTCTATTTTCACAACGCGTTTAAAGAGAATATTATTGATGGTTGCTAGCAGAAAAAACAGCCCAGAATGCTAACTATGAATTAGAGGTACCCGAATCAAGTACCGAAATTTCACAGTATGGGAATTGTTTCAAAAGGCAACGGAAAATAGATAAGAATACGGTTGATACTCAGCTGTTGTGCCTCTTTGTTTTTATATGAAGATAGGGTAATTATATGTATGTTTTATGTTGCAGCTTTGTTGAGGTTATATTTTGGAAAACAGTTTGTTTGTTAAAGAAATGTGAAAATAGTCTATGGCTTAATCTCATGAAAGAGTTATTTCATACTGATTGATATATAATTGGTAATTTTGCTATAAATAGGTATTGTTGGTATTTTTTTTGTATAAAATATATTGCTGTTATTTGTACTATAAGAATATATTTTTATACTTTCATAGGACTTTGTTTTGTTTGGTGGGGTTCATTATTTGTGCATAACTGGGAACCTAACAGGTGCTACACCTCCGGGTCAGGGTAGACATGGGAGCAACAGCAATTAAGAGGTGGTTCTACGCTCCTAAAAAAATCCAATTTCCTGACCGGCCTTGAAGTTTATCGTCATCCCCAGGAGTATCAAACCCCAAAAATAAACTTGTGGTCTGCTATGTAGTATCAACCTTTCTATACGGCAATGAATACGAGACAATTTCCTCGCAGATGAAAAAAATTAAGCTACATAGAGTTACGTAAAAAAAAACCCTGTTAGGAAATTACTAATTTTTAATTACTAATTTTTTAATTACTAATTTTTAATGAAAAGATAAAGCTTGGCAATTTCAATACTCAAAGGTTGTATTGAAAGGAAATGAAATTTAGTAAACAACTTTCTTTTTGGGTAAATGAATGCTTGAATAAATACCATCAAATAAAAAAATATTCGTAAATGTGCAATAATTAATTTAAGCAGTAAAATACCGGGTATTGTGGAGAGTCATGATCATTCTCTCAGTCAGAAGCAAAGTCAAAAGCAAAGTCAGAAAGGATGAGACTTGAATGGCCGAAGTAAAAGTATATCGAATTGTGTGGAGATGTTTTTTTGTTCAATGTTGAGTAAACCTTTAACCAGATTGGAAGTACTGAGGCTGAGACAGGAATAATAGAACAAATAAAATCTATTATAAGAAGTTGTGAAGAGCCATAATTTTTTTTTAATATCGGATAAGACAACCTGTACTGAAATAGCACAGAATGAGACATGAATGGTTGAACAAGTAAAGAAAAATCTACAGGAAGTTGTGGAGAGTCATGATCCTTTGTTTAATGTTGTGGAAAAACATAACAAAATAACAACAGAATGAGATTTGAATGGTAGAATGAGAAAAGATTTACAGGAAGTTGTGGAGGACTATGATCACTATGTTTGCTTCGTTTAATATTGAGGAAAATATTAACATAAACAGAAGTACCGCAGCATGAGAGATTAATGGTATAACAAGTAAGAAATTACAGGAAGTTGTGGAGAGTCATATTCGTTGTATTTGCTTTGCTTAATATCGGGAAAAACGTTAACTGGAAAATTAAGTACAGTAGAATGAGATATAAATGGCAGAATAATTTTTTAAATAGTACAGGGAGTTGTAGAGAATCATGATCGATGTATTAGATTTGTTTAATGTCGGTGAAAAACCTTAACCAGAATTGATGTATTGCGAGTGAGAGCTGGATTGAGATCTCCCCTGAGAATTTTCAGAGAAAAAACAAAGCAAAAAAATTATTGTGACTGGTTCGAAATCATGTCGCTGTGTACTTCAAGAACATTGCTCAGTTTCTTCGGCTGCGATTCGTACCTAAGGTACGGATCGCAGTAGATCTTATGTTCCACGACCATTCAGAATGTTGGCGATCATGTTCCAAAGAAATTTCCTCTCTTTTGTTGCTCTTAGTAAATTTTGGCATTTTGCTATCTCTTCTAATCACTGCTCTGGCATCCATTTACTCAAGCTCCTTAGGTAGGAAATGCACTGTTTGCATCTGTCCCCCATGCTTCAATATATCCTGTGAGTGTCAAATATTCCAAGCCAATTTTCCTCATTATGTGCCACAGAAATTTGAAGTAGCTCTTTCTGATATTAATTATGATCTTTTTGTTTCCATTTTCTGTACAACATCGTCATTGCTCATATGTTCAGTCCATGCTATTCTCGGCATCATTCTGTAGAACTACATTTCTGTAGGTTTTTTTTTTCTGAAGTCTTTTATTCATCTTGGAGGAGATTGTCCAGTATTCACTGCTTTATAGAAAAATTGATATTACCTTTTTCCTTCGTTTCTAAAGAAATTTGCCTGTTTCTTAAGATTTTGCTTAGCATTGGAAGGCATCTTTTGCTATCCCAATGTGCCTTCAGATGTCAGGGTTGCGCTTTCCATCTTCTGTTAATTTGTATTTAGCCTGTTGGACACTTCCTTTTGCTAGCAAGTGCCATACTTCTAAAAATGTCTGCTAGATTCCAACAATTTTTCTTGCTGTCAGGAGAATCAAGCCTTTACTCCAGGGATTGTTTATAAACATGATGTGCGGATACATGATTCCTTCAGTTAGCTTACCCACCATTCAATCTCAGTTGCACCGACAGATGTAATAGGTGTGAAATAATATTTTGGGCATTGCATTCGCTATCAGTATAACTGTATTCATACGAGAGTAAAGGCTTGTAAAGAGGTTCATCTTCTATATGCTTTGTCTCTCAGAATTTGGGTGATAATGCCTTTCGACAACATGAAATTACTTTCAACTCTTATTAATGTTTGTCTTTTTAGTATCCATCCCATTACTCGTTCCGCCATCCATTTGGACAATATCCGCAGATTGTTGGTCGACATTTACCAGGTGAGAGTGTCAAATTTTCAGAGCCTTTGATCAGAGATTTCAGCTGCCATTTTTCTAAGTCCGTATCCACTTACCTTAAGACTTGGTCGTTTCCCACACGTTCTATCCATGGTATTCTCAGCATACTTCTATCAAATTCTATATCCGTTTCCTTCAATCTTTTTTTCTTCTGTGTAAAAATTCACTGTTATATTGGGCGGGGTGGGGGGTGATATTACATAACCCTTTAGCGCTCTTTTCTTTGTATCTAACGAAATTTTCCTGTTTCTAATTTGGAAGGCATATTTTGCTATTCCAATGCTGCTTCGGATTTCGGTTTCACATTTTCCGCCCTTTGTTCAAACGTTTCCCATATATTTAAAATTCAGTGCTTGTTTTTTTTATAGTATGTTTAACATCTTTTTTTTTAAATAACTGCCATTTTGTGGAATATAATACCGTGTTTGTACTTCCCTGAACAATTCAATCTTATCTTCTTCAAGTCAAGTAACAATCATTACCTATCCTCCTCATCCTACCATCTTTCTTTCCTTATTCTCCCACACCTTATTCATGACTAAAATTTTAATCATCATCATCATCATCATCATCATCTTGACTTTTGTAATTGTAATCGTAGGGCGGATCCGAATGCAGGAGCCACACTCTTTTCCAGAAGGGTCTATTAACGGCAGTTATCAGCAATTCTGATAGTCAGAGCTGTCCATTGTTTGACATTGTCCAATCACATTTTGCGTTGGCGTCCTCTCCTACGTCCACCTTCAACAATGCCTTGCATGATGGCCTTGCACATGCTGTCGTGCCTTGTAATGTGTTCAAACCACGATATTTTTCTCCGTTTGACAGTGGCGAGAAGTGGTTCCTGGTGTCCCACGAAACTTACAAACCTTTTCCGCACAAACTCATCTGTTTTTTGTTCCTAATAGAAAATACCAAGGAGATTTGTCATGTATTCGTTCTCAAACACTTGGAACTTTCTCTCTGTTTCTGTCAACAATATCCACGTTTAACATTCATATAGAAGAATAGAGATTACCAGTGTTTTGTACAGTCTGTACTTAGTTTGAAAGCTGATTTTCCTCCTCCATATTCTTGTCAGTTTTACCATTTAATACTAATTTATTACATTTAATACTAAGACTCTAATTTGAGTGGCTTCCTGGACATTTATTGGAATAATTTTAGTGCATATAAAATCGAAACAAAACTCAAGAATATTATATGTGGTTTGGGGCGACATCTTATATATATATATATATATATATATATATATATATATATAGAGAGAGAGAGAGAGAGAGAGAGAGAATACATCCTAACGAGCCAGGAAAACCTACCTAGCTTTCACCTAGGTCGGTTTACCTGGCTCGTTAGGATTTATTCTATTTACCGCTCAAATTAGCGTATTGAGCCCTCTGCGTTTTCGTTGTCTTTATAATCGCTTGTTTTTTTTCTTTGGACTAAGGACTTAAGGCACTTGACGATTTTTTTCACCTTGTTCTAATGTTTTTAGTTCTTTCTTTTTTTACTTCCTATTTTTTCCTCGGGTACCAATTTGCCCTCAGGTGTCTACAAGTTGAATTATCCGATGTTTTTCAAGCGAGAAATACTGTTAATATATATATATATATATATATATATATATATATATATATATATATATATATATATATATATATATATATATATATACTATTGTTACCACAATACAAGCTAAAGAGCGTACTGGGTATGACGATAAACTACGTTCAACAGCAATTTTGAAGAAATAATGTTGACAGCTATACGTTTTGAAAAAAGAAAAATAATAATATTACTAGCTATACGTTTTTGAAAAAAAAATAATATTACGAGCTATACGTTTTTGAAAAAATAATATTACCAGCTATACGTTTTTGAAAAAATAATATTACCAGCTATACGTTTTTGAGAAAAAAATATTGACGGAAATGGATATTGACAGAAATTGACAAAGTAAAATTATTACCAGGAAAAAAAAATAGTTGTCGGCATTCAATGACTCGTTAAGGCTGATATGCCCTAAAACAAACAAAACGAAACAAACAAACAAGCTAAAGAGCCACACAAGGTAGAGGTTTCCTGAATGAGGTTATTGTAAGTGCGTGAAGGGAGGATGTAAGAATTTGATATTATGGGGATATGACTCTAAACGTGAAAATGTTAAGATTGTAGCTATCTAATTCACAGAGTGACAGTTCCCACAAAGAAAAGGTCTGAATGCAAATTCTTACCAGTGGAATAGGAAGGAAATGAGGATGAGCTGACCCTTTGTATGTTTCATGGGGGGGTCCTAGCTGTTGAGATCTGAACTGGTAGAAGTAAGGAAGGTAGAGGAATGAAATCAGAATTCGGTCGATGAGAGTCGACTCTGGTATTCACACAACGCAGTTTGCACTGCAAATCAAACTTAAAATTCAAACAGAAAAACAAAACGTCATTTCTTCCCGAAGAAATATTTATTATTTTCATGATGTGAAATATCCATGAAAAACCGCAAATACACAGAGTAAAATTTTTAAAATAATTTTATTCTCTATTGTAGTACAAGATTGGCGGTTTGGTCTCATCATTTTACGGTTGAAATTGCGAGATGCAACTGTAAGTTCTATGCTGACTGTTTCATCTCTGGCACTTCACTTGAGGAACTCTCTTCCGGCTTCTTGCTTTCCAGTCAACTTTGATCTTTAAATATTTCAATGTAACGTTAGTCGTTATTTTGTCTTATTAATTCCTGTTCTTATATTGTACTATTTCCTTTAAAATATTTTTCTTTTTCCTCATAGTCTTTCCTACTCAGTAGCCTAGTTTCTTTATTGTCTTCCATTGGGGTGAAATTATTTGAAAAATATATTTAATTTTAATAAATTAAACAGAAGAAAAATATGCAGTTCTTACGTATATTCTGCTCAGTGAAGCATGAAAAAAAAACTTACTCACTGACTACGACAACATTCGAAAAGGTTTTGGAATCGTTGTCATAAAGTATAACTATTGCAATGGATATTTCTCTTTTTAAGTGCCTCCAGACAGCCCTGAAACGTGTAGGGCTACAGCCATAGAAGACTGTTTTTCTCGTGCCGGTTCTCTTGCCAGTATTTTCTACCTATAAATCTTTATTTCAATATCAGTCTTAATTTTCTGGATTCTTGAATCGTGCTATTTTATATTACCGTCTCTGGTTAATAAATTTTTTGTAATACTTTCACCCTCATCAATACTTGCGCCTTGCTGACTTTATTGCCTTGCTTGCGTTGAAATGATTTAAAAGAATGACATTGAATTTGTATTCATGGAAATCGAACGCAATGTAAAATTTGTAAAACACCAGCCTGTTCATGTCATTTATATAGCAAAAGCAAACAAAAAAAAATCTGCATAGTATGCAAAGAAAAATAGTAAATATCCGCTCATCAAATTTCAATTATCTTCATCTTCTGCGTAAACACCCACATAAAAATCCAGTCTGATGACATTCTTCAACCAAGGTTTGTAGGATGACTAAGTTATGTACTTCCGGTTTTACGGCATCACTTTTGTGTAGATGGCGAAAAGCTTACTTTGTGCCTGTTTAAAGATGCCTTCAAAAAATCCATTTCGAGAAGAAACTATGGCCATTATCCATTGTTTAGTTTTGAAGGGCGTTAAAATGAATTGTTACAGTCGTGTGCGCGGCTATATAAAGTGCATATATGTATCGATGATAACATTTAGCAGCGAAGGTTTGACAAAAGTGCTTTTATTTGCAAATTCTGAGAAAATGTATTTTCAAATAAACAGAACTCGTTTTCTGTGCGGAGAGATGTGTCTCGATGTCAGCAACTTACGACCAGTTACGCTACTTGACAAGTTGTATTTTAAATGGGTTAGAAAATAACAGATGTTCCTGTGTTTGAGTGGTTTCTCCTTCTCTCCTTCTCTTTGTCTACCGTAATCTCTCCCTGTCTTTTTCTTTCTATCTATCCATCTATCTATCTATCTATTTATCTATCTATCTAATGTTGTTCCTATCTACCTATCTATCTATCTATCTATCTATCTATCTATCTACTGTCGCAGTGGATACTCTCACTCTCCCAACTTAGAGGCGCAATGGATGTTTTCTACCAATATATCACTCTCTCTCTATCTCTTTATCTTTCTTTCTTTCTCTCATTCTCTCTCTCTTTATATATATATATATATATATGTGTGTGTGTAAAATTTCAGATAGAATACATTTTTCAAAGTTCAATATCACACACTCTCTTTCCCTCTCTCCATCTCTCTCTATATATATTTATATATAAGTGTGTGTGTGTGTGT
>OZ038486.1:105757117-105759617 GCA_964036315.1 Acanthosepion esculentum
AATATTTTATTCAATTTATTCGACGTCTCTCTTGTGCCATTCTTGATACAATCATTACAGACTATAGAGTTAATTCCTGTCTCCGTTTTCACTTTGTAATTATTACTTTGTTTTGTATTAAATCCTCTAATGGTTTTAGAATAGATGTAATAAATTTAATGCTAATCTTAGATTCTTTTCAATTGTAGATGTATTAGAGTTGATAGGAAGTTTAATTTGTCTTGTTTCGTTAATTTTTATTCGTTAATTTTTTAAAGGTTTGATGAGCTTTCTGTTTCATATTGAATATGAAATAATTAGCGTATAAATGTATTTTAATGTATTTCTCTTCATTACGTAAACATTGAAATTTACAAAATTAGATACAATAGAATGTCATAATTATTCTGTATTTTATTTTGTTGTTATGGGGAAAATTGAAAGTTACGAGGTCATTTTTATTCGTCGATTTACGATAGACACTTATTACTAGGTCATAGTACGGTTATGTATTGTTTGTTTCTCTTTCATCAGTGAATTCTCCTTCTCTCTCCATCTGCTCTCTCTCTCTTTATATATATATATATATATATATATATATATATATATATATATATATATATATATATATATATATATATATAGTTATGGAAACTTACCCATAATAGTAATGTACTATCTCTTACACCATAAATATTGCGTCTCAAGAGGAAGCAGTAGTGAGAGTCAAACAATGAGTCAGTCACAGACAGAGTCGCGTCAGACGATTGCTGTAAGACATTGGAATAGTGATACTTCTAGATAACATAGTTCTCTCTAACCTAACCTGATTGTTATTACTAACACTTGTACTTCTTTTGTACATATTCTGTTTGTAATATATATCTGTGTTATTCCATACCTGTGTTCGAGTTATTCTTCATTGGTTCTACCTTGGACCATCACCTTGGTACAAGGAACCCTGGACCATAACATATATATATAGATAGATATATATACATATATATAGATATATATACAGAGAGAGAGAGAGAGAGGGGGGGGGAGAGAGAAGGAAACGTAGCTTCCAAAAGAGTCTGCCTGATTGCACCCTGGAAAAAAGGGAGCTCAATGCCATCATAAATGGCAAAGCAAATGCAGGGACGTGGGTGAGACTAGTGGCACGGTATCCTAGAGCCCTTTTTGGCTTCAAGTTCTAAGCTCCTCTATCGTGGGAGTATTATTCCCTATGGTACTGAGCCCATTTTTGCTACACCGGCAAGCCTTTTTTGGTGGAACTCTCTTAATGTTTTGGTGGGAGTTAGCCTAACACTGGCGAGTTCAGTTGGCTCCCCATCTTGGACGAGACTGGTGGTGCAAGAGTTCCTATTTTACGGACTACAACCACCGGCCGCCTGGTGATTGCGTGAAAGCGCATGAAACTGGAAGTTGTGGTCAGTCAGTGCCGACCATAAAAATAATAAGACTGACAAAGGACTATTCCCCATATGACGCAATCTTGGATTTTGTTATGTAATACTATTTAGTGGCTCTGTTATAATAAATACATTGCGCTCTTTTTGTGTATCAGCTTTCATATTTTAGATTACTAGGATCCACATGGATTATATACGAAGGTCATTCAATAATTAAGGTGAATTTTTCGGTATAAGGACTTTTAATACAGATAGAAGCTTACTCTTTTTTATTTTTTATTTTTTTGTTTTACTTTTTACTTTTTCACATGGATTTAATTTCTTTTGCAGATTAAAAAAAAAACTTTGAGAGTTTTGGCGATTAACAAAGATGGCCGAATAAGAAGCATGCTCCAGGATTGAACAGCTGTCAGTTATCAAGTTTTTGGTTGCTGAAGGGTGCAAACCAGTTGAAATTCATAGGAGAATGTCAACTGTGTATGGTGCCACATGTTTCAGCCAAAAAATGTCTACAAGTGGGCTAAATTGTTTAAAGAAGGACGGAGCAGTGTTGAGGATGAAGACAGGCCTGGGAGGCCTACAGAAGTGAGGTCTCCTGAGGTGATCAAATCAGTCAATGACCTCATTCAGTCTGACAGAAGGGTGACAGTGCCTGACATTGCAAGGACTTTGAGCTTATCTGTTGGGACAAACGCAGGGGTTATCAGTCAGAAGGAGTCATCTTACATCATGACAACGCAAAGCCTCACACAGAAACCAAACGGTGCAGACCATCAACGAGCTACTCCCTCATCCCCCTTACAGCCCAGACCTTGCCCCTTCAGAATTTCACCTGTTTGGTCCTTTGAATGCGTTCACGAGAGGCACGAAGTTTAAAAGTGACGATGAAGTCAAAAGTGTTGTGAGCTGATATGGCTGAGACATCAGTCCAAAGATTTTTACGCTGGGGGAATACGGAGGCTTGTGCACAGATGGGAAAATTGTGTGACAGTGCTGGGAGACTACGTTGAAAAATTAAAAAAAGTAAGATTCTATCTGTATTAGAAGACCTTATACCGAAAAATTCACCTTATTTATTGAATGACCCTCGTACCAATGGATTTATT
>OZ038486.1:105764617-105844617 GCA_964036315.1 Acanthosepion esculentum
AGTATTTTTTGTTGACGTTTTACGCGTATTTTCTTATTTTCATACTCTCTCTCTCTTTCTCTCTCTCTCTCTCTCTCTCTCTCTCTCTCTCTCTATATATATATATATATATATATATATATATATAGGGTGACCAAAAAAAACGGGAATTTTGAAGTGTGTATTGTCAGACATGAGCAAGTGGCAACACTGCGAGGCAGTGACCTTGAGCAAGTAAACATTTCGCCATTTTAGTAACAAGAATGAAATTCACAGTATCCCAGTTGAGATGTTGCAGGAGTCAATGAGGAATCTCAACAGCAGATTTCAAGAATTCTTTCGTACAGGGGGGCGCCATTTGCAGGACGTAATTTTTAAAAAATGAAAATTCCATGAAAATTCCATCATTGTTTCTTAAATGGCATGTTTTAATGTTTCAATTACTATGAATTAAATATTTTTCTTCCATCACTCTTGGTTTTATTGGATTGTTAAAAAGTCCCTTTTTTTGGGTTACCCTATATATATATATATATATATATATATATATATATATATATATATATATATATATATATATATATATATATATATATATATATATATAAATGGTGGTACTCGTTTGGAATAACCTCGGATAGCTTGACTTGTAGTAGAACAAATCAGTACCCGAGGAAAAATGGGGATTAAAAAGGAAGAACCACGAACATTAAAACAAGGTGAAAACAATCGTCAAGTGTTTAAGGTCCAAGTTCAAAGAAAAAGAAAAAAAACGAGTATAAAGGGTAAAAGACAACTACGTAAATTGCTCAATACACTAAGTAGAGAGAAGCTAAAGTAATCCTAAGGAGCCAGGCAAACCTACCTAGGTTTCACGGAAATGGATCTTCAGGGTTTAAGCTGGCCTTACCCTGAAGATCCGTTCAGGTGAAACCTGGGTAGGTTTGCCTGGCTCCTTAGGATTACTTTATACATACCTACCTACATACATACATACATATATATATATATATATATATATATATATATATATATATATATATATATAAACCGTTGTAGTAACAGTATATAAATTATATTTTTAGGACCTATCAATCCTTTGTAAATTATTTAAGGCCGAAAAATATTTGGGATTCTAAGAACAATAAGATTTTTAGCAATTGTCTGAGAAGAAGAAAAATTTCTCCATATACAATCCATACTATTAAATAGTATGGATTGTATATGGAGAAATTTTTGCTGGTGAGAAGAGATGGATTCATACCTTTTCCATTGTTAGTTGCGCATGAGTAAATGTAACGAAAACGACTAGAATTCGAAATCCGCTCATTGATTTCTCATTCCGAGCCACTATCCATTGCACCATCCGCACATCCACCAATGACAATAGAACAATCACTTTCTATTGTAAAAATGAACTGTTAAGTCTCTGTCAGGCCCAAGTTATGAGTAACGTCTGGATATAGTACTAATAATAATATAGTCCTAATATTTATACAGTCCTAACAATTATATAGTCCTCATAATAATATAGTCCTAATATGTACATATTCCTAAGAATTATATAGTCCTAATAATTACTCCCACCTATCTTCTAATACAAAATAAAGTAAATCATAATGAGTGAAACAGGTGTATTATAACATATCATTGTGTTATTGTGTTGAATCACATACATACGAAAACTAAAAGACGTTCTAGACAAGCAATGTTAAACGAGAAGAAAAGACGAAAAATTAACTGTAAGAAAGAATGTTTACTTCTCAGCAAGGTAAAAAGCCCAAGAGTTGACCAACGATTTGGTGATGTCAGAATTAAACAGGAAATATTAAATATCTGAGAATTGTTTTGACAGGGAGAAGAGAAAATAATTCTGAAGAATAGGTATCATTCCTCAGAAACAATGTAACTATCTAATGACTGTCCTCCTGTATGGTAGTGAATACTGGACAGTTTTATAGATGAAGAGATGACTTGAGGAAAGAGAAATGTGGTTCTATAGAAGGATGCTGACCTACCATGGGACTTCCAAAAAGATGAGTTGGTGCCTTTTTCCGCAACATCATTCATAAACTGTGAAATGTCAGTTAGTAGCAGAAAAGGAAAGCCAGATTCCATTTCTTCGCGTTAAATTTCCAAAGAAGAAATAAAAAGAAATATAGACGAACATCCCAACAGGAGCCAGATCAAACCAAAAGTAGAATATTCGGTTTTCCTCCAAAATTGGCATCATTTAAAATGATGAGTAACTTCATGTCCCATGCAAACAAAATTAAATAGGTTTTATGGTGATCAATAAAAATATTATTTCTCAAAATTCGACCAAGATATACAAAGGGATGTACATTTTATAACCGTTTTCACAAAGCTTCACATGTGTTTACTATGGGCACCACCTGTCCAGTCCAGTTCCTGTCAAACACGCTGTAGCATGTATAGCGTAACATTTTCCATCGCCTCATTGATTTTCAGCTTACATTCCTGTAAGCTTGTAAAAAGAGGGTGAAACAGACATTTCCCTTCACATAGCCCCATAGAAAAAAGATCATAAGGTGCTATGTCAGGTGAACTTGGTGGCCACTTCAGAAGCACATTGTCATTATCACTGACACGCCCAATCCATCCTTCTGGTAGATTCTCATTTAGATAATTCCACCCATTCAACTTAGTTTTTACACTTTTTCTTATCATTTGAGATAATTTGAGCGAGAATTGGCTATGCTATCATAAAACAAAGTGATTTAAGTTTTGCTGGGGACACTGTATTGCTGTCAGAACTTGACCGGAACTGTTCAGTCTTCGCTTTCCAGTCTCGACCAACCGAGTTCAAAACCATATTCATGGACATATAGTTGCTGAATTGCTTTCTACACTTCAACTGGTTTCCCACGGACGGAATGTTGCTAGCTCGTTGCGGACCTGCGGCTATTTTAATGGCAAATATTTCAAAGATGATTATTATTAAGCCTTGAAATTCTGTAGCGGAATACATTTAATCCAATTTCTTTCCAGTGACATCCTTCTGTCTGCACTGAAACGTATTCTTTAGTATTCTTGACTTTACACATCAACCAACCTTCATTGTTTAGAAGAGAAATAAATTTAATTTATTTTGATAGTATTTCAGTATTCTATAAGGTTCAAAATTTGTTTTCGAGAATTCATGACCTTAATCAATCTTTAAACTTTGAAAATAAGTTGACTCATATTTTATACTAGTATCATTATTCCACCTAGACCAAAAAGAAAATCATATGATTAAAAACATAAAATAACTGATCAGCTCTCCCGTCGATTTCTAGGAATGTTGGGCTAACAAATCTACAACTGATCTGGAGGTTTTGGGGGGCTTGGAACCACCTGTTAAGATGTTGTAGTCCCCAGCTCCACCCTAACCGGGTTTTTATCCTCTGTTAGGGTCCCATCTATGGATGAATAGTTAACCCCCAAACTGGGGTAAAAAAACTATGAAAGTATAAAAAATGCATTTTTATAGTAAAAATACAAGCAATAAATATTTGAAAAAAATATTACCATCATTTGTCACTCAACAAAACTCTCTTTACAAAAATACGTCAATGAAATCTGATCTACAAATGGATTTCTTACAGAAATACATATTCTATTCATACGAAACTATCCTAAACATTCTGTCGCCATTTTAAAAAAACCATTGATGTGTTGATATACTGTAAAACAAAATAAGTCACACCAATTCAAACAAAACAAACGAATTAATCAATATGTTTCTCGAACATCTCAACTATCTGCTGCTTGCAACCAAATATAATCCATCGTCGTCATCAATCAACTTCTTCCATTCTCATGTCGACTTCCAGATATGAAGAAGAAAAAATATAATGTCAACCTTAAACCTTGGCCAAATTATTGATTTATGCTTTCCTCGGAACAAGATTTAATCTGCGCAAATAAATCTTCAATTTTCCTACACCTTATACATACCAATATCTATCTATCTATCTATCTACCTATCTATCTATCTATTAATGCAAAGCTCTTCAGTAAAATGAATGGAACACTTTGGCTGGTGGGCATTTGTTTACATTTGTAAAAACAATACGCTAGATTTAGTTGTGTAACTCTACCGAGTGAAGATATCTCTGGCTGACACCAAATTAGTTGTGTTTGAATCCTGGCTTGAGGCATTCGGAAGTCTAGTCGCACTGAGGAGCTGTGATACAGCGAAACAATACTGTCTGTGAATGACATATATATATATATATATATATATATATATATATATATATATATATATATATATATATATTCAGTGGTTTGAGGCCACTCCTGGGAATTTAAAAAAAATTGAAACAAAAAGTAATTCTTTTGTACTTTAAATAGAAGATTATTATAAATGGTTTTAAAAAGTTATGTTTTATGATTAAATTTTGCTCTCTTCAAAATATCCTCCTTTAGCCTTGAATACTGCAGCACAAATTTTTAGCATTCTTTGCGAAAGATTCCCAAAGTATGACATTGACAACTGATCCAATTCTTTTTTCAAAGACTCTAAGAGCACTTAAATTTTCTTTTTTTCACTCTTCTGTCAAGTTCATCCCAGGCTAAGTCTGGGGATGACTTCAAATCTTTTAAGTTTAGTGAATATATATATATATATATATATATATATATATATATATATATATATATATATATATATATATATATATATTCCTGTGGAATTTATTAATATACTTGCACCCCTGAATATGATCTGGGAAGAAGATCGAAAGTACTTGGGAAATGAAAATAAAAGAAATTTAAACAGCTATAGGACATTTCTCTCATCCTTTAATATCAATGTACGGAAGGTTATTCGTGAGTATGACCGGATTTTGTTAAAATTTAGCAGATATATTGTCTGTAATTTATTCAATCAAACATTACTAACTTACTACACATATTTATTAATATATATATATATATATATATATATATATATATATATATATATATATATATATATATATATATGTGTGTGTGTGTGTGTGTGTGTGTGTGTGTGTGTACTCGCGCGTTTGTGTGTATGGGGGAGTGATAAAAATCGCGTATGCTATTTTTATTAGTTAAAGAGCTCAATAAGAGGGATAGAAATTATGCAAGTTTCAAAGAACACACTGAGGTCTACACCTAACGGCGACTGTTTGAAAGCAATCTTCCGGTTTAAAAAAAACTACCAACATCATAACTTGATAAGACACCTCTGGTGTTGAAACAAAATGGCTATTATTGTTGTGATTTTATGACATATTTATGTTATAATTTTTAAATAAATAATTATATCTGCTCTACTCTGTATTGAGCACGCTTTTAAGAATAGTAATTGTTGGTTATTGAAATTTCTTCCGTATACACCAATCCTATACTTGGGTATATATATATATATATATATATATATATATATATATATATATATATATATATATATATATATATATATATAGTATTGCACAACAAAATCCAAAATAACCTCATAAAGGTAAGTTTTGATTTTGTTGTGTAATACTAATTATTGGCTCTGGTATAATATATACATTGAGTACTTTTGCGGATCTGTTTTAATATTTGTTATTACTAGTATCCACTTGCATTATATAGCAGCGGATTTATTACCTTTACTATATATATATATATATATATATATATATATATATATATGTATATATATATATATATATATATATATATATATATATATATATGTATATATATATATATATATATGTGCAGGTATGCAGGAAAATAGGAAAGGACACGTTACGTAAATAATCCAGAGTTCTTTAGTATTTTATTTTTTATTTTTAAAAAGACAGTGCTCCATACAGAAGAAGAGCTTATATTATAATATTTTTTAGAATTATGATTCCTTCGCTTTGGAATTGATAAGACATCGGAGGTCTTGAAACAAAATGGCTATTTTTGTAGTGATTTTATGACATATTTATGTTATAATTTTTAAATAAATAATTATATTTGCTCTACTCTGTATTGAGCATTCTTTTAAGAATAGTAATTGTTGGTTATTGGAATTTATTTCGCGAAGGAATCATATTTTTAAAAAAATATTATAATATATATATATATATATATATATATATATATATGTGTGTGTGTGTGTGTGTGTGTGTGTGTGTGTGTGTGTGTGTGTGTGTATTTTAAATCACTATCAGAATGGAACACAGATTTATCGCAGTTGAAATAGGTTTTCTATGTAATTTACTCCTGAAGATGATATTTCAGTAGATCGAAAGTACTAGGGTTGGAAAAAAATTCAGCGCCTTCCTTGGTGAATTTCATCTCAACATTAAAGATCAGTATAAAAATGAATAGATATAATATGTCTGTATTATACAATGAAATATATTTAAATGAATATTTGCTGCTTAAATATACATATATATATATATATACAGGGTAAATTATCGCTATTTTATATTTTTAATTTCGAGCATGTGCGTTGGTTGTTTTTGATTTTGTCGACTGCACAGTATAGTAGTGTCAGGCACTGTCTGTGAGAAAAAGAGCACCATGACGCTAGAGACTTGGAAACAGCATGCTGCACAGCTTGGTATTCGGGCCGGAAGCTCTAATACGAACATTTCAGAGTTTGGGTGTCAATCTCAGAACAGTGCAGATCATTCGGAAAAATTTGGATTATATATCCAATCAACATCAAGGTATATGCAGTGTTCTGTAGTGATGACGACGTTGTGCCTCCATTCATCTTCCCACAAGGTCTAAGACTCTACACAGAGACCTACATCAAGTACCTTGAGGAGGAAGTGCAGCCCTCGGTCAAGAGAGTGGCACTTGGAAGAACCTATGCTTGGCACTATGCCACACAAGCAGGAGAACCAGTCATGGCTTTCGGACAATTTCAGCGACCACATCACTCCTTACATCTGGCCAGCTAACTCCCCAGACCTATATGTGTGTGGCAGAGTTGAGCGAGAGACAAACAAAACTCCTTATAACACCAAAGATGAACTGAAAGTAAGGATTATGACAGCATTCTCCAACTTAAACAACGAGACGCGTTGCAGGAGATTCCGAAGTCGTTTGGAGGCCGTGGTTGAAGCCAATGGCGATTTTATTGAATAAATTTATTCTTTAGTATTTCAAGATATTTTAGTGAATTTTGAGTAATTTATCTCTTAAAATATATCTGTTAAAATGAGATGGCTATGTTATTTTCCTTTTTGCATAATTTACACGAAACATTATCCATCGGACTCTGTATATAGGTGCGTGTGTGTGTATATATTTGTGTGCGTGTATGTGTTCAGCGCAAATACAGTATATTTCGCAATCATTGAACTTTGAAAGTGTGTAAACCGCTTTTTGGAGTTGTTTGTAAGACATTATTTATCATCTCTCAGTTGCGTCTCTCTTTGGGTAGAGTGTACGCAGGGGTGACTCCGTCAATGGACAGAGTCGCAACTGAGGAAAATTATACTGAGAAGTAACCAGCCCTGGGGAACAGCTGCCCGAGGCCGCGCACTCTCATTGCCCAGAGAGAGGGATGCGGGCAATTTTTGTTCATGGTCCGAGTGTACGCGCTGGAGCTCCCGCCTTAAAAAAAGAGACCTTGTGTCACAACTCGGCTTAGTGGGGAGACAGAGTAAATATCTTGAAGGTTGAAAGTGGTAAAATCCTAAGTGACTACTTCAGTGACTATAATTTTTCAGACGCGAGAAAAATAGAACTGAGATAGGTCCATATCTAGATAAAGAGTCGAAAGAAATTTGATAGATAGATAGATAGATAGATAGATAGATAGATAGATAGATAGATAGATAGACAGAATTTGAATACAAAAAACTCTAAATTTGATTATTGTAAACCATTTAATTTGAGATGCGCATTAATTTCATATTGATAATTTTTACAACAAACTGGCAACTCTGCGCAACATTATTTACATTATTCGGACTGTTGTCCTCATCTTTGTTGCTATATTTATCACAACGTTTCGGCCGTTGTACACTCCGGTCTTCTTCAGGTGGTTGGAATGTCGAACAGAACCCTTTATTTCGCTTGCTGGGGTAGACTGTTCTAGTTCCACGTGCCATGTCTAATGGATGTCAGTTATCAGTTATCTCCTGTATATCCCCTCTCCAAGTTCTCCACCGCTAGGTATCGAACTCATATTCTTTGGGTCCTGTCACTGGATCTAACTAACGCCTTTATCCACTGTGCCATGTTTCCTTGATAACTATGGTAACAGAGATGAGGACAATAGTCCGAATAATGTAAATAGTGTATATAATACCTCATCTCAGAAATATAGACAGATCTGCGCTACATATTTCCACATTTGGACTAGTTTCATGTTCTTTACTGTTTATCGCGACATTTTGGCAGCTGTAATTTCATACTTTCCTAATTTGTTGTATTTTCAAATAATTTGATCTGAAATGGAATTTCTTCTCTGTTCATATCCGGTGCCGCCACAATTCACTTCCTGAAACTCTCCCTCCCACACCGTTTACGCATGGTTTCAATCATGTCAACCAAGCAAGACGATAAATTCACTATAACACAAGCGGATACTGAGAGTGAAAGAAAACAGTATTGTGGCGAAAGCAATAAAAGAACAGGGTTTAGAAATATAGCGAAAGACGATGCTGTTAAATATTCAAAGATCATAGTTAACAGGAAGCCAAAAAGCCGGAAGTTAGTTCAACGGTAATGAGGTAGCAAGAGAAGACACGATTAGAATAGTATTTACGCTTACATCTGGTTATTTCGAAAGTAAAAGGATGAGTTTTCAATCTAGCACTACCCTTGTGATTCCGTGCGTCGAGGTACCAAAGGTTAAAGCTCATGGGGGCAAATGCCACGAAAGTATCTATACAAAAGACACAGAGAAGCGACGTTAGTGCGGTGGAAAAGTGAGCGAAGCCGAAATGCCAGGTTAGGACAGATAACTTTACAGATCCTTCTTTGTATTTTGTAATGTTACGGGTCCTGAACTGGCATATACTGTGAATGTTTTTTCTAAGTTCAAGTCACCACATTCCAAAACAAAAAAAAGACTAATTTCCAACGAAGACCAAAGTTTATATATTTCTTTTTGATGTATCGTACCTCTTCATCATGTGGTTGATCATGGCTCTCCAATACTTCCTACTGTCCTCGGTAGGACGATAAACTACATCCGCTTCCTGGGTAAGACAATAAACTACGTCCGCATTCTGGGTAAGATGATAAACTACATCCGCATCCTGGGTAAGACGAGAAACTACGTCCACATCCTAGGTAATACGATAAATTACATCCGCATTCTGGGTAAGATGATAAACTACATCCGCTTCCTGGGTAAGACGAGAAACTACGTCCACATCCTAGGTAATACGATAAATTACATCCGCATCCTGGATAAGACGATAAACTACATTCGCGTCCTGGGTAAAACGATAAAATACGTCCGACTTTGATCAGGAGGTTTTGAGGAGCGTGGACACACCTCTTCATTGCTGGTGTTCCCAGGTCCACCTTAACCACGGGTGGTAGGACCTTTTACGTTCCCAACTATGGGAAAACTGGGGTCAAAACACTGTGAAAGTGTCAATATAGGTTTTAATACCAGCAATGAATTTTTGAGGAAAAATACATTTTTGAAGGAAAATATATTACCAGCAATACATTTTTGGAAAAAATATTACCAGCGATAAAGAACTTGTCGGCATTAAATAATCCATTGAGGTTGATATACCGCAAAACAAAACAAAAACAAATAACTTTCTATTATTTTTATCTCAAACAATATTTGTCCATATACTATCCTTCCCAGTGCATGTCTTGCAACCCATTTAAATAATTTCGTTGGGTAGTTTATTCGTTGCTTCATTCTCTCTCTCCCTTGCCTTCAACACGTGCTCCATGTTAGAAAATTTTCGAGCCCCTCTTTCTTAGGCGTCTAATGAATTTCAACCGTTATTTTTTTATTTTAAGTGTAAGTGCCCTTTTGTTTCCGTTTTCTTAAAAGATTCCTCGTTACTTACATGATCCTTTCATTGTATTTTCAGTATCCTTAGGTAGAAACGTATCTCTGCCGCTTCAAGATTCCTGATCGTGGGGACATAATTTGCCATACGAGTGTAATGATGCTCAGCACTGCCGATACATAGTGATGAAGAAAACGAAAAATAAAAGTTGCCTTTTAAACAAGACAAAAAGAGCCTATAAATATATAACACTGGCAGCCATATTTATCTAGTCGATCAGAAAAAAAGCGTTCAATTAGAATCGAGCATAAATAGCATCATGTTTACATGTAACAGATTCTGTTTTCTTCAATTATTCTAAAGTACTTTTATTAAAAAACATTTTGAATTAATGCAGTTACTGATATAACAGAAGTAATCTGCATTTATTCAATCGAATTTAGCCGATGACATGAAGGGATAAAACAGGCAACATGAAGATCCACTTCAGACTAAAATTATTTTGGAGTTTTTGAAATTCAATTTGTCAGTGTGCTACCAGGGATGGTAAAGAGGATACATTTATAAAGGAATTGTTAATTTTGATGAAAATTGGTTGAAAGATCAAAGAAAAATAAGAAAGAAAGCAGTAAAAATCGCCATTTTCGTTGTTTACGTGCGTTTTCACTATATGGGTGGACTCAGTTATCAAGTTAAATGACTGTTAAACAATCAACTTATTGTTGGCTTCAATTGAGTGAAGTTTGTATTAGATTGATTGAAAATTGAGGGGGTTTCTCGTTTAGAATTTGTTTTGATATTGATTTTTAAGTTTTTTGTTGTTTTTCGCTAAGCGCAGTTGCGTACAAATAAATCTAAGATATCGCTGTGCTCGTCATGATGTAAGTAACGTACATACCGATTTTGAACGAAAAATGTTGAATTTATCGATTTTTGATCGGCTTTATTGATTATTGTTTTTTTATTATCGATTTCTTACGCTAAGAACCTATCTCTTACATTGTACAATGTATGTGCCAAGTTTGGTCAAAATCAGACGGATGGATCTCGAGTGAAAAGGTATCACATAGACAAACAGACATTCTCGATTTTATATATATAGATTCTTTCTCTAAAAAAAAAATGAATGAATTAAATGTTTAAGTCATTTGTAAGTATAGCTACCCAGACAGTAAATGAGAATTGTTTCGAAACACTGAGAACGCATAAGCCAAATGGCAAATGCGACTACTACAATCGGAAACATTTCTTGCGCTTATGGCTGAAAAGTCTTGTGTATTGGTTGGTTGAAATCACTAAAGAGACGAAACACTTTCACATTAAGAAAAATAAATTCTCAACTATATTGATTAAATAGACGTTATTGACAGGAAATCCTCTCAAATAATCCAAAATGAAGTCGGGAAGATAAGCAAATAAAGGAAGAGAAATAATTGAAAAAAAATGTTATCGGTCTTTTCTCTTATTCTTATTCTTATGACGACCAACATAACGGTAAAAGTAGCTACGTGCTTCCTCCCTCCCTCTCTGTTGATCAATATTCAGTCACATGTAAAAGCTATGATTTCAGATGCTGATTTTCGAGGTACACTTAACCCCCTTTATCCTTGCTCCACATGGAGCAGCGGTAGTCCCACTAAGAGAAAGACTACTCTGATTTCAAAAGCATTGTAATTCAGCGATATTAATGATAGCACGACATGGAGAATCACAATTTCTTATGTCTCGAAAGGACTTGGAATTAAAAACAAAATTTAAGGAAATGTTATTCTATATGAAGTTGGTCTAGAGAGATTGAAATTATTTTGAATAAGAGCTTAAGAAAGAAGGAAAAATGCAATTGATAATCAAACAAAGACTCTAGATAAAGGTATAAGAAACTGTTGTAGAATACCTAGGGACAATAATGGGTACGTCCTCATTCATATAAATACAATAGTAAATACTGTATATTGGTCTACATTTGGAGATTCGTCTCCAGCAGTGCTGGTCAAACTCATTATATTCGGCCTTGTGCTACATCTGACCGTGTGGGGTGGTTGGTAGATATCCTACAGTTACAGATTCGTCTCCAGCTGTACTGATCAAACTCTCTGACTCAGGGCAAATAGGATCCACTGACGAGGCTATGTCGAAGGGCAGAGTCTAGTCTCGAGAAACAGCTACCCGTCACCTTTTTATATGGGGGATATTTGTCCGAACCTACGAGCTCCGATACCCCACATTAAATTCGGCCTTGTGCCACATCTGACCACGTGGGGCGGTTGGTACATATATTGCAGTTGGAGATTCATTGTGGAATTCAATTGACTCACTTCTAGCAGTTGACTACTACTTCTACGCGCCGCTGGCGAATCTTATATGTGTTGTTCGTCTCCTAAGTGTTATCGTTCATTACCAACCTTCGTGTGATTATTCTATTCAGTAACCTTCCCTAGGTTACAACAGAAACAATGAAAAAGAATGAAAGATAAAGAAAGGAAAGAGGGATAAAATTAGGAAGAGCGAAATAAAGTGAATAGAATGAATGAAAGAATGAGAACCGAAGGAAAAAGAGTAAAAGAAATGAGTGAAGGAAGGAAAGAAATAGTGAGAAAAGAGAAAAAGATTAAAAATGAAACAAAGTTTTAAAGAAAGAAAACAGAACAAAAGTGAAAAGAATGAAAAAAGAAAGAAAAAAAGAACAAGAGAAAAAAAAAACAAAGCTAATAAATGGTAAAAGTCAAAATGTAAAAATAAATAACTGACTTGTTGAAAAATTAAAAATGTTCATGAAAGATAGAAAAGATTGAAAGAGCAAAGGAAAGAGAAAAAAAGAAAATATTAAAAACGAGAAAAAGACAGAAATGGTGAATAAAAAATGAAAAAAATAAAAACTGAAAACAGGTAAAACAAAATAATGAAAAAAAGAAAATATTAAAATGAAAGAAAAAGGTGAATAAAAATTGAAAAAAATGAAAAAAGAAAATATTAAAGAAAGGAAAGAATTAAGAAAGACAGAAAAAGGTGAATAAAAAATGAAAATTTGAAAAAAATGAAAAATAGAAAAAAGAAAATATTAAAGAAAGAAAGAATTAAGAAAGACAGAAAAAGGTGAATAAAAAATGAAAAATTGAAAAACATGAAAAATAGAAAAAAGAAAATATTAAAGTAAGAAAGAATTAAGAAAGACAGAAAAAGGTGAATAAAAACTGAAAAATTGAAAAACATGAAAAATAGAAAAAAGAAAATATCAAAGTAAGAAAGAATTAAGAAAGACAGAAAATGGTGAATAAAAACTGAAAAATTGAAAAACATGAAAAATAGAAAAAAGAAAATATTAAAGTAAGAAAGAATTAAGAAAGACAGAAAAAGGTGAATAAAAACTGAAAAATTGAAAAACATGAAAAATAGAAAAAAGAAAATATTAAAGAAAGAAAGAATTAAGAAAGACAGAAAATGGTGAATAAAAACTGAAAAATTGAAAAACATGAAAAATAGAAAAAAGAAAATATTAAAGCAAGAAAGAATTAAGAAAGACAGAAAATGGTGAATAAAAAATGAAAAATTGAAAAAAATGAAAAATAGAAAAAAAAAATATTAAAGGAAGAAAGAATTAAGAAAGACAGAAAAAAGTGAATAAAAACTGAAAAATTGAAAAACATGAAAAATAGAAAAAAGAAAATATTAAAGGAAGAAAGAATTAAGAAAGACAGAAAATGGTGAATAAAAACTGAAAAATTGAAAAACATGAAAAATAGAAAAAAGAAAATATTAAAGGAAGAAAGAATTAACAAAGACAGAAAAAGGTGAATAAAAACTGAAAAATTGAAAAACATGAAAAATAGAAAAAAGAAAATATTAAAGAAAGAAAGAATTAAGAAAGACAGAAAATGGTGAATAAAAAATGAAAAATTGAAAAAAATGAAAAATAGAAAAAAGAGAATATTAAAGAAAGAAAGAAAGAAAGAATTAAGAAAGACAGAGAATGGTGAATAAAAACTGAAAAATTGAAAAACATGAAAAATAGAAAAAAGAAATATTAAAGGAAGAAAGAATTAAGAAAGACAGAAAAAGGTGAATAAAAACTGAAAATTTGAAAAATATGAAAAATAGAAAAAAGAAAATATTAAAGTAAGAAAGAATTAAGAAAGACAGAAAAAGATGAATAAAAAATGAAAAATTGAAAAACATGAAAAATAGAAAAAAGAAAATATTAAAGTAAGAAAGAATTAAGAAAGACAGAAAAAGGTGAATAAAAAATGAAAAATTGAAAAATATGAAAAATAGAAAAAAGAAAATATTAAAGGAAGAAAGAATTAAGAAAGACAGAAAAGGTGAATAAAAAATGAAAATTTGAAAAAAATGAAAAATAGGAAAAAGAAAATATTAAAGGAAGAAAGAATTAAGAAAGACAGAAAAAGGTGAATAAAAAATGAAAATTTGAAAAAAATGAAAAATAGAAAAAAAAAAATATTAAAGTAAGAAAGAATTAAGAAAGACAGAAAAAGGTGAATAAACACTGAAAAATTGAAAAATATGAAAAATAGAAAAAAGAAAATATTAAAGAAAGAAAGAATTAAGAAAGACAGAAAAAGGTGAATAAAAAATGAAAAATTGAAAAAAATGAAAAATAGAAAAAAGAAAAGAATAAAGGAAGAAAGAATTAAGAAAGACAGAAAAAGGTGAATAAAAACTGAAAAATTGAAAAACATGAAAAATAGAAAAAAGAAAATATTAAAGAAAGAAAGAATTAAGAAAGACAGAAAATGGTGAATAAAAAATGAAAAATTGAAAAAAATGAAAAATAGAAAAAAGAAAATATTAAAGAAAGAAAGAATTAAAGAAAGACAGAAAATGGTGAATAAAAAATGAAAAACATGAAAAATAGAAAAAAGAAAATATTAAAGGAAGAAAGAATTAAGAAAGACAGAAAAAGGTGAATAAAAACTGAAAAATTGAAAAAAATGAAAAATAGGAAAAAGAAAATATTAAAGAAAGAAAGAATTAAGAAAGACAGAAAAAGGTGAATAAAAATGAAAAATTGAAAAAAATGAAAAATAGAAAAAAGAAAATATTAAAGTAAGAAAGAATTAAGAAAGACAGAAAAAGGTGAATAAAAAATGAAAAATTGAAAAAAATGAGAAATAGAAAAAAGAAAATATTAAAGAAAGAAAGAATTAAGAAAGACAGAAAAAGGTGAATAAAAAATGAAAAATTGAAAAACATGAAAAATAGAAAAAAGAAAATATTAAAGAAATAAAGAATTAAGAAAGAAAATGGTGAATAAAAAATGAAAAGTTGAAAAAAATGAAAAATAGAAAAAAGAGAATATTAAAGAAATAAAGAAAGAATCAAGAAAGACAGAAAAAGGTGAATAAAGACTGAAAAATTGAAAAACATGAAAAATAGAAAAAAAAAAAATATTAAAGGAAGAAAGAATTAAGAAAGACAGAAAAAGGTGAATAAAAACTGAAAAATTGAAAAAAATGAAAAATAGAAAAAAGAGAATATTAAAGAAACAATGAAAGAAAGAATTAAGAAAGACAGAAAATGGTGAATAAAAACTGAAAAATTGAAAAAAATGAAAAATAGTAAAAAGAAAATATTAAAGAAAGAAAGAATTATGAAAGACAGAAAAAGGTGAATAAAAACTGAAAATTTGAAAAAAATGAAAAATAGGAAAAAGAAAATATTAAAGAAATAAAGAATTAAGAAAGACAGAAAAAGGTGAATAAAAACTGAAAAATTGAAAAAAATGAAAAATAGAAAAAAGAGAATATTAAAGAAAGAAAGAAAGAAAGAATTAAGAAAGACAGAAAATGGTGAATAAAAACTGAAAAATTGAAAAACATGAAAAATAGAAAAAAGAAAATATTAAAGGAAGAAAGAATTAAGAAAGACAGAAAAAGGTGAATAAAAACTGAAAAATTGAAAAAAATGAAAAATAGGAAAAAGAAAATATTAAAGAAAGAAAGAATTAAGAAAGACAGAAAAAGGTGAATGAAAACTGAAAAATTGAAAAAAATGAAAAATAGAAAAAAGAGAATATTATAGAAAGAAAGAAAGAAAGAATTAAGAAAGACAGAAAATGGTGAATAAAAACAGAAAAATTGAAAAAAATGAAAAATAGTAAAAAGAAAATATTAAAGAAAGAAAGAATTATGAAAGAGAGAAAAAGGTGAATAAAAACAGAAAATTTGAAAAAAATGAAAAATAGAAAAAAGAAAATATTAAAGAGAAAAAAATAAGAAAGACAGAAAAAGGTGAATAAAAAATGAAAATTTGAAAACAATGAAAAATAGAAAAAAAGAAAATATTAAAGTAAGAAAGAATTAAGAAAGACAGAAAAAGGTGAATAAAAACTGAAAAATTGAAAATATGAAAAATAGAAAAAAAGAAAATATTAAAAAAGAAAGAATTAAGAAAGAAAAAAAAGGTGAATAAAAACTGAAAAATGGAAAAACATGAAAAATAGAAAAAAGAAAATATTAAAGAAAGAAAGAAAGAAAGAATTAAGAAAGACAGAAAAAGGTGGATAAAAAATGAAAAATTGAAAAACATGAAAAATAGAAAAAAGAAAATATTAAAGAAAGAAAGAATTAAGAATGACAGAAAATGGTGAATAAAAAATGAAAATTTGAAAAAAATGAAAAATAGGAAAAAGAAAATATTAAAGGAAGAAAGAATTAAGAAAGACAGAAAAAGGTGAATAAAAAATGAAAATTTGAAAAAAATGAAAAATAGAAAAAAAAAAATATTAAAGTAAGAAAGAATTAAGAAAGACAGAAAAAGGTGAATAAACACTGAAAAATTGAAAAATATGAAAAATAGAAAAAAGAAAATATTAAAGAAAGAAAGAATTAAGAAAGACAGAAAAAGGTGAATAAAAAATGAAAAATTGAAAAAAATGAAAAATAGAAAAAAGAAAAGAATAAAGGAAGAAAGAATTAAGAAAGACAGAAAAAGGTGAATAAAAACTGAAAAATTGAAAAACATGAAAAATAGAAAAAAGAAAATATTAAAGAAAGAAAGAATTAAGAAAGACAGAAAATGGTGAATAAAAAATGAAAAATTGAAAAAAATGAAAAATAGAAAAAAGAAAATATTAAAGAAAGAAAGAATTAAAGAAAGACAGAAAATGGTGAATAAAAAATGAAAAACATGAAAAATAGAAAAAAGAAAATATTAAAGGAAGAAAGAATTAAGAAAGACAGAAAAAGGTGAATAAAAACTGAAAAATTGAAAAAAATGAAAAATAGGAAAAAGAAAATATTAAAGAAAGAAAGAATTAAGAAAGACAGAAAAAGGTGAATAAAAATGAAAAATTGAAAAAAATGAAAAATAGAAAAAAGAAAATATTAAAGTAAGAAAGAATTAAGAAAGACAGAAAAAGGTGAATAAAAAATGAAAAATTGAAAAAAATGAGAAATAGAAAAAAGAAAATATTAAAGAAAGAAAGAATTAAGAAAGACAGAAAAAGGTGAATAAAAAATGAAAAATTGAAAAACATGAAAAATAGAAAAAAGAAAATATTAAAGAAATAAAGAATTAAGAAAGAAAATGGTGAATAAAAAATGAAAAGTTGAAAAAAATGAAAAATAGAAAAAAGAGAATATTAAAGAAATAAAGAAAGAATCAAGAAAGACAGAAAAAGGTGAATAAAGACTGAAAAATTGAAAAACATGAAAAATAGAAAAAAAAAAAATATTAAAGGAAGAAAGAATTAAGAAAGACAGAAAAAGGTGAATAAAAACTGAAAAATTGAAAAAAATGAAAAATAGAAAAAAGAGAATATTAAAGAAACAATGAAAGAAAGAATTAAGAAAGACAGAAAATGGTGAATAAAAACTGAAAAATTGAAAAAAATGAAAAATAGTAAAAAGAAAATATTAAAGAAAGAAAGAATTATGAAAGACAGAAAAAGGTGAATAAAAACTGAAAATTTGAAAAAAATGAAAAATAGGAAAAAGAAAATATTAAAGCAATAAAGAATTAAGAAAGACAGAAAAAGGTGAATAAAAACTGAAAAATTGAAAAAAATGAAAAATAGAAAAAAGAGAATATTAAAGAAAGAAAGAAAGAAAGAATTAAGAAAGACAGAAAATGGTGAATAAAAACTGAAAAATTGAAAAACATGAAAAATAGAAAAAAGAAAATATTAAAGGAAGAAAGAATTAAGAAAGACAGAAAAAGGTGAATAAAAACTGAAAAATTGAAAAAAATGAAAAATAGGAAAAAGAAAATATTAAAGAAAGAAAGAATTAAGAAAGACAGAAAAAGGTGAATGAAAACTGAAAAATTGAAAAAAATGAAAAATAGAAAAAAGAGAATATTATAGAAAGAAAGAAAGAAAGAAAGAATTAAGAAAGACAGAAAATGGTGAATAAAAACAGAAAAATTGAAAAAAATGAAAAATAGTAAAAAGAAAATATTAAAGAAAGAAAGAATTATGAAAGAGAGAAAAAGGTGAATAAAAACAGAAAATTTGAAAAAAATGAAAAATAGAAAAAAGAAAATATTAAAGAGAAAAAAATAAGAAAGACAGAAAAAGGTGAATAAAAAATGAAAATTTGAAAACAATGAAAAATAGAAAAAAAGAAAATATTAAAGTTAGAAAGAATTAAGAAAGACAGAAAAAGGTGAATAAAAACTGAAAAATTGAAAATATGAAAAATAGAAAAAAAGAAAATATTAAAAAAGAAAGAATTAAGAAAGAAAAAAAAGGTGAATAAAAACTGAAAAATGGAAAAACATGAAAAATAGAAAAAAGAAAATATTAAAGAAAGAAAGAAAGAAAGAATTAAGAAAGACAGAAAAAGGTGGATAAAAAATGAAAAATTGAAAAACATGAAAAATAGAAAAAAGAAAATATTAAAGAAAGAAAGAATTAAGAATGACAGAAAATGGTGAATAAAAAATGAAAAGTTGAAAAAAATGAAAAATAGAAAAAAGAGAATATTAAAGAAATAAAGAAAGAATTAAGAAAGACAGAAAAAGGTGAATAAAAACTGAAAAATTGAAAAACATGAAAAATAGAAAAAAGAAAATATTAAAGGAAGAAAGAATTAAGAAAGACAGAAAAAGGTGAATAAAAACTGAAAAATTGAAAAAAATGAAAAATAGGAAAAAGAAAATATTAAAGTAAGAAAGAATTAAGAAAGACAGAAAAAGGTGAATAAAAAATGAAAAATTGAAAAAAATGAAAAATAGAAAAAAGAAAATATTAAAGTAAGAAAGAATTAAGAAAGACAGAAAAAGGTGAATAAAAAATGAAAAATTGAAAAACATGAAAAATAGAAAAAAGAAAATATTAAAGAAAGAAAGAATTAAGAAAGACAGAAAAAGGTGAATAAAAAATGAAAAATTGAAAAAAATGAAAAATAGAAAAAAAGAAAATATTAAAGTAAAAATTAAGAAAGACAGAAAAAGGTGAATAAAAAATGAAAATTTGAAAAAAATGAAAAATAGAAAAAAGAAAGTATTAAAGTAAGAAAGAATTAAAAAAGACAGAAAAAGGTGAATAAAAAATGAAAATTTGAAAAAAATGAAAAATAGAAAAAAGAAAATATTAAAGAGAGAAAGAATTAAGAAAGACAGAAAAAGGTGAATAAAAAATGAAAATTTGAAAAAAATGAAAAATAGAAAAAAGAAAATATTAAAGAGAGAAAGAATTAAGAAAGACAGAAAAAGGTGAATAAAAAATGAAAATTTGAAAAAAATGAAAAATAGAAAAAAAATATTAAAGAAATAAAGAATTAAGAAAGACAGAAAAAGGTGAATAAAAAATGAAAATTTGAAAAAAATGAAAAATAGAAAAAAAAATATTAAAGAAATAAAGAATTAAGAAAGACAGAAAAAGGTGAATAAAAAATGAAAATTTGAAAAAAATTAAAAATAGAAAAAGAAATATTAAAGAAAGAAAGAATTAAGAAAGACAGAAAAAGGTGAATAAAAAATGAAAATTTGAAAAAAATGAAAAATAGTAAAAAGAAAATATTAAAGAAAGAAAGAATTATGAAAGACAGAAAAAGGTGAATAAAAACTGAAAATTTGAAAAAAATGAAAAATAGAAAAAAAAAAATTATTAAAGAGAAAAAAATAAGAAAGACAGAAAAAGGTGAATAAAAACTGAAAAATTGAAAAAAATGAAAAATAGAAAAAAGAGAATATTAAAGAAAGAAAGAAAGAAAGAATTAAGAAAGACAGAAAATGGTGAATAAAAACTAAAAAATTGAAAAACATGAAAAATAGAAAAAAGCAATGTTAAAGAATGAAAGAATTAAGAAAGACAGAAAAAGGTGAATAAAAACTGAAAAATTGAAAAAAAATGAAAAATAGAAAAAAGAGAATATTAAAGAAATAAAGAAAGAATTAAGAAAGACAGAAAATGGTCAATAAAAACTGAAAAATTGAAAAACATGAAAAATAGAAAAAAGAAAATATTAAAGTAAGAAAGAATTAAGAAAGACAGAAAGAGATGAATAAAAAATGAAAAATTGAAAAACATGAAAAATAGAAAAAAGAAAATATTAAAGTAAGAAAGAATTAAGAAAGACAGAAAAAGGTGAATAAAAAATGAAAAATTGAAAAATATGAAAAATAGAAAAAAGAAAATATTAAAGGAAGAAAGAATTAAGAAAGACAGAAAAGGTGAATAAAAAATGAAAATTTGAAAAAAATGAAAAATAGGAAAAAGAAAATATTAAAGGAAGAAAGAATTAAGAAAGACAGAAAAAGGTGAATAAAAAATGAAAATTTGAAAAAAATGAAAAATAGAAAAAAGAAAATATTAAATAAAGAAAGAATTAAGAAAGACAGAAAAAGGTGAAAAAACACTGAAAAATTGAAAAATATGAAAAATAGAAAAAAGAAAATATTAAAGAAAGAAAGAATTAAAAAAGACAGAAAAAGCTGAATAAAAAATGAAAAATTGAAAAACATGAAAAATAGGAAAAAGAAAATATTAAAGAAAGAAAGAATTAAGAAACACAGAAAAAGGTGAATAAAAACTGAAAAATTGAAAAACATGAAAAATAGAAAAAAGAAAATATTAAAGAAAGAAAGAATTAAGAAAGACAGAAAAAGGTGAATAAAAACTGAAAAATTGAAAAAAATGAAAAATAGAAAAAAGAGAATAATAAAGAAATAAAGAAAGAATTAAGAAAGACAGAAAATGGTGAATAAAAACTGAAAAATTGAAAACATGGAAAATAGAAAAAAGAAAATATTAAAGAAAGAAAGAATTAAGAAAGACAGAAAATGGTGAATAAAAAATGAAAAATTGAAAAAAATGAAAAATAGAAAAAAGAGAATATTAAAGAAAGAAAGAAAGAATTAAGAAAGACAGAAAATGGTGAATAAAAACTGAAAAATTGAAAAATATGAAAAATAGAAAAAAGAAAATATTAAAGAAAGAAAGAATTAAGAAAGACAGAAAAAGGTGAATAAAAAATGAAAAATTGAAAAAAATGAAAAATAGAAAAAAGAGAATATTAAAGAAAGAAAGAAAGAATTAAGAAAGACAGAAAATGGTGAATAAAAACTGAAAATTTGAAAAACATGAAAAATAGAAAAAGAAAATATTAAAGTAAGATAGAAATCAGAAAGACAGAAAAAGGTGAATAAAAACTGAAAATTTGAAAAAAATGAAAAATAGGAAAAAGAAAATATTAAAGTAAGAAAGAATTAAGAAAGACAGAAAAAGGTGAATAAAAAATGAAAAATTGAAAAAAATGAAAAATAGAAAAAAGAAAATATTAAAGTAAGAAAGAATTAAGAAAGACAGAAAAAGGTGAATAAAAAATGAAAAATTGAAAAACATGAAAAATAGAAAAAAGAAAATATTAAAGAAAGAAAGAATTAAGAAAGACAGAAAAAGGTGAATAAAAAATGAAAAATTGAAAAAAATGAAAAATAGAAAAAAAGAAAATATTAAAGTAAAAATTAAGAAAGACAGAAAAAGGTGAATAAAAAATGAAAATTTGAAAAAAATGAAAAATAGAAAAAAGAAAGTATTAAAGTAAGAAAGAATTAAAAAAGACAGAAAAAGGTGAATAAAAAATGAAAATTTGAAAAAAATGAAAAATAGAAAAAAGAAAATATTAAAGAGAGAAAGAATTAAGAAAGACAGAAAAAGGTGAATAAAAAATGAAAATTTGAAAAAAATGAAAAATAGAAAAAAGAAAATATTAAAGAGAGAAAGAATTAAGAAAGACAGAAAAAGGTGAATAAAAAATGAAAATTTGAAAAAAATGAAAAATAGAAAAAAAAATATTAAAGAAATAAAGAATTAAGAAAGACAGAAAAAGGTGAATAAAAAATGAAAATTTGAAAAAAATGAAAAATAGAAAAAAAAATATTAAAGAAATAAAGAATTAAGAAAGACAGAAAAAGGTGAATAAAAAATGAAAATTTGAAAAAAATTAAAAATAGAAAAAGAAATATTAAAGAAAGAAAGAATTAAGAAAGACAGAAAAAGGTGAATAAAAAATGAAAATTTGAAAAAAATGAAAAATAGTAAAAAGAAAATATTAAAGAAAGAAAGAATTATGAAAGACAGAAAAAGGTGAATAAAAACTGAAAATTTGAAAAAAATGAAAAATAGAAAAAAAAAAATTATTAAAGAGAAAAAAATAAGAAAGACAGAAAAAGGTGAATAAAAAATGAAAATTTGAAAAAAATGAAAAATAGAAAAAAGTAAATATTAAAGTAAGAAAGAATTAAGAAAGACAGAAAAAGGTGAATAAAAAATGAAAATTTGAAAAAAATGAAAAATAGAAAAAAGTAAATATTAAAGTAAGAAAGAATTAAGAAAGACAGAAAAAGGTGAATAAAAAATGAAAATTTTAAAAAAAATGAAAAATAGAAAAAAAGAAAATATTAAAGAAAGAAAGAATTAAGAAAGACAGAAAAAGGTGAATAAAAACTGAAAAATTGAAAAAAATGAAAAATAGAAAAAAAGAAAATATTAAAGAAAGAAAGAATTAAGAAAGAAAAAAAAAGGTGAATAAAAACTGAAAAATTGAAAAACATGAAAAATAGAAAAAAGAAAATATTAAAGAAAGAAAGAATTAAGAAATACAGAAAAAGGTGAATAAAAAATGAAAAATTGAAAAAAATGAAAAATAGAAAAAAGAGAATATTAAAGAAAGAAAGAAAGAAAGAATTAAGAAAGACAGAAAATGGTGAATAAAAACTAAAAAATTGAAAAACATGAAAAATAGAAAAAAGCAATGTTAAAGAATGAAAGAATTAAGAAAGACAGAAAAAGGTGAATAAAAACTGAAAAATTGAAAAAAAATGAAAAATAGAAAAAAGAGAATATTAAAGAAATAAAGAAAGAATTAAGAAAGACAGAAAATGGTCAATAAAAACTGAAAAATTGAAAAACATGAAAAATAGAAAAAAGAAAATATTAAAGTAAGAAAGAATTAAGAAAGACAGAAAGAGATGAATAAAAAATGAAAAATTGAAAAACATGAAAAATAGAAAAAAGAAAATATTAAAGTAAGAAAGAATTAAGAAAGACAGAAAAAGGTGAATAAAAAATGAAAAATTGAAAAATATGAAAAATAGAAAAAAGAAAATATTAAAGGAAGAAAGAATTAAGAAAGACAGAAAAGGTGAATAAAAAATGAAAATTTGAAAAAAATGAAAAATAGGAAAAAGAAAATATTAAAGGAAGAAAGAATTAAGAAAGACAGAAAAAGGTGAATAAAAAATGAAAATTTGAAAAAAATGAAAAATAGAAAAAAGAGAATATTAAAGAAATAAAGAAAGAATCAAGAAAGACAGAAAAAGGTGAATAAAGACTGAAAAATTGAAAAACATGAAAAATAGAAAAAAAAAAAATATTAAAGGAAGAAAGAATTAAGAAAGACAGAAAAAGGTGAATAAAAACTGAAAAATTGAAAAAAATGAAAAATAGAAAAAAGAGAATATTAAAGAAACAATGAAAGAAAGAATTAAGAAAGACAGAAAATGGTGAATAAAAACTGAAAAATTGAAAAAAATGAAAAATAGTAAAAAGAAAATATTAAAGAAAGAAAGAATTATGAAAGACAGAAAAAGGTGAATAAAAACTGAAAATTTGAAAAAAATGAAAAATAGGAAAAAGAAAATATTAAAGCAATAAAGAATTAAGAAAGACAGAAAAAGGTGAATAAAAACTGAAAAATTGAAAAAAATGAAAAATAGAAAAAAGAGAATATTAAAGAAAGAAAGAAAGAAAGAATTAAGAAAGACAGAAAATGGTGAATAAAAACTGAAAAATTGAAAAACATGAAAAATAGAAAAAAGAAAATATTAAAGGAAGAAAGAATTAAGAAAGACAGAAAAAGGTGAATAAAAACTGAAAAATTGAAAAAAATGAAAAATAGGAAAAAGAAAATATTAAAGAAAGAAAGAATTAAGAAAGACAGAAAAAGGTGAATGAAAACTGAAAAATTGAAAAAAATGAAAAATAGAAAAAAGAGAATATTATAGAAAGAAAGAAAGAAAGAAAGAATTAAGAAAGACAGAAAATGGTGAATAAAAACAGAAAAATTGAAAAAAATGAAAAATAGTAAAAAGAAAATATTAAAGAAAGAAAGAATTATGAAAGAGAGAAAAAGGTGAATAAAAACAGAAAATTTGAAAAAAATGAAAAATAGAAAAAAGAAAATATTAAAGAGAAAAAAATAAGAAAGACAGAAAAAGGTGAATAAAAAATGAAAATTTGAAAACAATGAAAAATAGAAAAAAAGAAAATATTAAAGTTAGAAAGAATTAAGAAAGACAGAAAAAGGTGAATAAAAACTGAAAAATTGAAAATATGAAAAATAGAAAAAAAGAAAATATTAAAAAAGAAAGAATTAAGAAAGAAAAAAAAGGTGAATAAAAACTGAAAAATGGAAAAACATGAAAAATAGAAAAAAGAAAATATTAAAGAAAGAAAGAAAGAAAGAATTAAGAAAGACAGAAAAAGGTGGATAAAAAATGAAAAATTGAAAAACATGAAAAATAGAAAAAAGAAAATATTAAAGAAAGAAAGAATTAAGAATGACAGAAAATGGTGAATAAAAAATGAAAAGTTGAAAAAAATGAAAAATAGAAAAAAGAGAATATTAAAGAAATAAAGAAAGAATTAAGAAAGACAGAAAAAGGTGAATAAAAACTGAAAAATTGAAAAACATGAAAAATAGAAAAAAGAAAATATTAAAGGAAGAAAGAATTAAGAAAGACAGAAAAAGGTGAATAAAAACTGAAAAATTGAAAAAAATGAAAAATAGGAAAAAGAAAATATTAAAGTAAGAAAGAATTAAGAAAGACAGAAAAAGGTGAATAAAAAATGAAAAATTGAAAAAAATGAAAAATAGAAAAAAGAAAATATTAAAGTAAGAAAGAATTAAGAAAGACAGAAAAAGGTGAATAAAAAATGAAAAATTGAAAAACATGAAAAATAGAAAAAAGAAAATATTAAAGAAAGAAAGAATTAAGAAAGACAGAAAAAGGTGAATAAAAAATGAAAAATTGAAAAAAATGAAAAATAGAAAAAAAGAAAATATTAAAGTAAAAATTAAGAAAGACAGAAAAAGGTGAATAAAAAATGAAAATTTGAAAAAAATGAAAAATAGAAAAAAGAAAGTATTAAAGTAAGAAAGAATTAAAAAAGACAGAAAAAGGTGAATAAAAAATGAAAATTTGAAAAAAATGAAAAATAGAAAAAAGAAAATATTAAAGAGAGAAAGAATTAAGAAAGACAGAAAAAGGTGAATAAAAAATGAAAATTTGAAAAAAATGAAAAATAGAAAAAAGAAAATATTAAAGAGAGAAAGAATTAAGAAAGACAGAAAAAGGTGAATAAAAAATGAAAATTTGAAAAAAATGAAAAATAGAAAAAAAATATTAAAGAAATAAAGAATTAAGAAAGACAGAAAAAGGTGAATAAAAAATGAAAATTTGAAAAAAATGAAAAATAGAAAAAAAAATATTAAAGAAATAAAGAATTAAGAAAGACAGAAAAAGGTGAATAAAAAATGAAAATTTGAAAAAAATTAAAAATAGAAAAAGAAATATTAAAGAAAGAAAGAATTAAGAAAGACAGAAAAAGGTGAATAAAAAATGAAAATTTGAAAAAAATGAAAAATAGTAAAAAGAAAATATTAAAGAAAGAAAGAATTATGAAAGACAGAAAAAGGTGAATAAAAACTGAAAATTTGAAAAAAATGAAAAATAGAAAAAAAAAAATTATTAAAGAGAAAAAAATAAGAAAGACAGAAAAAGGTGAATAAAAACTGAAAAATTGAAAAAAATGAAAAATAGAAAAAAGAGAATATTAAAGAAAGAAAGAAAGAAAGAATTAAGAAAGACAGAAAATGGTGAATAAAAACTAAAAAATTGAAAAACATGAAAAATAGAAAAAAGCAATGTTAAAGAATGAAAGAATTAAGAAAGACAGAAAAAGGTGAATAAAAACTGAAAAATTGAAAAAAAATGAAAAATAGAAAAAAGAGAATATTAAAGAAATAAAGAAAGAATTAAGAAAGACAGAAAATGGTCAATAAAAACTGAAAAATTGAAAAACATGAAAAATAGAAAAAAGAAAATATTAAAGTAAGAAAGAATTAAGAAAGACAGAAAGAGATGAATAAAAAATGAAAAATTGAAAAACATGAAAAATAGAAAAAAGAAAATATTAAAGTAAGAAAGAATTAAGAAAGACAGAAAAAGGTGAATAAAAAATGAAAAATTGAAAAATATGAAAAATAGAAAAAAGAAAATATTAAAGGAAGAAAGAATTAAGAAAGACAGAAAAGGTGAATAAAAAATGAAAATTTGAAAAAAATGAAAAATAGGAAAAAGAAAATATTAAAGGAAGAAAGAATTAAGAAAGACAGAAAAAGGTGAATAAAAAATGAAAATTTGAAAAAAATGAAAAATAGAAAAAAGAAAATATTAAATAAAGAAAGAATTAAGAAAGACAGAAAAAGGTGAAAAAACACTGAAAAATTGAAAAATATGAAAAATAGAAAAAAGAAAATATTAAAGAAAGAAAGAATTAAAAAAGACAGAAAAAGCTGAATAAAAAATGAAAAATTGAAAAACATGAAAAATAGGAAAAAGAAAATATTAAAGAAAGAAAGAATTAAGAAACACAGAAAAAGGTGAATAAAAACTGAAAAATTGAAAAACATGAAAAATAGAAAAAAGAAAATATTAAAGAAAGAAAGAATTAAGAAAGACAGAAAAAGGTGAATAAAAACTGAAAAATTGAAAAAAATGAAAAATAGAAAAAAGAGAATAATAAAGAAATAAAGAAAGAATTAAGAAAGACAGAAAATGGTGAATAAAAACTGAAAAATTGAAAACATGGAAAATAGAAAAAAGAAAATATTAAAGAAAGAAAGAATTAAGAAAGACAGAAAATGGTGAATAAAAAATGAAAAATTGAAAAAAATGAAAAATAGAAAAAAGAGAATATTAAAGAAAGAAAGAAAGAATTAAGAAAGACAGAAAATGGTGAATAAAAACTGAAAAATTGAAAAATATGAAAAATAGAAAAAAGAAAATATTAAAGAAAGAAAGAATTAAGAAAGACAGAAAAAGGTGAATAAAAAATGAAAAATTGAAAAAAATGAAAAATAGAAAAAAGAGAATATTAAAGAAAGAAAGAAAGAATTAAGAAAGACAGAAAATGGTGAATAAAAACTGAAAATTTGAAAAACATGAAAAATAGAAAAAGAAAATATTAAAGAAAGAAAGAATTCAGAAAGACAGAAAAAGGTGAATAAAAACTGAAAATTTGAAAAAAATGAAAAATAGGAAAAAGAAAATATTAAAGTAAGAAAGAATTAAGAAAGACAGAAAAAGGTGAATAAAAAATGAAAAATTGAAAAAAATGAAAAATAGAAAAAAGAAAATATTAAAGTAAGAAAGAATTAAGAAAGACAGAAAAAGGTGAATAAAAAATGAAAAATTGAAAAACATGAAAAATAGAAAAAAGAAAATATTAAAGAAAGAAAGAATTAAGAAAGACAGAAAAAGGTGAATAAAAAATGAAAAATTGAAAAAAATGAAAAATAGAAAAAAAGAAAATATTAAAGTAAAAATTAAGAAAGACAGAAAAAGGTGAATAAAAAATGAAAATTTGAAAAAAATGAAAAATAGAAAAAAGAAAGTATTAAAGTAAGAAAGAATTAAAAAAGACAGAAAAAGGTGAATAAAAAATGAAAATTTGAAAAAAATGAAAAATAGAAAAAAGAAAATATTAAAGAGAGAAAGAATTAAGAAAGACAGAAAAAGGTGAATAAAAAATGAAAATTTGAAAAAAATGAAAAATAGAAAAAAGAAAATATTAAAGAGAGAAAGAATTAAGAAAGACAGAAAAAGGTGAATAAAAAATGAAAATTTGAAAAAAATGAAAAATAGAAAAAAAAATATTAAAGAAATAAAGAATTAAGAAAGACAGAAAAAGGTGAATAAAAAATGAAAATTTGAAAAAAATGAAAAATAGAAAAAAAAATATTAAAGAAATAAAGAATTAAGAAAGACAGAAAAAGGTGAATAAAAAATGAAAATTTGAAAAAAATTAAAAATAGAAAAAGAAATATTAAAGAAAGAAAGAATTAAGAAAGACAGAAAAAGGTGAATAAAAAATGAAAATTTGAAAAAAATGAAAAATAGTAAAAAGAAAATATTAAAGAAAGAAAGAATTATGAAAGACAGAAAAAGGTGAATAAAAACTGAAAATTTGAAAAAAATGAAAAATAGAAAAAAAAAAATTATTAAAGAGAAAAAAATAAGAAAGACAGAAAAAGGTGAATAAAAAATGAAAATTTGAAAAAAATGAAAAATAGAAAAAAGTAAATATTAAAGTAAGAAAGAATTAAGAAAGACAGAAAAAGGTGAATAAAAAATGAAAATTTGAAAAAAATGAAAAATAGAAAAAAGTAAATATTAAAGTAAGAAAGAATTAAGAAAGACAGAAAAAGGTGAATAAAAAATGAAAATTTTAAAAAAAATGAAAAATAGAAAAAAAGAAAATATTAAAGAAAGAAAGAATTAAGAAAGACAGAAAAAGGTGAATAAAAACTGAAAAATTGAAAAAAATGAAAAATAGAAAAAAAGAAAATATTAAAGAAAGAAAGAATTAAGAAAGAAAAAAAAAGGTGAATAAAAACTGAAAAATTGAAAAACATGAAAAATAGAAAAAAGAAAATATTAAAGAAAGAAAGAATTAAGAAATACAGAAAAAGGTGAATAAAAAATGAAAAATTGAAAAAAATGAAAAATAGAAAAAAGAGAATATTAAAGAAAGAAAGAAAGAAAGAATTAAGAAAGACAGAAAATGGTGAATAAAAACTAAAAAATTGAAAAACATGAAAAATAGAAAAAAGCAATGTTAAAGAATGAAAGAATTAAGAAAGACAGAAAAAGGTGAATAAAAACTGAAAAATTGAAAAAAAATGAAAAATAGAAAAAAGAGAATATTAAAGAAATAAAGAAAGAATTAAGAAAGACAGAAAATGGTCAATAAAAACTGAAAAATTGAAAAACATGAAAAATAGAAAAAAGAAAATATTAAAGTAAGAAAGAATTAAGAAAGACAGAAAGAGATGAATAAAAAATGAAAAATTGAAAAACATGAAAAATAGAAAAAAGAAAATATTAAAGTAAGAAAGAATTAAGAAAGACAGAAAAAGGTGAATAAAAAATGAAAAATTGAAAAATATGAAAAATAGAAAAAAGAAAATATTAAAGGAAGAAAGAATTAAGAAAGACAGAAAAGGTGAATAAAAAATGAAAATTTGAAAAAAATGAAAAATAGGAAAAAGAAAATATTAAAGGAAGAAAGAATTAAGAAAGACAGAAAAAGGTGAATAAAAAATGAAAATTTGAAAAAAATGAAAAATAGAAAAAAGAAAATATTAAATAAAGAAAGAATTAAGAAAGACAGAAAAAGGTGAAAAAACACTGAAAAATTGAAAAATATGAAAAATAGAAAAAAGAAAATATTAAAGAAAGAAAGAATTAAAAAAGACAGAAAAAGCTGAATAAAAAATGAAAAATTGAAAAACATGAAAAATAGGAAAAAGAAAATATTAAAGAAAGAAAGAATTAAGAAACACAGAAAAAGGTGAATAAAAACTGAAAAATTGAAAAACATGAAAAATAGAAAAAAGAAAATATTAAAGAAAGAAAGAATTAAGAAAGACAGAAAAAGGTGAATAAAAACTGAAAAATTGAAAAAAATGAAAAATAGAAAAAAGAGAATAATAAAGAAATAAAGAAAGAATTAAGAAAGACAGAAAATGGTGAATAAAAACTGAAAAATTGAAAACATGGAAAATAGAAAAAAGAAAATATTAAAGAAAGAAAGAATTAAGAAAGACAGAAAATGGTGAATAAAAAATGAAAAATTGAAAAAAATGAAAAATAGAAAAAAGAGAATATTAAAGAAAGAAAGAAAGAATTAAGAAAGACAGAAAATGGTGAATAAAAACTGAAAAATTGAAAAATATGAAAAATAGAAAAAAGAAAATATTAAAGAAAGAAAGAATTAAGAAAGACAGAAAAAGGTGAATAAAAAATGAAAAATTGAAAAAAATGAAAAATAGAAAAAAGAGAATATTAAAGAAAGAAAGAAAGAATTAAGAAAGACAGAAAATGGTGAATAAAAACTGAAAATTTGAAAAACATGAAAAATAGCAAAAAGAAAATATTAAAGAAAGAAAGAATTCAGAAAGACAGAAAAAGGTGAATAAAAACTGAAAAATTGAAAAAAATGAAAAATAGGAAAAAGAAAATATTAAAGAAAGAAAGAATTAAGAAAGACAGAAAAAGGTGAATAAAAAATGAAAAATTGAAAAACATGAAAAATAGAAAAAAGAAAATATTAAAGTAAGAAAGAATTAAGAAAGACAGAAAAAGGTGAATAAAAAATGAAAAATTGAAAAAAATGAAAAATAGAAAAAAGAAAATATTAAAGAAAGAAATAATTAAGAAAGACAGAAAAAGGTGAATAAAAAATGAAAATTTGAAAAAAATGAAAAATAGAAAAAAGAAAATATTAAAGAAAGAGAGAATTAAGAAAGACAGAAAAAGGTGAATAAAAAATGAAAATTTGAAAAAAATGAAAAATAGAAAAAAGAAAATATTAAAGAAAGAAAGAATTAAGAAAGACAGAAAAAGGTGAATAAAAAATGAAAATTTGAAAAAAATTAAAAATAGAAAAAAGAAAATATTAAAGTAAGAAAGAATTAAGAAAGACAGAAAAAGGTGAATAAAAAATGAAAATTTGAAAAAAATTAAAAATAGAAAAAAGAAAATATTAAAGAAAGAAAGAATTAAGAAAGACAGAAAAAGATGAATAAAAAATGAAAATTTGAAAAAAATGAAAAATAGAAAAAAGTAAATATTAAAGAAAGAAAGAATTAAGAAAGACAGAAAAAGGTGAATAAAAAATGAAAATTTGAAAAAAATGAAAAATAAAAAAAGAAAATATTAAAGAAAGAAAGAATTATGAAAGACAGAAAAAGGTGAATAAAAAATGAAAATTTGAAACAAGAGAAAAATGAAAAAAAAATGAAAGATGAAAACTAAAAACTAAAATCTTAAAAAAAGAAAAAGGTGAATAAAAATGAAAAATGAACAAATGAAAAATGAAGAAAAGAAAATATTAAAAAAATAAATAAATAAATAAACAGATGAATAAAAAATCAAAAAATTATCAAAAAATGAAAAATGAACATAATGAAAAAAAAGAAAATGTTAAAAAAGAAAAAAAATGTTGAGTAAAAATAAATAAATGAAAAACTAAAAGAAAGAAAACAGAACGAAAGTGAAAATAATGAAAGAATGAAAGAAAAAGGGACTAGAGAAAATGAAGAAAAAGGAAACGAAACAAATCTAATAAATGCGAGAAGGCAAAATTAAATAAGAAATAAGTGAATTGGCGAAAATTGACAATGTTCAAGAAAGATGAAAAAGTAGAAAGAGCAAAAGAAATAGATAAAAAAAGAAAATATTAAAGAAAGGAAGAAAAAAGAAAGAAAGAAAAACAGGTGAATAAAAAATGAAAGAGAAATCAAAGTAAAGAACTCGCACGTCTCGCTTGTGTAATTTCCTGTTTCTAGTTTTACCTGTTCTCAACTATCTTCATAAATTTGAATTCAACATCAAACATCATCTTCTGTCTCTCTTAATCCTCTTCTTTTTTGCCCTTTCTCTTCACTAACTTCTTATTTTCTTTCACTCTAACACTTTGCGTCATAGTGGCTTCATTGCCTTGTTTGGGGTGAAGTGATTAAAACACATTGTACAATGTTTTTGCAATATGAATTTGCAGTATTCTGATATCAACGCATCAATTTTAAGAGATGACAGTAAAAAAGAAAACTATCTTCATACAGACCCCACTAACGTGTTTAACACAAATAAATATATATTCTTCGTATTTTTTTTATAAAATGTATTGTTGGTAATTTTACAATAAATATATACTTTTAGTAATATATATATTATGAAATGGACAAAGTCCGACAATTATTTTATGATATTTTTATGTTTATACATTCTTTTTATAGATACAAATATTTAAGTAAATGCTCTGTTTATAATAAACAGTATTATACAACACTTACCGGCCTGAATGTCCGAGAAATTTTCATAGAAAATTTTCGTCCTCAGACAGGAATCGAACCTGTACCCTATACGAAACCATCATATATCCTGACATGCCTTAACCGTTTCGGCCACAGAGGAGCGTTCGGTTAGCAAAGTCGATTTTACTGTCTTTAAACTTTAATCTCTCACGTACATTCATATCTGCTCATGGCGTATCAAATGTAAACAAATGACGTCACACATTATGAAATGGACAAAGTCCGACTATTATTTTAAGACATTTTTATGTTTATACATTCTATTTATATGTACAAATATTTAAGTAAATGGACTGTTTTTATAACAATCAGTATTAAACAACATTAAACAACATTTACGGGTCTGAATGTCCGAGAAATTTTCATAGAAAAATTTCGTCCTCCGACAGGAATCGAAGCTGTATCCTATACGGAACCGTCATATAGCCTGACGTGCCTTAACCGTTGTTTAATACTGTTTATTATAAAAACATTCAACAAAAACGCGTCGGCTAATAATACAATTTTCCGGTTGTCTTTTACCTTTATACTATACATATTGTCTTTTTCTACACGTTAACTCTGAGAAATTTTTCATGAAATATATATATATATATATATATATATATATATATATATATATATATATATATATATATATATATATATATATATATATATATATATATATATATATATAAATAAGTATATAAGTGGGGAATTGGTTATTGTTGGGACAAGTGGACGTCTATCTTTTCACGTCCATAGATGTAGAGGAACCAGGACGTAAAAGTTAATTGAGGGGAGGGGTCAATATAAAATTTTAATATTTAAAAATTATCAGATTATACACCCACGGAATATATTTTCCCTTTCCTATATATATATATAACCATTCTACATGCAATTTTAATCAAAAAACTCGAAATCTAGAAAAAATCCCAAAGAAATGACTAAAATGATTACCAATTACACCCAATATATATATATATATATATATATATATATATATGTGTGTGTGTGTGTGTGTGTGTGTGTGTGTGTGTGTGTGTGTGTGTGTGTGTGTGTGTGTGTGTGTGTACGATGTTTGGGAGAGTAGTAATTCTGTTAAGAAAGCTGAAATAGATAAAAAGGATATACGCAGATCCTCAAACACTAATAGCAATAATATTTCTGAAGCAGGCATTTATAAAATAAATTGCCAAAACTGTTCCTTTCAATATATTGGAGAAACAAATAGAAATTTGATAAAACGCATCTATGAGCACAAAAGAGACCTCACAAAAAACAACTTAGCTAATGAACTAGTCATACATAGAAATAAATTCTACCACAATTTTGATTTTAAAAATGCTACACATATATATATATATATATATATATATATATATATATATATATATATATATATATATATATATATGTATGTATGTATGTATGTATGTATGTATGTGTGTGCTTTGTGTCCGTGCATGTGTGTGCTTTGTTTAGAGGCCTTAAAAATTGTAAGCCATTCTTTGTACTAGTTAACAACAGATTGTATATCGTTTTTGAGATCAGCTGTCAATTTGAACTTAACGAACTGATGAAACTTAGTATCATTTTTGAAACTGGAATCCACAGAAGTATTCGACTTGATATTATCCCTGTAATTGTCTTTAAGAAATTTGCTTTCTTGTCTTTTGGGGTTTGTCTTTTGTCGTTCCTATATTTAAGAATTCCGGCGAATCGTCTTACTATTGGCCTATTTACCTTTTGGCAAAGTACTGGAAGCTCAGATCAACTCCTAACTCATTAGACTTTTGGCAAAGTACAATCGACTTTAATCAACTACGAATTGCTTAAGCATCTAACTTCACTGTGTCTTCTTGCTGATATGTTAATGGTTACAGACATGTTTGTCAAACTTTTTCGTCCACCGCAAGGAAAGTTGGCTCCTTGTGCCGCGCCAGGATTTTTTTCTCGCCGGAGTTGATCCTTCAAATCTACAAATCAACCATTCGCCCTTGCATGGAGTATTGCTGCCATATATGGTCTGGAGCCCCTTCTGTTTGTCTCAAGGTTCTTGATAAAATCCAGAGACGGATATGCAATGTAGGTGGCCCTGATCTAGCATCTCGTCTTCAGTCTCTCTCTCACAGACGTGCCGTCGCCTCGCTCTGTCTTTTTTACAAATACTTTCATGGCATCTGCTCCGATGAGCTGCTTTCATTGGTTCCCGGACTTCATGAATTTAAGCGTTCTACTAGGCTGGCATCTGGCTCTCACCCTTTCACTGTCGAAACTGTTAAATGTAGCCGTCTCTTCTACTCCCATAGCTTCATGTCTCGCACTTCTCGCCTGTGGAACTCCCTCCTTTTCCTGTTTCCTTGATAGCTATAATCTCCTACTACTCAAATGCAATGTCAATCGACGTGTCCAGATGTCTTTATCTATCCCCTATCCTTCTCTTCATCCTTTCCTGTATCACTCCTATTTGCTCTCGCTCCAACTCCCTGTAACCCCTACATGCTAGTGGCTTCCCCTTTGCTTGGGTTGAAACGCTAAAAAAAATTGTGTAGCTCGGGCTGTCTCTTTGGTTATCTTGAAGGCGTATGATAAGTTTTGGCGTAAATATGAAAGTTTATGTTATATCTGTACAAATTTTTGATCTGATTCAATCTTTTTTATCAAATGGAGAAATTAAATTTGGTTTGAACTGTTACTTTTCTAGATCTTTTCGCATCGATGCCAGTGTTACCCAGGATTCTATTCTTAAATCTACATAGTTCCTAATTTTAACCAATAACCATTCCGATATCATCTGTGAACAACTCGGTATCTCTGCTGTCAATACAACTATTTAAACTGATCAGTTGAATGAGTTGAATTGGCAGCTGATGTAATATATGACATACAATCTGTTGTTGAGTTGAGCAAAAAGATGCCTTGTGAGGTTTAAAGCCTCCAAAACGAAACCACTCTCTTTGTTTATCGTCACAGATTGTTTTTTAAGCCTTCCATCAGTATGGCTGATGCTAACCTCCAGGAGAGGAACACATTTCACCTTCTCAGGCTGACTTTTCCCGCCGATATGAAGTGGAAAGTTTATATTGCAAGCATTTGCTAAGTCTATTGCCGGGAAAGTGTTTTTGATGTCTCGTGCAAAAAAATTATTTGCGCCAGAATCTTACACATTTATAGGTCGACCATACGGCAATGAATTAAATAGAGCCATCATATGTGGTTTTGTACTTCTGCTTTGTATTTAGATATACTTACTAAAAGTAACAAAAATAATCAGCAAAATTATCGTTCCTGACCTGGCATATCGGCTTCAGTCACATATGTATCGCTGTGGCATAGCTTCTTTTTGCCTTTTCTATAAACATTTTCGTGGTAATTTTTCCAATAAGCTTTCCTTTTTTAGTACCTCTACGAATTTAAGTGAAGTAATAGATTATCAGCTAGGTCTAATCATTTTACAGTTAAATTGCTAGATGCAACCGTAAGTTCTATGTTAATAATTTCTTCCCTCACTTGTGAAACTCTCTTCCGGCTTCTTGATTTCCACTCAAATTTGATCTTCAAAATTTAAATGCAGTAGCAATCGTTATTTTATGTTGTCTTAATTTCTGTTCTTATGTTGCGCCCTCGCCTTAATAATGTTATTTTCTTATATTGTTTCATACTCAGTAAAAAACTTCCCACGCGTCTTAGTGGCTTTATTGTCTTGCTAGGAGTGAAATGATTTTAATGAAGATAGTATTTTAATAAGTTAACCACAAAAATAAAAATTCAGATCTTCAGTATTTTTTCGTGGGAATTATGAAAAAAAAACCTTACACACTGACTACGAAAGGATTCGAAAATGATTGGGAATAGCTGTCGTAGATCACAATTATTACAAAGGATTTTCTCCTCTTAGTAATTGTTCAAACGTGGCTTAGCTGTTGCACAAGGTCGAAAGTAGGGGGGCACCAGTGAGGTTCGAACTCACTACTCAGTCGTAATTGTTCTAGGGAGACAAGCATGTTAACCATTACACCAACTCGAGGTGCCTGTGGATTTTCTCCTCTTAAGTGCCTCCAGGCATCCTTTTGGAGTATTTTTTTTTTTTTTATAGAGTTTTTACCAGAGACCTACTGGTTTTCAATTCAGAGTTATTAGTTATTCTTCTCGAAGTCTGGTAGCTAATCAAGGTGAAAGAGTCCAATCTGCTTATATATATATATTTTCATAATAAATATTGCTTTGAGAAGAAGTGATATGTTCATATGTTTTCAAGGGAGTTTTAACGAAAGTGAACCTGACGGGCTAGGCTGGAATTAGTTTCACTGATTGATTGACTTGGTTTGGACAGGTTATTAACTTTTTGAAGGTTATTTAAAACCAGAAAATATTTTAGATTAGTAGATTTTTAGTTTGGGGAGATATAATAAGGATTTGCGCGATACAAGTTCTATTAATTAACTCATATCTGAGAAAAGAAAAGGTGGATTAATATGGTATTTGCGCGTAAGTGAATATAACGAACCCAACTGGAATTGGAACACGGCTTTCTGATTTAAAATTTTGAGACGTTATCCGTTAAACCATCCATACATTGAAACTTACAATATCCAGTGATGTACCAGAACCTGATATGACTGTAAGCCCATGGAATTTGAATTCGTCACGCCAATCCAAAATTTTGTGCCGATAACTGCCACACACACACATACATACATATATATAATGCAGCTACAATAAAGTAATATTAAATTAGTTTTATATAGGACTAACAGCATGATCCGGCGTTGCCCGTGCTTGATTGAAAAATCGTACGACTCATACAACAATCGCTATCACTTGACTTAAAATATTTTTGCCCTTCTTTGCTTTTAAAGGAGTGTCCTTTGAGTGCTGATGTTGCTACATGCCTTACTTCTTGCCTATCTCACTCTGCGAATTTTTTCTAAGCTCTATACTAAACATTATATCTGTTACGAAAAAAGAACTAAACAAAATGAACACAAAACGATCAGCTTTAAAAAAAGGACTCGTAACTGGAAAAACCGAATGAAAAAGAATGTTAACAACAAATACTTTTTCACACCCACCCAGTTCTGCGGAATCAGAATCAACGTTGAGTTTAAGCAAGTGAATGAGCCAATTGGAGTAAAGTGCCATGCAGATTTAAATTTTTCCCAATTGTGACGAATGCAGCTATAGATTTTTTTTTTTTGCATGCTAGTTAACATTCGTGTCAGTCAGCTGTTGGCTCTCACGCTGGCCAATAGAATCTTCCTGCATATTCGGGGCAGCCAGCTATAGGCTCTCACTCAGGCCAGTAGAAAATGGCCGAAAACTACATGAAAACTACCGTAGATGCATGAAAAAATCGATTATTTCTACTATCGATGGGAGTTGGGAAATGCAAAGTCGGTCTTGGCTTCCCGCTAACTTGGAGCATGTGTATGTAAATTTGGTGCAAATCCGTCGAAAATTGCGGCCGTGCATTTGTTAGACACACACACACCCACACATCCTGCCTTTTATAGATAGAGATTAAAGTGTCGTTGCCGACACTTGAGTTTGAACATAGATCGCCAGTGAGCAAACACAGGCGATCCCATTATTGAATTAAGTAGACCATATGACCATAGTGGAAACGCATATATGTAGGTAGTAGCTGAAGACTAACAATCTCTAATTCTTCTATCCTCTATTACTGTTCGGTTCGCTATTCTCAACTCTCTTCACTATACTATTTCTCTATTCAGATCACTATACTGATTACTATTCTGGCGAGTATTATCGGGCAAGTACTATTATTGCGAGTGCAATTCGAATGCGTCTGACACCAGCATTGTTCAACGGCGTACTATATTTGTAATTGCGATTACAAAGTCTCTACTACAACGAGCATTACGAAAGTGACAACGAGTATTCGTTGGCATTACAAAAGTGGTGACGAGTGTTCGTTGACATCACAAAAATTAGATTGGCTGAATATATTTGATATCATAAATTTCAGTTAAAAATAACACTGTTCGGTCAGTGTGTGCAGAATGTTTTCTTATAAGGAAACGGCTAATGTTATTTCCAATAGAGATGAGAAGAACAGGAACTAGAATTTGATCACAGTATGATGACAAAGAAGTGAAGAAATACGTAACACGAGTAGCACTGTCTGCTCGGTCAAGGAATACCAAGTGTTTCCTTATAAGGAAACAGCTAATATTAGCTTAGCATTACAAGACAAAATATCTTTAGCGAGTGTATTTGTGAGAGAGTAAACGCAACGAAATCACCTGAAATTTCAACCCGGTAAGCCGATTTAATATTCCACGCCAATAACCACTAAGGTAAGCGCATATCCATAATAAACTTAGTGCTCTATTAGGTAAACCCCAATATTGTAGCACAGTGTCAGACTAGCTTCACTAATCATTAATGTAGTGAACCGAACCATTTATTTTGTCCACTGGGGTAGATTTTTCTAGTTCCACACACCATGCCTCTTCCGGAAGTCTCAGTTTCAGTTATTTCTGATTGTAACGCAACTCTCCATGTTTTTGTTCAATTGCGCTGTGGCCATTGGCTGAAAATTCCAATCCCCTGAAGAAGGCCGGAGCGTATTACGGCCGAAACGTCGTGAATATGTCAACAAAGATGAGTACAACAGTCCAAACAATGTAAATAATGTGAATATTTACATGAACCTAATCTCAGTAACAGACAGTGAGATTTAATTTCTTATTTTATGCTCTTTTCTTTTTGCCTTGTGCCAGACTTAGAGTAGCTCTGCAAGTATTTTAAAAAAATAAAAATGCATTAACGAACTAACGGCAAAGTTATGTTTACGTAATCTTCTAGCTGCGCAGAAACTTTAAAAGAAATGATTTCGATTTTGTAAAATCTATCGATACCTGAATACTACTACTCTCGGTCTTTAACATTTCACTTGACTTGTCAGCGGTTCAATCAAATGATCTGAACCCCCCAGTAAATCGCATTCGATATAGGCGACTCCGGTTTACACGTAAACGGTCAAAATCTCTGACGTCAATGTCGGGCAAAAATAACTTTCTCTTTCTTTACTAAAAGCACGAGCCCATCAACATCAAAGAGATCGCTTCTGTAAGAGTAGTTCAATAAATATCGATTAGTTACTCATCCTAATTGCTCGATCTGTATCGATAATTATCAATCCATACTAGCACTGGTATCGATCAGTTGAACTTAGTTTGAAACTGCAAACTTTTCTGTTAGGAAAGCGCTGTAAGCAGCTATTAGAGAAACGTTTTGTCTGGTTAGAAATATCTTAAACTAAACACTCGAGTCTCTTAAACGCGAAAACAGTTCAGTGGTTATTGTATTACTCTGAACTATAAAGTACTTTGATCTGTTCTTGGACGATGCCGCTATATCTGAAGCCCCAAACTAGTTACTTTCGAAAGAAAATTCCACATTTGAACCGACTTTAAGAAATAAACAGTGCAGCCTGCAGAGATATGTTCCGACAGAAAGTTAATTTTAAACTTAAAAGATCGTTCTTGCAAAATTTGCGATATTTCTGTTCAGTAGTTCAGCTCTCAAAGTATAGTGGATAAAAGCAACATAAAAACAGAGAAAGCGTGTTGTTATGTATTTAGTTTGAACGTAAAAAGTATGAATAAAATTATGTCGATGTATTTAAATGGGAAGTTGCCACTAAAACCCACACGTCAATCTTGATAATGTCATGGGGTAGATTATTGGACTAGAGAATTGTGTCTGAACAGTGAGCACACGTTCGATCACCGGGAAAACATTATGGAAAGATACTTTGCAAGATTTTGTGTGAGTATTCTTTAATGTCACAAATCGGTGAAGGGAGTGGTTACCAATTGCGTTCTCTAAGGTTTCAATTTCAAAGTTTTCCTTCTCTTAGACTGGTTGCCAACCAAGAGTAGAGAGCCATGTCGGCCCTGATATTTAACCCATAGCTTGGTGGTAAGTACAAAAATGTATTCATGCTGTTCTTGGGGGGCATAGTGCAAGATCAACCTCCACTGATTCCCCTCCCCTTGCCAATATCCGTTGCTCTAACCACATATCCTTATTCTTCTATGTGCCATGTCCTTGCAGGACGTGGATGATAATGGCTCTCTACAACTTCCTATCCTATATAGTTCTCCGCAATGTTTGTCCTTGTAACATTCCTCCTCTTCTCTGCTCCATTTATATCAGTTCGTAGGAACGTTATTCACTGTCCCAATTGCTGTTAATACGCCTTAAGAGTGTTACATTTTCTAAACTTCCTTTCCTCATTATGTGTCCTCGAAATCAATGAATATATTTATATATTATGGAATGTTTAAAATGTATCAATTTGAAGTGATTCTTCCTCTATGTGCCATATTCTTTAAGGACGTGGGCGATGATGGCTCTCCTCTGTTCCCTGACTTTTGTAGCTCTAAGTAAGTTTTCTCTTTTCACTATCTTTCCTAATCCCTATTCTGCCAACTATTTACACAAGCCTTTAGATAGGTGGTACGCTGCTTTCCTCAGTCCCTCTTATCTTTAATAATGGCCTGTCAATGTCCCATTTTGTAAGCCTTCTTTCCTTATTATGTAACCTTTCTGATGTTAAGAAAAAGTGTCCTTATTTTTCCATTTCATCTAAAACTTCGTCGTTGCTTACATGTTTTGTTCGTGGTATTCTCAGCATCCTTCTGTAGGACATAATGAATTCCGCCATTTATCATATTCTGTTCGAGTCTGCGTGTGATTAAATATCATAAAAACGGAACATTTTTCGCATTTACAATAATTAAGGCCAACCCTGGGGGGGCCATCCCGCCCAGCGATATTTCTATCTTAGAATTAATCCTTGACTCCTGAGGCGTCCCCAGTAAGGGAAAATACCTAGCATACTGGACAATATTCAGCTTCGGAGGCGATGTACGCATGGGATGGCGACACATAAACATGGCATTTTTCCTCTTTCCTACTGTGTGGGTGCACGATAAATTCCTCAAAATATTAAGCGGGTGGAAAATATCCGTGAAAACAAAGAAAAATATGCTGGGCTGTTGTGCCTGTATTCCTCTTTGGTAGTGAGTTCTGGACAAATTCTTCATAAATGAAGAAATGATTGCAAGCGAGCAAAACTTAGTTTGACTAATAAATATTGAGATAAGGAATAGACAGAAAAATAAAAAAAATTAAAATTAAATCTCAGGAAATTTTAAGAAGAACTACCAAAAAGTTGTAAGGGACAATCAGAAATGGAGAGATTAAATATTTACAAATGTAATGAGAAAAGAAGACTTGGAGAATTTAATACGCACGAATCACATTGAAATTAATAGAATCAAAGCCGTGTTTAAATTACAAGGTTGAAGAAGAACAGACAAAGACGAGCTGTAAAGGGGTAAATATTACTGAGCGTAATCAAGGTGAGGAAGCCGTGAGGCACTTTGTACTTTCATGCCCTGAAGGGACATAGTACTTATATAAGAGAGTTAAAAATGTAAGTTCATGAATAATTTCATGTTTATGAAGTAAAAACAGGACTTTTTTTTAGAGAACTCTCTCTATATATATATATCGTAGACGATAATCAGAGACCTATGAATACTAAAATCCCCAAGTTTTCTTTCCTCATTAATATATCTAAATATTTCGTATGTCCATTTATGATTGTGAGCAACAGTTTTTTTGTAGTTCTTAAAATTTCTTCATTTGTTCTGTTATACTCTGTGCGTACTTTATCTCAAAATACGTTGTTAGAACCAAATTTTGTCAGCTTCGGATAATTTCTTCATTTGTAAAGAAATTGCCGAGTATTCGGTGGCACAGAGGAATGTTGTCACAATGTAACAGTTCAGTTTTAGTTTCTATTTTCCAGTTCCTTAATGATTTTCATGATTTTTCTATAGACTTACCCCAAAGGAATATTGTACATAAGCAAGTTTTAGCTGGGACAAGAAACCAAAACGAGTCCAGTTCACTCGGCATTTCCCCTACTAGGGGTACATATTTTTAACAGGCATTAACCCTTCCCTTTCCCGAAGAATAATACTGAATGGGGGATGACGGTTTTTATAGCATTTACCTTCATGTCTACTAGAGCGGTGTATGGCACATGTCCGAAGTTAAATAGGGAGAAGCTCGCATACATAGGACTCAATTATGTGCCATGTGGGATACACGCTTAGGCGATAATGTATCTTTCGAGGCAGATTTTTCTCGCAGTAGGTTGCCATTTCTTTCTGCGGTAGGCCAGGTGCCATCCAAGGCTATAGAACCTGGTTTGTCCTGCTATTTACCCATAGCTGGAGGTGTCGAAAAGACGAAGAATTCCCAAAGGTATAAGCACATAAGTAAATGTAATGGTTTGACCGAAATTCAAACTCGGCTCTCCGGTCCCTCAATCTGAGCCGTTATCCATCATTCCACTGTGTTTTTCCCCTAGTGTCGACTCCAGGGATTAAGCCTAAGCCGCTCTGGTGGGCGCGCTACTGATTGGTCGTGGATGGCACATTTAGACACGAAAAGCCGATAATATTGTGTTTAGACGCTGAAAAGCATTTTCTGGTTGGAAGGCGCTATCAATAAGCGCTTTCCAATTTATCTCTCGGAAATTTCTTCATTTGTGAACTAATTGTGAAGAATTCATTGTAATGGTGGAAGGTATACATGTCAGTTTAGCACTCATTTTCTTTATTTTTGATGACATTTCACCAGTCCCTTCGCCGTATTGTCAAGTGCACCCATGACGATTGCGTTTAGCAATGGAAGAGACTGTCGCTTCTATATTAGTTAAACGGTACTTTTATTGGATACTCGTATTTGAGTAGACGCTCTGTTTATTTATTGAACAGTATTTTTTTTTTATCTTCGTCTACTGTCCTGGATATTCGATAAATCGTATTAGAGAAAAATTTTAAAAATCCACCTATTTCTTTACACACACACACACACACACACACACACACACACACACATATATATATATATATATATATATATATATATATATATATATTTTGAACAATAAAAAATCTTCAAACACACGGGGTTGTATATTAATATTCTTTCGATTTTATTATTTCAGTTAGATTCCTCCACAACTTCCTACCATCCTGGGTATGACGATAAACTACATCTGCGTCCTGGGTAAGACGATAAACTACGTCCGACAGCAAGGCCTCTGATCAGGAGGTCTTGAGGAGCGTGGATGTCAACTGGTCTACCGCAGGATAGAAATGGGAACCTACTGCGGGAAAAAAAATCTGCCTCGTCAGTCGTGTATCTATATATATATATATATATACACAATATATATATATATATATATATAAATATATATATTGTGTATATAGGCAGCAAACATTCATTTATGCATGTTTCATTAAAAATGACAGACAAGGTACTACGATTAAGCTTTTTATTTAATTATTCTTTGGACCGTAAAGAACAGTTGAACTCATAGATAATGTTCGTTCATTTAATTTTGACATTGCGGGTTTGTTTCCTCTCGACTACCCTTCGTTAAAGAAGATCTGGGAAGATCATTTGGCTTACCCCCCCCCCACACACACACCTTTCAGCGTAATGGTTAAAGCTAAATTGGGACAAAATTCCTAAAACTTATTAAAAAACATTTTCCCAACTCTAATCCACTTAGTAAAATATTTAATAAAAATACACTAAAATTCAGCTATTGTTGTGCAGACAACCTTGAGAAAATCATTAAAATAACACAATAATAAAGACCATCATATATAAAAATTCAAATAGCAAGACGTATAGCAATGGTGCAGTAAATGATAATAATTATAATAATACTAATACCAGCAGATGTAACTGTAGGAATTCCAATGAGTGTCCACTACAAAATAATTGATTAGCTAGTTCCCTGGTTTATTTTAGTACGATTTCTACAAAATTCTACATTGGAAGCACTAAAAACTCGTTTAAAACCAGATGGTATTAACATGTACTATCCTTCCCCAATAGCACTTATACAAATAGTACTTCGTTGTCGAAGTACTTATGTAGCTTAAAAGAGAAAAACAAAACTCCTACAATTAAATGGAAACTATTTGAAGGGTTCGAACCTGTAATTCCCTATATGCACCATGTTATCATTGTCTCGATGAAAAAAAAGTTATTAGATTTAATAACAGCATTAATCTCTTAAACTAAAGGAATGAACTTACTGTTAACTTTAGACATAGTTCAATTCTTCCCGGTCAATATAAGTAATAATATTATGAATGATAATATAAAGATATTGTAAGTTAATAATATTAGTATTATTATTGGTTTTTATTTTATTTATTTATTTGTTATTTCTTATTGCTACCTGGCCGCCGACGTTAACTATAACCTACCCTTATTTAATAACGTTTTAATCTGACATAGTTAATTTGATATTGAATATTTGTGACCGTTCATGCATTAATTTTACATGGACTCAGAATTCTTTATCGTTATCGATGCATACATCTGCGTATGTAAGTATGCGTGGTTGTTTCTACATCTGTTTATATAGGTATGTATATGCATATGTACATATATTTGTACATGTGTGTTTGTATGTTGGTATGTATATGTATATATGCATGTATGTATGTGGGTGTATGTATATGTATATATGTATGTGTGTGTGTGTGTGCGTATATATGCATATATTTGTGTATATCAGTAGTTTTCAACCAGGGTTCCGTGGAACCTTAGCGTTCCGCCAGTAAAGCCCAGGGGTTCCGCAAGAAGTTACACAAGTACTATGATTGACACGACCCAATATTAAAGATTTGTGCAGGAAACATCAGGCTCAAGTTTCTCATTGAATTTTTAATGAAAATAAATGTAATCCATTTAAACTGAAGTTTTTAATACATGTGTAATAACCGTAGAAGCAAGATTAAAATTGCATATGGACGTATACAATATTTTTGTTTGTATTTTTTTGTAAATAAATCTGAAGATGAGTATTTCTTTTTTGAAAGCTTTTTTTTTTTGCATCAGACAATTTATTGCAGGGATTCCTAGAACCACTGGAATGTTTCCTTGTGGTTCCGCTTCAGCAAAAAGGTTGAAAACCACTGGTGTATATGTTGGTATTTATATGTGCTTGTATATGTATTTTTATATTACTATCTATGTGGGTGTTTTGTTTGTATGGTTGTGTGCGTATTTTGTTTGCACATGTGTGTTTGATTGTTCGTATTTATGTATATGTATGCGTATATGTGTGTACGTATATATATGCCTTTTTTTCTTTGCTTTGTCTATAGCCCGATATGTGTATTTCAACTGCGTATATATATGCATTGTACATATACACATATATGCACTTCTTACTTTTATTTGATCCTCTTCTTATCTATGTGTTTGTTTGCGCTTGTAAAATATTGATGGTTGGTTTGTGTATATTTATTAGTGCGTTTATGACTGAATTTTGGTGAGTCTGATTATTCGTATATTTGCCTGTGTTGGTGATCGCTTGTATATATATATATATGTCTGAGATAATTTTCTTTTGCGTAGTTTTTTTTTTTTTAATATATATGTTTGTCTTCATTTTTATTTTTATTTTATTCTTTCTTTTTATTTTTATTTAATTTTTCCTTCCTCCATTTCCTGTCTGAATATACGTTCTTATATTGGCGTGCTCATATATTTGCTTATAAATAGGTGTTTGTGTATTATTATGTGAATGTTTTTGTCCTGTCATTTGAAATATTCCCTTCCCTACCTATCTCCTTATTTGAATCCTGACTTCCATGTATCAAATATGTGTAGCGAGCGGAGATACTTTTTCATCATCGTCGAACTAAACAGTTAAATTAGCACTTCGGTAAGAAGAATAAAACATATTTTTTCACATAGTTTCCTTTCTAAATAATCTTGAAATGATATTAAACCTGTTGCTAGGTTAACTGTAGAATTTGACATATGAATTTCTTTCTTTTTCTCTCTCTCTCTCATTCTTTATATTGTGACCCTCCAGTGATACAGGTTATACGCAACTTACTCTAAATTACTGTGTTTAGCTTTCAGATGCGAAAATAATATACATTTGATTAAAGTGAATGAATAAAATTTTTAAAGCCTTTCGAGTTGAAAAATGAAGCAATGATGGCACTGTTTTTGTTTCAAACATTCAATTCCATTAACAAACCTGATATCACTTAATAAGATTTTTATTCAACATTTTAAATCAGTAGCTTTTTTTTATTAACTGATTTGGTTTTGACGGCTCATCAACCCTTTGCAGGCCATTTAAAGACATAAACATCTTTTTAGATTGTAAGAATATTTTGAAGCTAATAATAATTTACTGACACAAGTCCTACCCATAACCGGGGATAAAGAGGTGAATTTATACATCTTTCAAGGGTATTTCCGCGTAAGTGAATGTAACTGAACCGAGTGGAATTCGAACTCCTATCTCCGATTTCCAATATCTAGCCATTAATTATGCTTCCAGCACCTGTTATTCCAAATTCGGTGATCGTACGAGAACTAGTGTTTCAACGCGATATAGCTGTAAACCTAAGGGAGTAGCAATTCTTTGGAAAAGTTGAAACAGGATTTCATGAAGAGCAATGTTATCTGGGCAGATAAGATAACATTGCAGTTAAGTAGCTATAACTAAACCTGGGTTTCTAAGCATGATGGACAAAATGGTATTAAATTGTTACAAATATTCGTTCCATTTTTTGTAATGTTCTGCGAATGATCGCCAATAAAAAAAATAATTCGTGTTATTTTTCCTTCTTTATAACTCTGATCATCCTTTGAAACTGTTGGCTACGTTTCTTTCAGATTAAACACCCCTTTGAGATTGAATGCGATGCAGACAAATAACTGCATATCCTCTTATCATTGGTCACAATGAGAAAAGCTGCTCGAGACATTTGCCCTGGGCGCGGAGATGAAATGCTTGAAAACAACCAAAATGCTAAACTGTATTTTGAACAAATGAACAGACTCAAAGAGGCAATTCAGCTGAAAAGACTTTGTAAAATTACTTTGAAAATTACTGACCGGCGATACATTGTAATTATTCAACATGACAATGCTCGCCCACACGTCGCTAACCTGACAAAACGTGCAATTAAAAAACTAGGTTAGGAAGTTCTGATACGATCACCATATCTCCTTTTGCTGTCGCTTTTTAATTATTTGAGGGGTGTTTACTTCAGCAACGATGTGGAGCCTAAAATGTGGCTTGATGATATTTTCGAGTCACAATGTAGTGATTTCTATCATGGAGACATTGAAGGTTTTGTGGATCGTTGGCGAGAGTTCAAAAACAATGAAGTAAAATACACAGTTGAATGAATCATCAGAACTACTAATAAATAATAAGTATTAAAATAAATGATAAAAAATGAACGAATGTATCTAACAACTTAATATACTTCTTCAGATAGAAACTATATTTTATTTAATATATTTTCTTGTTTTCATCCTGTCAAAAAAATTGCTGTTTCGAATCGAGTTACAGGAAGTTTACCCAAATTGGTAGTACCTTCATAAGTATGCTTGCTGACTCCAGCACTCCTGTGGCTTGCAGAAGCTCCAAATGATCCTCAATAATTCAAGTCACTTTCTTTTCCTCTGTATTATCTTAGTGTACTAATCATTATAGGTATGATACTGAATTCATATTCGACAACTTGTTTACACCCACCGTAAATCATAATATGTTGTAAATAAAGTTTTTCGATTTCCTTCCTATCTACAAACCGATCCGCTGGATGTTAAAGGTCAAAGGTCTATGTTTTCTTTCCCTTTCGTTCATGGATGATAGAAAAGGAACTGGAGTGGGGGTAAACAGTACGAAGATAAGAAGGTGTGAAGAGCCATGATTGTGGACGTTCTGAAGTGACACTGCACGTAAAATAAGAAAGATAGTGAACTATATTTATTCGCAATAATTGGAAATGGTGGAAGAGTTCAGCGTTGTTCAGAAAACGTCAAAGATTTTTCCAATTTTTAGAAATGACCCGAGTTTGTATTATTGGGAACACTGCTCACTTTATATGTGTGGTATTCATCGGTTTCGAGAGACCATGGATTTACACCCCAAAAATTAAGCCTCAACTGCTGATGACGGTGCATTATAGCAGTACTGGCCGACACAAGAGTGACAGTCACGATTGCAACGAATGTAAGTGAAGAGTCTCTCTATCCTGATGTCGCCATCTTGTTTTCTTTTCTTCGAGCAGGCTTCATCCTTGTGGCAAGCCCCCTTTCTTCTGCCCTCGTTGTAAATCGTGTCTCCGGCGTGAGCGATCGTTAGCAGCGTCTTCCAATCTCTCAATGTGAATGTCAATCGCCCTCATGTCAATTTTACAGACGTCCTCTGTTTTGCAGTCGCCCTCAAGCCATGTTCCCAGTGGTCACGTCCACGTACAGCAGGACCTTCGGAATCCTCCTATCAGCAGACTGTTGCTTGTCGTCGCAGTGAGTCAAAGCTGCAGTGTCATCTCCAGGGTGCAGGCCTGGGTAGGTTTTTATGAGAGATTCGAGGTTACCCATGCAGCACGTTTCCCCTCTACACGTTACCGATAGTGTCTAAGGGAAAAGGAGAATCCAGTACAGCGTGGAACTGACGTTATTCCGGCTCCGGATTTGTTCTCAGGGTTTACGCCCAAAGCCCTTCTTGTGATTGGGTATGGCTGCAAGACGGTGGAGGTTTAAATTCAGAGTTTTCTTTCTATTAAATGGACTACCCTCGCGGACTGACGAGTATCATCTTCCTGTTTAACTATTACTGAACGTAAATTAAAACAAATTTAATTAACAAGTAGGTATTGTCCGTCGTACAAAAACATTGATAGTAATTGTTTTTTCTTCGTTAAAAATAAATAAATGTGCAGAAAAAATCTACTTACCTTAAGGCTGATGGCGTGCGCCTGCCGATGTCATTGGCTGCACACTGCAAAGAACAAATAACGGGACAGTCTCATTCCGTCGCTTATAACAGTTCATGGAGTAGTTCGTATGTGATACCTATCTGGTTGATGGAATGACACTATGTGCTGGCTACAGACCGGACTACAGACCTGGCTACAGACTGGGCTATCGACGCATATAAAGTCAGTGGCAATGAAAACGAGGGAGAGAAGCCAACGTGGTGGTGGGGGGGGGAGAAAGAGGAGGAGGAACTTCCTGTCGGAGTAGATACTGCGGTTGTAATATCTGTTCCGTGCCGGGGGCGTTCTCTCACCGTCCCCCGTTGCGTGGACAGAATCCCCGGTCTTGAACCGTATCACCTGTGTTGCTATGACCGGCTATGACTAGCTTAGACAAACTCTAACCAGCTTAGACAAGCTATGATCATCTTAAACAAGCTGAGACCAGCTTAGACCAGTGTCCTGCGTGGGGCACTCAGGTCCGCACGTTAAAAACCGAGCTTGTGTCACAACCTGGCTCAGTGGGGGAGTCATAGTAAATCCCGGAAGCCGACGTGGTGGACGAGTGTATTTGCGTCTATTTGGACTTACGGCTCTGTGAATTTAAGACAGTTTACTGCAACAAAGTGAAAAATAAATTAAGATTTACTTGTATTTACGATATGCAAAACCAACTCTCTGATTTTCCCATTTGTTTATTCCCTTTTCAGATCAGTACACTGTTGTACTGTATAGAAAATTAAAAGTAAACTAGAAATGTTTAAAATGCTGTATGAGAGACATTAAAGTTTCCGGACAAGAAACTCGTTAGAAGCGTAGGATGTCTGAAATAGCGACCAGGTACAACTTTTCACTTAGCGATTAACTCGTTTAACATCTATTTGGAAGGGAGCCCGGTCGTTAAGTGGGGAGCAACCGGCTTTATAAAATACTTTGCTTTTAATTAAATTCTGGTCAATGAAAGTCTTTTTGAAGACACGTTTTCTGCTCGACAATTCATGTAGTCGAAATTTTCTCTATTAGAATTTAAAGAAATGACACATTTACGTGCCAGTCTTGCAATGGTAAATTTGTCATTAAAATGAACCAAGGAAAAACATAATTTATAGAATAAAAACTGTTTATGAGAAAAAATCGGGTTATTAGAAAAATGCAGGCGAAGTAAATTAAAAATGCCAATTAAATTCACTGCGCAGCCACGCCTCACTTAACAACTTGCCTGTTTAATGACACTTCAGATTTACGACTAGCTGTAAAAAGTCGAAAAATAAAAAATTAAACATTCAACGTGTCAGTATTATACTTTTTACGAACACTTTGATCGCAATCTTTCTTCAAAATGAATCCAAATAAGTAGAAATTAATATATGAAGTGAAAAATACGTAAAACTATTTTACATATCTGCAAGTCTAGCATTCGTTCATTCATCGAATATTGCTGCCACGTACGGTTTGGTTCTCCTGCTATATATTTAGAAATCCCTGATAAAATCCATAGAAGCATCTGCAATGTTATTGACCCTGACCTGGCATCTCAACTTCAGTCAGTTGTTCACCGCCGTAACGTCTGTCTTTTTCATAAAAGTACTTCATGGTATATATTCCGATGAACTTTGTGGCATTGGGGTTTCATTTTTAAAGTGTTTTCCCCCGCACTCCACAGACAAATTGTACATATGGGAACTAGTTCGGTCTACATAAAGAATTTGAGGCATAATGTTGTCTGTAGTAAGAATGGTAAGTAAGAATGTGTTGTTTTGTTGTAAGGAATACTGTGGAATGTTTGGCTCAGTAACTGTGCCTAACTAAAGATTAAAGACCAGCATTCACTTATCACCCATTTTGGCCTTGTGCCACATTTTTGCAATATCACAAAATAAATATAACTTTCCCGTATGGCATTGAGGTTTCATTTTTAAAGTGTTCTTTTATCCCCCAACCCAGAGAAACTTACCGCTTGTGGAACACATTTCCGGCTTCAAGCTTTCCAGTTACGTTTGATGTTTAAGAATTGAAGTACAAATTCAATCGATTTCTGACTTCTTAAATTATATTCTTTTATTGTGTTCTCTACTTAATAATGTTTTTTTTTCATATATTCTTATATTACTTTAAACTCAGTAACCACCTGCGTGTCAGTGGCTTGCTTGGGGTAAAATGTTTTAAAAAAAAAACCAGTTACCTCTACTGCATTTACTGAAGAAATTTACAAAATAAAGAGCCGATGTTTGAATGTGAGATCATTGCAAACGTTCGTGCATGACTGATATTATTAATATAAAATAATAACCGCAACTTATAAATGGCGTTTATTTTGGTTCCGATTTTTTGTGTCTTCTGGATCGAAACCTTGCATCGTTGGGTTTCCAGTCAGACTTTGCTGAATGTTGACGTTTTACCTACAAAGGAAAGTCTTAAAGATGGAGGATGAAAAGTGGCACTTTCGTCATATTATGGTCTAGGAATTTCGGAAAGGAATATGTGTTAGAACTTCGATAAAATCATTGAGAAGATTTATTTGGATACTGCTCCAACACTTCCGATGGTCAAAACGTTGGGTGGCAGATTTCGCCAGGGTGATTTTAGCCTAAAACGGTCAATCATGCTCCGGGCGAACTTCCTACGTCGGTAAAGACGCTGTGCTTACATTCGTGGAGAACAAACCGAAGATTTGAAAGGAAAAGAGTGTTAAGAGCTTGAAAATCAATATCTCAACTGCCTTTTGCGATTTGAAGAGACTTGTGTTTGAGAAAAACGGTCGATTTTGGCATATCGAAAAGATGTCATTTTTCCCCATGACAACGCAATTCCGCATGCTGTAAAACAGACCTTACAGAAGCTTAAAGAGTTTAAATGGGAAGCCCTACAGCATCCACCGTATTCTCCTGACTTGTTGACTTCTGGTTTTCATTTGTTCCGGTCTTGGTTAAAAGCCGTCTTGGTTATGATGATAAACTACATCCGCATCCTGGGTAAGACGATAAACTACATCCGCGCCCTGGGTATGACGATAAACTACATCCGCGTCCTGGGTAAGACGATGAACTACATCCTCGTCCTGGGTAAGACGATAAACTACATCCGCGTCCTGGGTATGACGTTAAACTACATCCGCGTCCAGGGTAAGACGATAAACTACATCCGCGTCCTGGGTAAGACGATAAACTACATCCGACAGCAAGGCCTCTGATCAGGAGGTTTTGAGGAACGTGGAACCACCCCGTAATTGCTGGTGTTCCCAGGTCCACCCTGACTAGGGTAGTAGCACATGTTAGGGTCCCAGATATGGGCAAATAGTTAACCCCGAAACTGAGTTCAAAACATTTTGAAAGTGCAGAAATAAGTTTTATTTGCAGAACTACTTTTCTGTAAAAACATATTAACTGCAATACATATTTGAAAAACAAAAACAAACTTAGCAACAATACATTTTTCAAAAATATATTACCAGCTATACATTGTTGACTGTCCTAGGTATGACAATAAACTACATCCGTGTCCTGGGCCAGACGATTAACTACGTCCAACAGCAAGGCCTCTGATCAGGAGGTTTTGAGGAGCGTGGAACTACCTCTTAATTGCTGGTGTTCCCAGGTCCACCCTAACCCAGGGTGGTAGCACCTGTTAGGGTCCCAGCTATGCGCAAATAGTTAACCCCAAAACTGGGGTCAAAGCACCATGAAAGTGTAAATATAGGGTTTAATACCAGAAATACTTTGTAAAAAATTATTAGCAGCAATACTTATTCAGAAAAAAAAAGATATTACCAGCAATACATGTTTGAAAATATATATATATATATATATATATATATATATATATATATATATATATATATATATATATTACCAGCAATAAAAATTTTGTCGGCATTAAATAACCCATTGAGGTTGATATGCCGTAAAACAAAGCAAGCCAAACCAAGCTATACATTTTTGAAGAAAAAAAAATATTACCAGCTATCCATTTTTGAAAAAAATATTATCGGCAATAGATTTTTGAAGAAAAATTTACTAGCAATAAACATTTTTCTCGGTATTAAATAACCCATAAAGGTTATGCCGTAAAACAAAACAAACAATTTAATAGACAACAAATTTGACTATGTACAATCAATCTAAACCCACCTCGCAAACTTTTTCCAACAACAAAAAACAGGAAGTATCTAAGAAAATGTCGTCAACAAGCTGGTAGAATGATGCATGGCAATTATTAAAAAGAATGAAGATTATGTACTTGACTATTTTTTTATTTTTTTGCACAAAAATTTCGTTTTCATTTCTAATCGGTTACAAATTTTTGTAATGATCTAATAATAGTACACTAATGTATAAACATTTCTAAGTAAATTATCAATATTACAAATGGTGTAAAAGGTATATTAGAGGTAAGTGTACCTGGTTGACACAAACCTATTAAACACTTATCATGTCGGAAATAGCGGTCAGGTACAACTACTCACATAAGTGATCAGGTCGTTGGGACAATATTTGGTCGTTAAATGAGGAGTGACTGATTATTATTGTTAATAATTCTATAATAGATATTATGTTGCTATAAAATCTTTAGGTTTGTCTAATTCTCCTCAGCAACAGCCTCGATATCAAAAAGGTTTATGAATTTCTCTCTTTCTTTTCATTATTTAAAATCGATCTAATATCCACGTATTTGTTGTTGTTATCACAACGTTCCGGCCATTGCACTCTCCAGCCTTCTCCAGGTGTCTGCCGATCCGGTAACTTTCATGCCATTTCGATCTGAACTCTTTATTCTGTCTACGCTTTTACGTTTTTTTTTCATTCCACGCCATATCGAAGAATATCTCTTTTTTTTTACTGCATTTTTTTTGTTAGTCATGTTTCTACTAAGTTTGAGACGTGAGCTTGTATAATGGAAAGAGAAATCGGAGGGCAGAGTTCGAATTCCAGTAGGCTCCTTTACCTTCACTTACACGCAAATATACTAGGGAAAGGTATGAATCCATCTACTCTCCTCAAGTTATAGGTTAAATATTTGACATTTTATCTGGAATAATCACTGTTATTATTCTTAAGAAAATTATTAATGCAAAAAAAAAAAATTCTTACAATCCCAAAATATAACTTTCGATTTTATATAATCCACAAAGGGTTGATAATCCGTTAAAAATCAATCAACTAGTGATTCTAAGCCACGAAACAATAGAGATGGAGAGCTTATATTGAATCCATTGTGAAGTCTGCTGCTAGGAAAGTTAGTTCATGGTGTCGTGTCAGAAGATTTTTTTCTCGCCAGAATCTATCTTACACCTTTATAAACCTACCATTCGTCGGTGCTTATCTGGTCTTGTGCTTCTGCATATCTAGAGATTCTGGGCAAAATCGAAAGAAATGTATGCTATTTTATTGGTCCTAACCTTGCATTAGTTAATTTCTTACTGTCGTTGTTTTCCTCTTTTTTTTCTATGAATATTTCTCACGGTAATTGTACTAATAACCTCTCCTCCTTGGTACCTTGGCCGCATGTATTTAAGTGTACTACGAGGAGGCTCGTTGGAATGATGGATAGCGGCACGGATTGAGGAATCGGAGAGCCGAGTTCGAATCCATTACATTCACATACGCGCTAATACACTTAGAAAAGGAATGAATCGACTTCTTCTTCTCCCCCTAGCTATGCGTAAATAGCAGGACAGACAGGGTTCTATAGCCTTGGATGTCAACTGGTCTACCGCAGAAAGAAATGGCAACCTACTGCGGGTAAACAATCTGCCTCGTCAGTTATGTATCAAAAGATACATGATCGCCTAAGTGTGTATCACGCATGGCACATAACGAACTGATTTACTTTCCAGTCGCATCCATTACATTCACATACGTGCTAATACACTTGAAAAAGGAATGACTTCTATTCTAACCCCGCTAGCTATGCGTAAATAGCAGGACAAACCGGGTTCTATAACCTTGGATGGTAACTGGTCTACCGCAGAAAGAAATGGCAACCTACTGCGGGAAAAAAATCTGCTTCGCAGTCGTGTATCGAAAGATGCATGATCACCTACGCGTGTATCACGCATGGCACATAACTGACTGACTAACTAGATTGGTAGCTTATTATCAATTAACAGTTAGTTGTATTGTAATAGTTTCTCGCACTTCTAACCTGCGAAACTCTCTACCGGCTTCTTGCTTCTCTGTCAGCTAAGAACTTCAAAAATCAATCACCTATTGATTCTGAGCCACCAAATACGCGAATCAATACAGCTGGAGAGCTTATATTGAATCAGTTGCGAAGTCTGCTGTTAGGAAAGTTGCCATCTTTTGTTTTCCTGAAACTTGTTCTTTTATCGTACTTTCTCCTCATTATCGTTTTCTCATTCTCTTTCACACTCAATAACCCCCTTGCGTCTTAGTGGCATTATCGCCTTACTTCAGGTGAAATGTATGAAAATTAAAAAAAAAAAACAACAAACAAACACATTTCTGTTGTTTCAAGTCTCTTCTTCATCTGTGAGGCGATTGTCCGCTATTCACTGGCATATAGGAGGACATATATTGCATAAGTCTCTTTCTTTGTTTATACCGGAATTTTACATGAAACACTAATGTAAACATAATTTACATAAGCACTCTTTTTCTTTGCTACTAACGAAATGTTACGCTCTGCTAAAAAACAACAACAGCAGCAGCAGCAGCAGCGACAACAACAAAAATAATCTACTGTTTCACTTCCTATTCTTGTTTACAACTGTAATCTGTGGCCTTTTATTCATCAGTGTGAAGGGAACGGTCTCTATTTCAAAGTCTCGAAATATCTTGCATTTCCTTTTCTCAAAGACAGTTTCTGTTTTCTGGCCATACGATATGTTTATACGATCGGAATTAAGTGGCTTGCATAATTCACAGTGCATCGCTCTCCGACCCCCATCACCACCACCACCACCACCGACAACAACAACCTCCAAATTGCTATGTCTACTTTCCTACACTGTTTAGACCAGTTCGCAGCATTCGGTAATTATCTCTTGCGTCGCTTCCTTTGACTTTTGTCTTGCCTCGTCGTACGCTTTCTCTCTGCCCGCTTCTCGCTCTCCCCATACAAACGACATTTACTGACGTTCCGATTATTTCTGCCTTGACACACGTTGTCCAGACTCTCTTGTTTTGCAGTGGTTATTATAAGTCATTAGCTTGCTTTGGTGAGGTTATTACAAGTGACTCACATGCTTTGGTGTGGTTAATACAAATAATCTACTTGTTTTGGCAGCGCTATTACAAATAATTCATTTGTTTTGCAGTGGTTATTACAAGTCATATGCTTACTTTGGTGAGCTTATTACAGGTGACACACTTGTTTTGGTGTGGTTATTACAAATAATCAATTTGTTTTGGCAGCGCTATTACAAATAATTCACTTGTTTTGCAGTGGTTATTACAAGTCATTCGCTTACTTTGGTGAGGTTATTACAAGTAACACACTTGTTTTGAAGTGGTTATTACAAGTCATTCGCTTACTTTGGTGAGGTTATTAAAAGTGACACACTTATTTTGGTGTCGTTATTACAATTAACTTTCTTGTTTTTGGTGAGGTTATTACGAAAAATTCACTTGTTTTAATGTGGTTCTTACAAGTCATTCGCTCGTTTTGGTGAGGTTATTGCAATTAACTCGCTTGTTTTGATGCCGTTATTACAAATAACTCTTCTGTTTTGGTGCGGTTATTACAAATAACTTACTTGTTTTCGTGTGGTTATTACTCGTCATTTTCTTATTTTAGTGCGGTTATTACATGTAACTTGTTTGTTCTGATATAGTTATTACATATAATTCACTTGTTTTGGTGATGTAATTCAAATAATAGTTTTGGTGTGGCAATTACAAATAATCCACTTGTTTTTGGCAGCGCAATTACGAATAATTCGCTTGTTTTGGTGAGGTTATTACAAACGGCTTGTTTGTTCTGGTGCGGTTATTAAAATTAAAACGCTTGTTTTGGCGGCGTTATTACAAATAATTCACTTGTTTTAGTCATTTGCTTGTTTTGGTGAGGTTATTACAAATAACAGGCTTTATGTGCACTTGAAATTTCAACAGTCGCTTCCTGATATTAAGTGTATGTTTCCTTTTTGTACCCATTTTCTCAAAGACATCGCCGTTTCTCACATGTTTCGTCCATGGTATTCTCAGCATCCTTCTGTAGATCCATATTACACTTACCATAAGACATTTCTTTATCTCTGAGGAGATTGTCCAGCTTTCGCTGCCATATAGTAGAATTGATATTACGTAACAGTTCATTATCGTTTTCTTTGTTTCTAACGAAATTCTGCTTAATTCTTAACTCTTAATTCTTTGCTTAGCTTTTGGAAGGCATCATTCGTTATCCCAATGCGCCTTCAGATTGCGGTGTCGCATTTTTCGTCCTTTACGAAAACACTTCTCAGATATTTCATTTTAATTTTTCAGGGCTCATATGTCCGGTTCAGGTAATTTACGGCATTCTTTTTATCCTTCGTTCCGAATCATACTTCAATGAAAACAGACAAGCATAAACCAGATAGCAGGGATCTTCTTGCAACGTTACAGGCTCGTTGTATTTTGGTTGGGTGATGTTGTGACGACGTTAATGTAATGTCGAAGTCAAATATTTTCCTGACCTCAACATGACCGCTCAAATATTTTTTTATTTTCATTTATTTATCTTTATCTGTTCCCAGTTTCTTCCGCAACAAAAGGATAGCACAATGTTGTGAGATTCAAACCTGGGGCTCATAGAAAGGGAACATTCTTACAATTCAGCGACATGAACATTATAAATATTTTATTTGCACTAGTGATAACAACAAATGAGATCATCCAAAAGCAAGTAGACAAGGAAAAAAAGCAGTGGATGACAGATGAAATTCTTGATATAATGAAAAGAAGGCAACAATGCCATGTTATAGTATAGAACATAGTAGGGTAAAAAAAACAGTTAGAAACAAATACAGACAAATTAAAGAGGAATAGGCCAGTGAAAAGTGTGTGGAATGAGTATAATTAGTGAGGCAGATTAAGGAATAATAAGAGAAGTAACAGGGTAAAAGATGTATACATGGACAGGACGCAAAAAATCAACCTGCTCACTTTATGGTAAAGTTGGGAAATGCCGTAACAGAAAATATTCCCCACTAGTCTGATAACAAGAAAAAAACATCTGTATTTTTTTATTTTTATTGAGAATCGCTGATTTTAATTAAGAATCCACGTTCTAATATCTTTCAGGAATTTATTATCAATTTTTGTTGCGGTTTTTTTTTTCTGTTAATGAAGCCACCTTGCGTGGAGCCTATAAAAACTCACAACCTCTGTATAATTTTGCAGAGACGTTCTATAAACGTAATTTTGTTTCCTGGAAAAGGACGTAATATCCTTCTCAGTAAATATTATTCCTGATGGTCAAAGACTAAATAAATGTTATCAAGATGCAAAATATGGTGTTGTCATATAGTAACTGCGGACAAAATCTTGCTACTGATAACATAAAAAATTACCAAGACGTCTACTCAAACACGTGTATCCACTGAAATATAACGTTTAAAATAATCAGAAATAATCCATGATATCCAACAGTTCCTTAGAAATTGTTTTGTTTACAATTCGAATACAAAAATTAAAGTCTTCTTTTAACTATCTCACTCCTTAAAAGTGTGTTTCTTTTTTTAATTATTTCACACTCAATAACCCCTTGCGACTTAGTGGCTTTATTGCATTGAGGTTAAATGACTTATTTATATATATATATATATATATATATATATATATATATATATATATATATATATATATATATATATATGGATTTTAAAATTAAATACATATAAACTAGGGTTAAATAAAGACTTGGGTATTTTAAATCTTTATAAATATTTCAATAGTTAAACAAAAGTTTTTTTAGATATAGTTAAAAAAAAATGTTAAACAACATCTAAAATATTACTACAGCTAGATTTACGTTAGAAATATTCAAACACAGTTGCATTCCATATCACGTGACGTCCGCGTCTCACAACGGACGCTACTTAATGTAAACAAACTTCTGAAAACAGTGATTTCTGATGAAAGATCGAGGCCGATCTAAAATATCAAATATATATATACATATATATATATATATATATATAAATATAAATAAATACTTTCACAAAAAAAACATTCAATTTTTTTTAATTTGCAACTTTTCAGTTGTTGTTTCTATATTATATATATCAAATATGTGGTGCAGTTCAATTTATATTACATTGAATCATTCATACAAAAAGTAGATTAGTAAAGTTAATGATATAAAATGGCGAAAATTCTTCGCAAACAAAATTTTAAATTTGCATTAACCTACGAACACTCAAAGCAAGTTTTTATCCGTTAACAATAACACATTTGCAAAAAAATCATTTCGATTCGCATTTAATCTTTCGTCTCCGCTACTACTTGGATTTACTAAAAACAAAATAATTTCCATGTCGGATGATGACTGTATGTACAGTTGAAAAAGTACTAGCAGATTAAAAAAAAGACCCTTACACAACAGTGTGTGTAAAAAAGCTAACCTTTTTGACAGCAACATTATAAGACTCCTGATCTGGCATCTCGGCTTCGGACACTTTGCCATCACTGTAATGTAGCCTCACATTGCCTTTTCAATAAATATTCTCCCGGTAATTTTTCTTATGAGCTTTTCTCATTGGTCACTTAACTTCACGAATTGAAGTGCAGTACTAGATTCGTAGATAGGTCTCATGATTTCAGTGCTTAAAGTACTAGCTGTAGCCGCAAGTTCTATGCTAATTCCTTCTTCTTTTTCACTTCTAGCTTGGGTTACTCTCTTCTAGCTTCCTGTTTTCTTTTCAACTATGATCTTCAAAAGTTTAAATGCAATGTTAATCGTCTTCTTGAGACACAATCTACAACTACAGAGGAAAATGAGTGACATCGTTGAATTTACTTGAACAAATCAATAACACAATATGAGCTTCGGACAGTTTATCAACGACTTCAAGGGCAATGCTCTACAACTTATACGAAATTGGAAAAATACAGTAAACGATTAAGCAGACAGACCTTGTCGGTTCTTTTTAATCAAACTTGTTTATATATATATATATATATATATATATATATATATATATATATGTCATCCACAGACAGTACTGTTTCGCTGTATCACAGCTCCTCAGTGCGACAAGACTTCCGAATGCCTCAAGCCAGGATTGAAACACAACTAATTTGGTGTCAGCCAGAGCTATCTTCACTCGGTAGAGTTACACAACTAAATCTAGCGTATTGTTTTTACAAATGTAAACAAATGCCAATCAGCCAAAGTGCTCCATTCATTTTACTGAAGAGCTTTGCATTATTGCAGGTGGCTGTTGTTTATAGAATTAGGTTATCACTCAACAGTGCTCAATTGAAATGTATTTTCAAGAGCTAAATTATGTCATTCACAGACAGTACTGTTTCGCTGTATCACAGCTCCTCAGTGCGACTAGACTTCCGAATGCCTCCAAGTCAGGATTTAAACACAACTAATTTGGTGTCAGGCGCAAGGTCAGGTGAATAAGGTGGATGGCACAAAGTCTCCCACCTAAGTTGCTGTATGGTATCCCTGACCACTCGCGCGACATGCGGCCTGACGTGGTAATGGAGGAAAAGCACACCTTTGCGATTCACCAGTGGTGGCTCCTTCTGGCGCAATGCATGTTGCACACGTTTCAATTGCTGCGAGTACAGGTCTCCAGTGACCGTTTGGCCCGTTGGTAGCAGTTCATAATGAATCACTTGACGACCTGTCCACCAAAGACAAAGCATAATCTTGCGTGGGTGCATAGGCGGTCTTGCGGTGTGAGGGACAGCATCCTGAGGAGACAACCAATGACTGCAACGCTTGGGAGTTTCGTACAGAACACACTTTTCATCACTGGTAAGCAGTCGATTGAATAAGGATGCGGTAATCTTTTTAATCTGCAAGTACTTTCAACTGTACATTTAGTCATCATCGGGCATGGAAATTATTTTGGTTTTAGTAAAATCCAGGTAGTATCAGAGACGAAAAATTGCAGATTAAAAAAAGACCTTATACAGCATGTAGTTATTTAAAACAAGAATCATAACATTCATCGAGTGATTCGTAGTTTAATGCAACGTTAAAAATTTTGTTTGCGAAATGATTTCGCCATTTCATATCATTAACTTTATTAATTTACTTTTTGTATGAATGATTCATTGTAATATAAATTGAACTGCACCATATATTTGATATATATATATATATATATATATATATATATATATATATCAATTATGTGGTGCGGGTTCGATTTATATTACACGAATCTTTCATACGAAAAGCAGATAATGAAGTTAATGATATGGCAAGATTCACTCTCGCAAACAATGTTTAATAATAAAATACATTAACCTCGAATCCGTTAATAAATGGTATGATCCTTGTTTATAAATTCCGGTTTTATCAGGTCTTTTTTTTACTACTAACTTAGCTTTCAATCGTTGAATTTTTTTAAATTTTAAAATTGTGCGTTCTTGTACTAATATAGTAATATGAGAATTCTTTTGTAGAAGTAGGTTTTTTTAGTAAAGGTGGCATGAACTAAATTGTTCAATAAATAGAGGAATGTCACAGTTATTATCAGGAATTCGCACGTCGGATCGGTTAATATCAATTATGTGGTGCGCATATTCAACCTCAGCGTCGTGACTGCACGCTCCAAAAGTATTCTTACAGTTAACAATATCACATTTCTAAAAAAAACACTTCCTTCAGATTACATTTTATCTTTCGATGTCCTGTTATTACCTGGATGTAAAAAACTTACCTATTTCCCTACCTCAGGATGATCGTATGAAACGATTGAAAGCTAAGCTAGTAGTAAAAAAAAAGACCTGATAAAACCGGAATTTATAAACAAGGATCATACCATTCATTAACGGATTCGAGGTTAATGTATTTTATTATTAAAAATTGTTTGCGAGAGTGAGAGTGAATCTTGCCATATCATTAACTTCATTATCTGCTTTTCGTATGAATGATTCGCGTAATATATATATATATATATATATATATATATATATATATATATATATATATATATATATATATATATATATATATATTACAATATGCGAATTCCAGGCGAAAATCATTAAAAAGAACATAAGTAAACTGCGCTTCCGAATTTTGTTTTCTCTGCACTAAACATTAACGTTCATGTATGGTGCCAATAAAACAACATCGTCCGCTCCGAAATGATTCTCGCTTCCTTCCCATTTTGTTGTAACGTGACTGGTTCCAGTGTTGAACGCACCGATCATAGCAATCTCATTGACGTGTTTTGCTAGCATGTCCTGATTGGTCCTTATCGAATGACGTCATTGTTTTGTAGCCGCCGGATACAAACAACTTTATCGGAGTCTCTTTAGATAAAACACAAAAAACAAAAAAAACAACAGAATATCCCATGTATTTTTGTGCGTAATTGCGATCGATTCTTTCTCTCTGTGTTTCTTGTTTGCAGAGATTTCAGCATACGAATTTGTTGGCATGGGCTTGTAGAGATCCGATTGTAGTTGAGTGGTTAGCGAGCAGGTGTTAGTCACTTCGAACTGGAAATGTGTTTTATCCGCACGCCCACTTAGAGGAAATATGGCACAAGGCCTTTCGAGAGCATCATATTTTCTTACTTATCTGTATCATTGTTGCGTATATGGTTACGGGTCCGTTTTTGCAGGTATGAATGAGAGAGTATTAGCATATGCTTTTACATTAGTATAGGAGCCAATTAGATACAATGTGTCATTACGTCTATTTGCATGACATCTAAGATCTATACACATCACGCTAATGAAGGTGTTCATAAAAACTACAGTTACCACGCTCAGAATTACTTAAGAGTAGAGTAAAAATAAATGAAAAAATAGCTCTTGGAGTTATTAAAAAAAGAACGGAATCAATTATCAAACTTATACTTTGAGAAACTTTTGCAACGAATGGTAAAATTTGGTGCTCCGGTCAGCACGGCTAAAGGATGTTATTTTGCCATAATTAAATTTCTAATAAAATCATGTCTCATTTTTTTGTAACCATGTATAATAATTTTCTCTTATTTAAAGTACAAAACAACTACTTTCGGAGCGAATTTAAAAAATTATCAAGGGTTACCTTAAACTTATGAATATTAGTGTACATACATATATATATATATATATATATATATATATATATATATATATATATATATATATATATAGCTGTGGATGACACCAAATTAGTTGTGTTTAAATCCTGACTTGAAGTATTCGGAAGTCTAGTCGCACTGAGGAGCTGTGATACAGCGAAACAGTACTGTCTGTGAATGACATAATTTAGCTCTTGAAAATACATTTCAATTGAGCACTGTTGAGTGATAACCTAATTCTATAAACAACAGCCACCTGCACTAATGCAAAGCTCTTCAGTAAAATGAATGGAGCACTTTGGCTGATTGGCATTTGTTTACATTTGTAAAACAAATACGCTAGATTTAGTTTTGTAACTCTACCGAGTGAAGATAGCTCTGGCTGACACCAAATTAGTTGTGTTTCAATCCTGGCTTGAGGCATTCGGAAGTTTAGTCGCACTGAGGAGCTGTGATACAGCGAAACAGTACTGCATGTGAATGACATATATATATATATATATATATATATATATATATATATATATATATTCTCTTTCAGATTTGGCGGACATTTGGGTGATATTATTTTTCATATACATAATTGCCATGACTTAAATCCAATAGAGAAATAAATAATTTTTCACTAATAACAGTGATTTATTTCCTGCTGACTTTGATCCGTCTTAACGAAACACATTTTATATGTGTATATATAATAATCATAATATATATATATATATATATATGTATAATAATAATACAATATGGTAATCCGTATGGAATTTCCAGAAGGATATAGATCCACGGAGAGTCAAGTCAAAAGACATAGCAATATATATATATATATATATATATATATATATATATATATATATATATATATATATGAAGAAATATAGTTTTATGTTGTGCCATATTTATGGGATAAAATACTCAATATCAGATATAAAACGTATGTAAATATAAATATAAAAATGAACATTGAAGTCAAAACTCGGAGGCGACAGTCTGTTTCACGCTGGAGGCAATTGTCAGGCCGCCTGACGATTGCGTCCAGCATGAAACAGACTGACGCCTCTGGGTGTTGACTTACATGGTCACTATATATATATATATATATATATATATATATATATATATATATATATATATATATATATATATATGTTAATGTATACTTTATCAGAAAACTTTCTTTTGAACATCTTTCGTTAAATAAGGCAGACGAGGAAAATTAATATAATTTTGATTTAGTTTTTTCACTGTTCTGACAAAGGGAGTACAATTCTTTTTACATATTTTTTATTGTCCTAAGAGCTTTCGGTCGTTACTTCTTTAGGCACGAAACGAAAAAACGTAAGAACGTTGGAAAAACTAAATAAAATATTAATTAAATTTTCTTTGCCTGCTATATATATATATATATATATATATATATATATATATATATATATTCTTTTAAGCATATCATCCCAAGCAGGGCGGGAGTGTCACGAGTAAGCAAGGGGTTACAGAGAGTGAGAGCAAGAGTAAACTGGGGTGTTTGAGGAAAGGATAAAGAGAAGGACGGAGATCAAGATCAAGGAATCACAAATGTCGATTGACATTACATTGGAATATGTGAAGATTATAGTTATCAGGGAAGCAAGTAAGAGGGAGTTCCACTGTGGGGAAGTGCGAGATAAGAAGTTGTTGGAGTAGACGAAACGGCTATATTTAACTTGTTTGGTAATGAAAGGGTTGGACCGAGATGCCAACCTAGTAGCAAGCTCAAATTAATACAGTTTGGGAACCATTGAATATAGCTCGTCTGAGCAGTTAGCGATGTATATATATATATATATATATATATATATATATATATATATATATATGTATATATATATATATATATATATATATATTTAATGATTCATCGAGTCTGAAACCTCTACAGAATGCAGAAAGCACTGGACGGCCGTTTCGTCCTATATTTGGGCCTCATCAGCAGTGCGCATCCACTACCGAGAATTGAAACCCTGACAGTTAGGTTGTGAAGCAAACACCATACCAACTGTTTCAACGGGCCTCGGTGACGAAGAGGTAGCAAATCAGACTCAATATAGCGCTGCTCACTCACAAATTCCTTGGTGGAACTCTACTGAGATTCACTTTAACTATAGGACGGTGCCTCCCGGAGCCACGACTACTATGACCACGCCGCGCACTCCAGAGCATTAGAAGCCAGTTCAAGCAATGATATACAATTTGAAATTATTAGAAGAAATTGATAATTATATTTAATGATTCATCATATATATATATATATATATATATATATATATATATATATATATATATATATATATATATATATATATAAATATATAAACTTTTATTGAAGAAAAGTAAATTACTGTAGCTTAAGATGGCTTAAATCAACGTTGTCTAACGAGTTTCGGTAATTGTTAAATCTTAAATTCGAGTGGATAAGACGGCATGGAATAATTGAGTGACCATCACGATCGCCGGCCCTAAAATCAGTAGACTTTTTCTTCTAGTGGTATGATAAAAGATATTGTTTACAGCCTCATTCTGAAAAAAAAAATTCCTGAATTAAGACAAGCAGTTAATGATTAATTTTCTTAAATTAATATATGTGTCAAGTGGTTTGTAGAATTATTGTTAAGGCTAAGCGTTGTATTGAGCATGAAGGGAAGAATTTTGAATGTCATAAATAGTTTGTTAGTCATAATAATAGTCATATTTGTTAGTCATATTGTTAGTCATAATAATAGTCATATTTCGATGTGACAATTTTTTTTCAATAAATATAAGGAGAACGTTGCCGCACCCTGTTTACATATATATATATATATATATATATATATATATGTGTGTGTGTGTGTGTGTGTGTGTGTGTGTGTGTGTGTAAAGTAACACTCATGTCCACACTCACAGATTAGACCGATATTAGTTGAAAATACATCTATATTACATAAAAACATTAAGAAGCAAAAAGTAAACATCCTTGAAGCCCTTTATATAAGAGAGGTAATGCCCCAAATAAATAAAATCAATTATGACTGTAGCAACAAATCCTTAAATGCTTATGAAGAAATAAAATGTTATATACGTATGAGCAAAAACAAAAAAGTTACTCCACTTACACTGAAAAAGACCCAGAAGAACACGTGATCTTTGAGCTTTGAAACCTAGAACGCTACATATGGAGTAAAAAAATAAAAAAAGGAACAGTAAAAATGTTTAATTTCACAGAAACACAAATACATACTCACGGACAACTTAACCCCCTGTAGATGGCCTTGGATGAGAGTGAAATTACTTGGGCAAATAAAAACTATTCACAAGAAAATTTTGGTATTTTTCTTACTGAATTCTCTAAATCTACCAAAAAATTAATCCGCAAACTTGAAAGTATCACAATGAAAACTAGTCGACATGTGTCTAAATTATTTAACCAATGCTGTTTGAATGAAAATATGCTGCCTAAATATGCACAATTAAAAATTTCGTTCTGGAGAGATGAATATTTTTATATTCATGAAATAAATTATAACGGAATGGATTTCTAAGGAACGTCTGTAATTATGATTATTATATATACATATATAAAGGGTGTTTCGTTAAGACGGATTATATAAAGGTTGTTTCATTAAGACGGATCAAAGTCAGCAGTAAATAAATCAGTGAACAATTATTTATTTCTCTATTGGATTTAAGTCATGGCAATTATGTATATGAAAAATAATATCGTCCAAATGTCCGCCAAATCTGAAAGAGAATATATATATATATATATATATATATATATATATATATATATATATATATATATAACAAAGAATGTATTTCGCTGAACACGGTCGACCATTGTATTTCTGGAAGTTAACGCTTTTAAGGCCTTAAGTTGCCTTAACATTTAGAGTGCTGGATTGGGCAACGCCAGTCCAGAAAATGGTCGCAATACTCAATTTTTGGTGTTATATACAATCTTATAATGATATTGAGTATTTATGCATTGTTTGCATTCGTACTTTGATAATTTACTTAATATTTATTTCCATTATTAATTATTATTTTATTTATTTTTATTTTATTTAATTTTTATTTCAGTTATTTATTCATTTTTAAGGGTTGGTATTTACATTTGTTTTGTTTAATGTATTGCCTTTGTGGTACGTATCTAAACAATAACATTACATATCCTTAATCTGTGTCTATTTGCTGTTTATCATATTTTATAATTTCTATCTTGATCTCTGACCAAGCTTTAATATATTGAAACATGTCAGATTAAGGTCTGTTCCTATTTTTTCTTTATCCTGTTATACATACATACATATATACATATATACATACATATATTTGTGCATTTAGGCAGCAAATTCAGACTTAGGCTTTTGATTAAATAAATTACAGACATTATATCTACTAATTTTTAACAAAATCCGTTCATACTCACGAATAACCTTCCGTGTATTGATGTTGAAGGATGAGAGAAATGTGCTATAGCTGTTTAAATTTCTTCTATTTTCATTTCCCAGATACTTTCGATCTTTTTCCGATACTATCTTTAATGGTGCAAGTAATACAAAACTATATGTCTATATTTCTGAGATGAGGTATAATTACATTATTTACATTATTCGGACTATTGTCCTCATCTTTGTCGCCATATTTATTACTAATAATAATGTAATAAATATGGCGGACAAAGATGAGGACAATAGTCCGAATAATGTAAATAATGTACAAAACTATATGTTGTTCATTAGTATAAGTATTTATACAAAGTTGTGCGTTGTTATACATTACCGTAATTTTTTTCATTATGCTTTAAAATGCAAAGCACTTGACAATGTGCTGAGCGTTCATTAGAACGTGAAAAAATTACCCATTATGGATTTTTTCTCTAGGTTATAATGACATGTGCAGGTGCGCGTTAAAGCGTGAAAAAGCTGTTCTTTTACAGGCATTACAGAACATTACTGGAGTATTCATAGTTGATTACATAGGTATGTATATAGCTATTACTATATTTTTATTTCAGGAAATTATGATAGAATAATTTTTAATATTTTTTTAGCGAAATTTAAAAAAAAATCGTTACCTCTTTTCCGACATTTAAAGATGGGGCAGAAGGTCAGAATGAACAATATACTTGTGGGTATGTCTCGATTAATTTATTTTAGTATAGAGTTTGCTATCCCTGTCGCTGATTTTAAGTTTTTCAGTAATATTTTTACCAGTTTCATTAATTTTGTCAACTAAATTAACAATATTATTGTCTTAATCACCTTATCCCCTCCCCTATTTTAACATTCGGAAAAGACGTAACGATTTGTTTTTTAAATTTCCCTAAATAAATTTTAGCACCAGTTACCAACCATCGTCTGAGCAACTAAAATCATAGTATTGAAACATGAAAGCTTTTGTGTAACAGTTTCAAAATGTTTTTATTAAAATCTCTTCTAAAAATATAATAATAATATGTTGCTCTACTTTGTATTGAGCACTTTAAAAAAAAAATAAATGCTACGAAATGTGGATTCTTACACCATTTGTTCATTACCTGATTTGGCCTGATTTTTACATTTATAAACTCTACAGGTTATTTTTGTTTTATTTTTTACTTTTATTTAATTTTTTACACGAGTATTGAACACTTTTTATTACTACTGATCCTGGTCTGATTCAACTCTGTAACCTTATATATATATATATATATATATATATATATATATATATATATATATATATATATATATATATATATATATATATATATATATATATATATATACTTTTGTGAAGAACAAACAACTTGCGAAAAACAACTAGACCTTAGACAAGAAGGAAATGCCGAAAGAGTAATGAAAAATGACCAAAAACAAACATCTACCTACGCAATAATTTAATGTGCTCAACACTACATATATATATATATATATATATAGAGAGAGAGAGAGAGAGAGAGAGATAGATAGATAGATAGATAGATAGATAGATAGATAGATAGATAGATAGATAGATATTGCTAAGTTTTGTTATATTTATAGCGGAAGAAATTGCATGTTCAATTATAAAGTCTAAACATTTTATTCATATGAATAAAAAATGATATCAAACTCAAAAAATCCCAGGGGCGGGACATCCCGCAGGCAGCACCGGTTTTAGGGATGGGTCTGGAGTTATTACTCGCTTCCTGAAGCATCATTCAAAAGGGAAGTGCCGAGGGGTCTTGAGCAGTTTCTCCACGGTGTTGCGTTAAACCTACTTTCAACGTTGACCATGTGTCACATTCGGTACCGACTGAAAAATTAACATATAAATAAAATCTAGCATGAAAGCTACATTGAAGCATGTAAGTTGTAGTCACCAGTGTTGTTGACTCCTGTACCCACAGTCTCTATCTCTGTCAGGCTTACCATATATATATACATATACATATATATATATATATATATATATATATATGTGTGTGTGTATATGTGTGTGTATGTATTTTAGCGTTTTGTGTGTATATAGATATTGAATTCGATATATGTATATATATATATATACATATATATATATATATATATATATATATATATATATATATATATATATATATATACATAAATATATATATACTCACACACACATATATATATATGTCTGTGTGTGTGTGAGTGTGTGTATTTAGGCAGCAAATTTTATTTTGTTATGTCTAATTGAATAAATTACGAACATTATGTCTGCTCATTTTTATCATAATCCTTTCATATTCACGAATATATTTCCGTATATTACAATCAAATGGGGAAAGAAATGCACTGTAACAGTGAAAATCACTTTTATTAATGGGAAGTACTTTAAGAATAAAAATGATACATGGCACAGTGGATAAAGGCGTTAGTTAGATCCAGTGACAAGACCCAAAGCGTGTGAGTTCAATACCTGGTTATGGCGGTGGAGAACTTGGCGAGGGGAATTAACAGGTGATAACTGACATCCATTAGAAATGGCATGTGGAACTAGAACAGTCTCCTCCAGTGAGCAAAATAAACCACCTGAAGAAGGTCGGAGCGTACAACGGCCGAAACGTTTTAATAAATATGGCGACAAAGATTAAGACAATAGTCCAAGTAATGTAAATAGTGAACGTAGGTCCTAGTATAGATCCTTGCAGAATACCTGGATTTAAGTAGAAAGATCAAAAAGTGTGGCCGTTCATGACACCTTTCATTTCGCCATTTGATAAATAAGACAGAATCAGTTCAAAAATTAGTCCAGAAATACTATGACCTTCCCAGTCCTGAGTAAGACGAGAAAGTCCGTCCAACAGCAATGCCTCTGATCAGGAGTTTTTGAGGAGCATGGAATCACCTCTTAATTGCTGGTGTACCCAGGTCCACCCTGACCCGAGGTGGTAGCACCTGTTTGGGTCCCAACTATGGGCAAATAGTTACCCCCCCCAAAAAAAAAACTGGGGTTAAAGCACTATGAAAGTGTAAAAATAGGTTTCAATGCTAGGAATTCTTTTCTAGCAATAGACGTTTGAAGAAAAAAATATTACCAACATTACATTAATACCAGCTATATATTTTGGAAAAAAAAGTTGCAAGCTATACATTTTTTGAAAAAATTATTACGAGCAATAAAATTTTCTCGGGATTAAATAACACATTGAGGTTGATATGCCGTTAAACAAACCCAACCATGACCTTTCGACTTATGAAGAATGCCAATCCCTGTCAAATAACTTCAAAACATCCAAAGCACCACCACAAGCTTCACTTAAAGCCTGATAGAAGCTTTTACCAGTAATCGTTAACACATCCACACTTGACCTAGAGAAGTGAAAGATATATTGCTTATCTGAAAGAAGTCACCGCGATGCGAGATTCTTAGCCTATTCAGAGTTAATTAGAACCTCTAGTACATTGTCAAAAAACAGTAGAAGGATAATGGACCGACATTTAAAAGGATCAGACGGTTCGCCCGAGTTTTTAAAGAATAGAACTACGGAAAAGAATTTCGAAAAAGCGGAAAAAGCAACAAGACAAGAGTTTAGAGAGAGCATGAGACAGTTCAAGAGCATATTGCTTAAGGACTATTCCAGGGATACCGTCAAGTCCACATGCTTTATAAGGATCCAGTTTAGAAATGACAGCAGAAAACATGGACGGACTTATATTCATTATCAATCACTAGAGATTCAGTGGAAAGCCAGGTAAAGATACTCCAGTTGAGTCAAGAGTAGAATTTAAGGATAATTTAAGAGTAAGACAGTCGGCTTTATTCGCAGATATTAACACCTCAAATTGAGTAAAGGGAGGAAGAATTGAAGACTCATTTTTATTTAACACTATTACAAAGCCAGCAGTAGACATGTGTACCAAACATGTTCGAGTCTATCATTCTATAAGCAAACAAAGACTTAACCTCTCTGAAGACACGTTCACAATTGATTTTGAGCAGTTACAAATAAGTGCCTGTTGTGATCGCAATTATCACGCTGGTGCATCCGGTAAAAGTTAGTCGCATGTGTTATAGCGCTAGAATATGCTGGTGGGAACCAAGAAGATTGTGTGGCTTCACCTGATATTTGTGAGAGGGTACAAAAACATCAACCTTTAACCCAAGAAGAAACCTCTGTGGTACAATTATCACTATGATAGTTAAGAATATTAATCCAAATAGCGTCTCGAATAAAGTGAAGAAATGAATCCCAATCAGTACGCTGGTAACAGAAAGAATAGGAGGTCTCTTTCTCATAGACGAATCGAATGAAATATCAACAGATACCAGAGGTGGCGGGGGGGTCGAAACTGTCAAGATTTGCGATGCTCTGCAGGGGCTAGGAGAGGATATAGGGAACAAATCAAGTAAAAATGAATGAATAGATGTTTTTAAGGAAAACATTAGGGAAATCCACTATTTGACTGAGAGACTGAGAAATGGAAAAATAAAAAGTCTGAATACCGGCAACATTAGTAACATTAGAATTATGAAATGGACAAAGTCCGACAATTATTTTAAGACATTTACTGTTTATTATAAACAGAGAATTTACTTGAATATTTGTATCTATAAAAAAAGAATGTAAAAACATAAAATTGCCTTAAAATAATTGTCGGACTTTGTCGATTTCAAAATGTGTGACGTCATTTGTTTACATTTGGATACACATCGAGCCGATATGAATGTACGTGAGAAAATCATGGAAAATTGTGGTTTAAAAACAGTAAAACAGATATTGCTAACCGAACGTTCCTCTGTGGCAAATCGGTAAAAGAACGTCAGGCTATATGACGGTTCCGTATAGAATACAGGTTCGATTCCTGTCGGATCACGCATATTTTCTATAACAATTTTTCGGACATTCAGGCTGGTAAATGGTGTTAATACTGTTTATTATATAAACAGATCACTTACTTAAATATTTGTATCTATAAAAAGAATGTATAAACATAAAAATGTCTTAGAATAACATTAGGATGCTTAAGCCACTTGACGTGATGAGCATTAAAATCCCGAAACCCAAAAAATATTCGCAGATGCATGTAGAAAAAATAGCAAATTATATTTTATAAATAATTTTGTTTAATAGGGAGAGCGATGAAGGAAAAGAGATAGCTAACATTTTTGCCATAACAAAAGCTGAAAGCACGTGGAAGAATCACCTGGGAACTCAAGAGACAATGTCCTTGCAATTGGGATATATTCCCGAATACAAACACCGAGGCCATGCATATAAATGTCAGAATCTTTTCAGAAAAGAGGAAGATAGCCTGGAACATTGACAGCAATAGCAGAATTTAAATTAGTTTCACAAAGTGCAAAGACATCTGGAGACCGTATCAAAAGAAACGATTCAACATTCAGTTAAGGAATAAGAATGAATCTTCCGAATATTGGAGAAAGAAAATTTGAGATGGGAATGTGATTTTTTGTTTACTGGTTTACACGGATTTCTTTTTATTGTGTCTATCATAAAAAAGATTTCTTTTAAGAAGAAAAAGGCCAAAATAATTGTCACTATCTATCGGCCATGGTAATGCAAACTGACCAGAAGGTGGCTAAAACTTAAGTATAACGTGGCTTCAGGGTTACCCACCGCGAATATATTCAGGGACATTTAACCATACGCAACATGCAACTACAAATAACCCTATAGTGTGTGACTGTTGATCAGATCAGCCGCTCTAAGCGCTACCAAATATTTCAGGTTCTTTATTATGAGTCAGAAGCAGCAAACAGAAAACTGTCAATCCGGTAACCTCCTAACAAAAATATGCAGCCACTGATCAGTCAGATGACCAAAAGGTTAAGATTGTTAAATCATTATAGCCATGGTAGAAAGAAACGCTAAACCATATCCTAAAGAGGAAACAGGGGATAAACCTCTATTTCTGTTCAATAAAGATGGAAGGAGTACTGAACAGGCGATAGGTAAAACTATCTACTCCTATTAACCTGTTTAAAGCACTGAAGACTGCGAGCTTTTATCGAGATACCATGTCTAGGAAGGTTGCCGAATAAGGCTGTAGACTCGTTTCAGGCCAAAGGGAATTATTAAATTTTAAAACTTCTTTTAAGTTTTTCCAAGGTGTTGAAATCAAAATAATATTAACATAAATATTTGATCACTTAATCTAATTAAAATTAATAAAAAATTAAAGTTTAAATATAGATACACACACATACATTATTTACATTATTCGGACTATTGTCCTCATCTTTGTCGCCATATTTATCACAAAGTTTCGGCCATTGTACGCTACGGCCTTCTTCAGGTGGTTGAAATGTCGAACTGAACCCTTTATTTCGCTCACTGGGGTAGACTGTTCTAGTTCCACGTGCGATGTTTATTGGATGTCAGTTATCAGTTATCTCCTGTTAATTCCCCTCGCCAAACTTCTCCACTGCCTTAACCGGGTATTGAACTCACACATTTTGGGTCCTGTCCTGAATAATGTAAATAGTGTGCATAATACCCCATCTCAGAAATATAGACAGATACACACATACATGTATATTTTACACTGGACATCGGGATAAACACGACGTTGTCAAATAGACCACTTGTTCTTACTATTATAATTTAAATGATGAATAATAGAATTACAAATTTAAAAACAATTGATATAGAGAATGTATATTATTGTCATGGATTTTCTAGACGGTTTGGGGCTCGGAAGCAACGAGAGTGATTCTAGCCCTGGCGTTTGATTTGAGAGAAAATAAGGGCCAAAACACTATATACACACACAGACACATACATAAATAAACATATAAAGGCATATATATATATATATATATATATATATATATATATATATATATATATATATGTATATGTATATATATATATATATGTGTGTGTGTGTGTGTGTGTGTGTGTGTGTGTGTGTGTGTGTGTGTGTGTGTGTGTGTGTCTGTGTTTGGTGCGTCCTTTAGTGTAAATATATATTTCAGTAGTAAAAATTAATTTAAGCTAGTTTTATTCTTTTCAAACGACAAGGATTATCTGTTTATATTTTACTATATTTTGCCAGATTTCTAAGAAGATCTTTTGCGTCTACATCTATAAATTTTTCAATGTTCACATTTTTCAAGGGGTTTTTTTTGTCAGTAATTTCGACATTATCACGAACGTTTCGTCAGATTTAGTCGGCTAACTTCTGTTAATCATAAGAACACTACGTATCAGATTTAAATATACTTGTATAATATAAGTGATGTCATGTATAAAACTGATTCCCAGAGTTTCACAGGACAGGAAATTAATGTCATTAATATTTTGTAAGTATTATTCGTAATATTATTATGTTTTTGCATTTACTTTGTGTAGCAAGAATTTGTCTTTAATAGAAAAAAATGCGTTTTTTTTTTATTCAGAAGTTGCAAACAGGTGAGTTGCCATACAATGATAAACATGTAAATTGGGTTCGGCATTATTATTATTATTATTATTATTATTATTATTATTATTATTATTATTATTTCCTTTGATTTCTGGAGTTTACACATTTCTTTTCGGGTCCCGCCCAGGGACCTAAGGTTAGAAATGGCATCATGACACTTTCCACTGCAAAGAAAGAAAAAAATAACAATAAAAATAATTACATAGATAAAGCCCTTCGTAAAGTGTGGGCTGTATTTGTGAGAACAATTTTTTTGTATTTCTTTGAGGCATAGACTTCCAGGGATCCCTTCAATTAGTCTACTGGAATCTTTTCCAACTAATCCTAGGGCTCCAACTACAACAGAAATTTTTGATGTTTCCATGTGCCACATTTTGGGATTTCTATTTCAAGGTCCTTCTATTTTGACAGCTTTTTGAATATCTTCAAAGATACATTGCAGTCTTCAGAGACTGCCATATCAATAACGAGGGACTTTTTTGTTTGTGGTCTCTAAAAACAATGTCTGGGCGGTTGGCTTTGATTGTTCTGTCAGTGTGTATTGTATAGTCCCATAGAATTGTAACAGGCCCTACCTCCGTAACGGGTCTGGGTGGTGTTCATACAAGTTTCTTTTAGTTCCCTTCCCGTATAAGTTGCATATTTTCCAGTGCAGACATTGGCCCAACCTGTCATGCCGGGATTTATACTCAGTGGGTGCCAATATCGTGCAGCCTGATACAAGATGATCAATTGTTTCTGGATATTTATCACAGAATCTGCATTTTGGGCTAACACAATATGTTATTATTATTATTATTATTATTATTATTATTATTATTATTATTATTATTATTATTTCCTTTGATTTATATTGTATACACATTTCCTTTTGAGGCCCTCTCAGAGACCTAATATCAGAAATGGCTTCATGCTATTTTCCACTGATAATTTAAAAAAAACAAAACAAAACAAAAAAACACTATTATTATTATAAGTAGTGGTAGCATTTTATCCACATATCAAATATCTAATTTAAAATGCGGCCTCTCTTGGAATTTAAAATAATCAATCAGAAAATAAGTCCATACAGCACAAAATAAAAGGAGAACGCTGAATGGCTAAAGAAAGGACAAATTATTTTCCCAGCAAAGGGTCATATGACCCTTGCTCTACAAGGGGTAAATTAAGAAAAAAAAAGTTCTCTCTTTTTCTTCAACCTCAAGCGGGCAACGCGGCTCCCACACCACAGGCCTTGTCATTAGTATACGGAAGGGAACCAACAAAGGGCAATTACTACTACGTAGAGAAGCTAACCGAGGAGAGAAAGGGATTTTTCTTCAACCAAGATCGTTGATAATATAACCTGATCTCTTTCACCTAAGCATAATTCGTAAACGCAAATTGTTTGCAATCCATTTTTTTCGTGTTTCTATTTGTATATTAAATATATTTAAATAGTATAGGTTGTTGTGTTTCTTTCTCTTCAAAAGCTTTCACCTTTTTCATGAACGTAGCACTTAAAAAAAAAATTTCACACCAAGCAAGGCGGGAATGCCACTATTACACAGCGAAATACAGGGAGTGAAAGCGAAAGAGTAGCCTGAAGATGTGGAGGATTGAGGAAAGGACAAAATATGAACGGGATTCAAGAAAACAGAAGATGACGATTGACGTTGCATTCAAACTTAAGAAAACTGTCGCTATCAGGGAAGCAATTAAAGGGAAGGGAGTCCCACATGCGGGAAGTGCGAAAATAGAAACTTTTACAGTAGAAATGGCGGGTGCATTTAGCCATAATCAACAGTAAAAGGGACTAATTCCAGTTGGGTTCGTTATATTCACCTACGCCCAAATATCCTTGTAAAAGGTATGAATCTATCTATTCTTCGCTGCTATCATTAACCTGTATTTCCTCTCCCAAAATTCTTACAATATAAAAACATTTCCTGGCTTTAAATAACCGGCAAAGGGTTGATAATAAGTCAATTCATAAAGCTGTGGTTGTATCAGGGCGTAATAGCGCGCTATAATCGTCACACCTCCAGTAGGGAAAGGTATTTTATTTAATGAGAATTGTTTCGTTTTAATAACAAGGGATTCGGGGATTTTGAGGAAATCACGATTATATATATATATATATATATATATATATATATATATATATATATATATACACACATATACATATATATATATATATATATATATATATATATTAGAATTGGACATTGTCCGACAATTTATTTAAAGACATTTATATTATGTTTAACGTTCTTTTTATAGATTTAATACTGTTTATTATAAAAACAGAGCATTTGCTTAAATACTTGTATCTATAAAAAGAAGGTTAAACATAATATAAATGTCTTTAAATATATATATATATATATATATGTATATATATATATATATATATGAATATGTTCTCGCTGATTTTTCATGAAAAGTAATGTTACACTGAATTTCAAACTTGCTTATAATATTTCCTTATAGATGATTTACCATCTACAGGCACGCAGTTCTGGGAACGCCATCTGTTGAAAACAGAGAGAACTTATTCAATGTATGTATGTATATATATATACATACATACACACTTACATACATACATATATATATATATATATATATATATATATATATAGAGAGAGAGAGAGAGAGAGAGAGAGAGAGAGAGAGAGAGAGAGAGAGAGATAGATAGATAGATTCAGTCAGGGTGTGATGGATAAATTGTCGCCGAGTAATATTGTTAATTTCGAGCGTGTACTTTGTTTTTGATTTTGTCAGCTGCACACTATAGTAAGGTCAGTTGGGCACCGTCTGTGAGAAAAAGGGCTCCATTACGCTAGAAGAGCGAATATGAACATTTCAGTGTGTTTTGGTGTTAATATGAGAAAAATGCAGAGGATTCGAAAAGAATTAGATGAGTTTTATGGTGATTACGAAGGTGCAGCAGTTCGTAAAACTATCTCTGATCGTTATGATAAGAAAAGAACTCCTGAATGTGTTGGTGAGGGCCTCAGACTCAACATGGAGGCCTCCATCGTGCGCCTTGAGGAGATAGTTCTGCTATGGGTCAAGAGGCTGGCTACTGGAAGACCGTATGTCTGGCAACAGGACTAAGCAACATGACACACAAGCAGAACTCATGACTGTCAGACAAATTCTGCGGTCACAACAACCCTTACATCTGGCCACCGACCTTCCCTGACTGCAACCCCGTTGACTATTATGTGTGGAGCACAGTTGACCAAGAGACCAACAAAAAACTTGTGACACCAAAAATGAACTGACGTCAAGGATTATGGAAGCATCCATCAATTTAAATAAGGAGACCCTCTAGAAGAGTTTTTTTCTTCTTTTTTTTAAAGCTTTTCACCCCAAGCAAGGCTGGAAGCCACTAACACGCAAGGGGTTACAGAAGGTTTGGAGGAAGAGCAGGTAGGATTGGTAAAGGAGAGGATGTGGAGAAAGATAGTGGATCGATCAAGGCAAGGGGGTTACAGAAGATTTGGAGCGAGAGCAGATAGGAATGAAAGGGGAAAGGTATGGAGAAGGGAAGTGGATAGATCAAAGCAACTGGAGATGTCGATTGACGTTACACTTAAAGAGTTGGAGATTGTATTTGTCAGGGAAACAGGAATAAGGAAGGGAGTTCCACAGGCGAGCTGTGTGAGACATGAAGCTATTGGAGTAGAAGAGACGTCTACATCTAACAGTTTCAACGGTGAAGGGGTCGGAACGGGATGCCAGATTCGTAGGACGCTTAAATTCATGGGGCCTGGGAACCAGCGAAAGCAGCTCATCGGAGCAATTACCGTGAAAGTATTTGTAATAAAGACAGAGCGAGGCAACGGCGCGTCTGTGAGAGAGCGACTGCAGACGAGATGACAGATCAGGGAGTTGCTGGAGATTCTGAAGTCGTCAGATGGCCGGGGCTGAACCCAATGGCGATTTGTATGTATAAAACGAAAGATATATGAAAAACCTTTTATGCCAACGCTTTTCGTTCCTTGACGGACAATATTAAGGCAAGTGTAAAAATTTTATTTAGTAACCTGTATTCATACAAAGAAGATTTCAAATGTATGCACATTAAGTTTTCAAATTTTGAACTAGAGAAATTTCTAAAACCTATAGGGTAAAAGAAAAGTAATGTATGGCGGCAGGGCGTTAGTGATGTCATTAAACGAAAGTGAGTTAATACTCTCGCTGTTTTTGTACATGTATGTAATTATTATTTATTTGCTTTTATGTAGTTTTATTTCAATTTCTTTATGTATTTAATTAATTTTATTTTTAATTACTAAACCGATTAATTATTTAACCGATTAATTATTTAAGCAATTTCTTTTAATTTTTAAATAAATCATGGTCATGCATAAGTAAATTGGTTTCAGAATGAAGCATTTATTTTATGAAAGGAAATATCTGCAAAAAACTCCAGAGCGTTCTTTATGTCGGCAAAT
>OZ038486.1:105849617-105887117 GCA_964036315.1 Acanthosepion esculentum
ACATTTGTAATTATCATGCTTCTGGGAATTTTTCAACTCGCTAATTCTTAGAACTTTGCTGCCACATATGGTCCGGAGTTCCTTGATAAAATCCAATGAAGAATCAGCAATATTATTGCTCCCGATATGGCGGCTCGGCTCCAGTCACTTTCCCATCGCCGTAAGGTTGCCGCTCTGTGACTTTTCTATAAATACTTTCATGGTAATTGTTCGGACGTGCTCTTCGTTAGGTTGTAAGGAATATTGTTCGCACGATTGGTTCAGTGTTTGCGGCTAGCTAAGTTATAGTTAAGACAGAAGAAGGCCGTCCTTTTTTTCCCCAATCCCCCTTCGGCCTTGTGCCACATTTCTGTAATTTATACAGAATAAATATCGCTCTTCATTAGGTTGTCAGTGATGTTAGTTCTCTGGTGGATGCGGAGCGCCTTTCGTTTCGTGTGTGTGTTGTATTTGTTGTTGTGTCTGAATAAGTGCGTGTCTCTGTGAGTGATTGGGATGAATGAATGTTTTATATTATTATAGCCCCACTTTGATTTCAGCCAGTCAACTGATATTTCTGCCGCATTTAGTGATTGTGGGGGGGTATTACTAATATTATTTTCTTTGGTTTCTTGTAAATAGTTTTCTATTTATATTGTAAATACTCATTGGGGCTAGTTTTTAAGATTGTTCTTTTATTCCTCTCCTTCTACAGTCAATGAATTGTAAATATAGGGACTCGTTAGTATTTTCATAGAGACAGTGAGGTATTATGGTGGTTGTAGTAAGAAAGGTACGTATGAATGTGTTGTTTTGGTGTTAGGAATATTGTTGTATATTTGGGTCAGTGTTTGCGGCTAGCTAAGTTATCGTTAAGACCGTCCTTTTTCCCCAATCCCCATTTTGGCTTTGTGCCACATTTCTGTGTATATATCAGAATAAATATCGCTCTTAGTTATGGTATGCTTATTGGCCTCTTTTATTTCTGTCCCCATTTTTTAGTTTAATTCCCCCTCTCCCGTTAGTTGACAGAGATGCCTGTTCACTGGTAGATGCGGGGTGCTTTTCGTTTTTCGAATATGCATTTCGTATTTGCTTTTGTGTCTGGATGAGAGTGTGGCTGAGTGAGTGTTTGGCCGAATGAGTATTGTTAATTATCTAGTCCCGCATTACTTTAATCCAATTCATGGCTCGGATTGAGGAATCGGAGAGCCGAGTTCGAATTCCAGTCGAACCCATTACATTCTCTTACGCGCTAATACCCTTGGGAAAGGTGGGAATCCTCTTCTTTTCCGCCTAGGTATGGGTAAATATCAGGACAGACCGGGTTCTATAGTTTTTGGATGGCAACTGGTCTACCGCAGAAAGATATGGCAACGTACTGCTGGAGAAAATCTGGCTCGTCAGTCATGTATCGTAAGATACATGATCGCCTAAGCGTGTATCACGCATGGCATTTAACTTTTACCTGATTTTTCTGCCACATTAAAGTTTGTGTGTTTTTTTTTTATTACTAACACTCTTTTGTTTAATTTTCTTCTATATAAAATGTTTTCAGTGTAAATATTCTTTGGAGTTTCATTTTTAAATGTTGTTATTTTTATTCCCTACCCTCCACAGACACATTGCACATATGGGAACTAAATGGGATTATATAGAGACCTTGTGGTATTGTGGTGAGTGTAGTATGAATGATAAGTAAGAATGTGTTATTTTAGTGTAAGAAATACTGTGGTATGTTTGGGTCAGTAATCGTGGTATTGTGGTGAGTGTAGTAAGAATGGTAAGAATGTCTTATTTTAGTCTAAGGAATACTGTGGTATGTTTGGGTCAGTAATCGTGGTATTGTGGTGAGTGTAGTAAGAATGGTAAGAATGTCTTATTTTAGTCTAAGGAATACTGTGGTATGTTTGGGTCAGTAATCGTGGTATTGTGGTGAGTGTAGTAAGAATGGTAAGAATGTCTTATTTTAGTCTAAGGAATACTGTGGTATGTTTGGGTCAGTAATCGTGGTATTGTGGTGAGTGTAGTAAGAATGGTAAGAATGTCTTATTTTAGTCTAAGGAATACTGTGGTATGTTTGGGTCAGTAATCGTGGTATTGTGGTGAGTGTAGTAAGAATGGTAAGAATGTCTTATTTTAGTCTAAGGAATACTGTGGTATGTTTGGGTCAGTAATCGTGGTATTGTGGTGAGTGTAGTAAGAATGGTAAGAATGTCTTATTTTAGTCTAAGGAATACTGTGGTATGTTTGGGTCAGTAATCGTGGTATTGTGGTGAGTGTAGTAAGAATGGTAAGAATGTCTTATTTTAGTCTAAGGAATACTGTGGTATGTTTGAGTCAGTAATCGTGGCTAGCTAAATTTAGATAAGACAGATAGAAGACCACCCTTTCCAATTCCCCTCCCCGGTTTGGCCCTGTGTCACATTTTTGCATTATTCAAAATAGATATTTCTCTTCGCTATGGTACATAGATTATTTGAATTTAAGCACAGCACTAGACTGGCGTCGAGATCTCATCAATTTACAGTTGAGTTGACAAGATGTAGCCGTCAATTCTATGCAAACAGTTTTTTTCGCTAGTGGAACCCCCTTCTGGTTTCCAGCCAACTTTAATTTACATAAATTCAAAGGTAATGTCAATCGCTGTCTACTGTCCGCTTACTTTCTTTCTCTTCCCGCTCATTAGTAATGTTTCTGTCCTTAATTCATCCACACCCAGTAATACCTTGTGTCTCAGTGGCTTTATTGCCTTGCTCGGAGTGAAACCGATTAAAAAAATTGAAAAATATAAGTAAAACAAGCGGCAAAGTTTTTGATTCTTGTAAAAAAAATATTTAAAAAAAAACATTTTGACACAAAGAAAATGATGCGTGTGTGCCTTCAACAATGTAAGGGGGGTTTGTATTTGGTACTCGAATATATATTCATTTAGAATAAGATGGTTTTCAGCAGAAAATGTCTGAAGCAACTGTAATGATATCTAAAAGCTTGTTACATGATTTTAGAATCTAACTAAAGTACAATGTCTGTTTCCCATTAATACTCACCGTAAAATTCGTTATTAATTATAAAAATCAAAATAAACATCCGGTATTAATCACATGTTTTTTTTTTTTAAAGAACTACCATTTATTATAAATTTATAAACAAAAAAATGACCTTATTAATTATAGGTTTATAAAAATTCGGCAGTAATTATAGGTTCTGCCTAAAACCTATTAATTCCCACCGTTCTAAAAATGGGACAGTTCACAGTAATGTGTTACTTCGATTAATGTGTATTCAAAATATCCGGCTGAAACACAAGTCATCGTAAGTTAAGCAACAATGAGCCTGGTTAGGACCTACATGAGTGACCGCTTGGGAATACCAGGTACAGTCCGTTTGGATGTGCTGGGGGTATAGCTTACAGCCATATCAAACTGAAACACACGTTCTAGTAATATCACCAAAGTTAAGCACCGACCAGCCTGGTTACAACCAACTTGGGTGACCGTTTGGGAATACCAGGGACTCTCAGCTTTGATGCGTGGATGGTATAGTTTATGGCCATCTCAGGCTGTAACATTGGTTCTCGTAAGGTCGCCGAAGTTAAGCAACGACGATCCGGGTTAGGCCCTAGATGGGTGACCGCTTGGGAATACCAGCAGCTGTCAGCTTGGATGTGCGAGTGGTATAGCTTACAGGCTGATAAAGCTTACAGCCATATCAGTCTGAATCATCGGTCCTCGTACGATCACCGAAGTTAAGCAACGTCGAGTCTGGTCAGGAACTAGATTGGTAACAACTTCCGCATACCAGGTGCTGTAGGCTTAGATGTACGGGGTGTATGGCTTGTGGTCATATCTCGTTGAAACACCAGATCTCGTACGATTACTGAAGTGCTGGCCAGTATTTCGATGTGTGACCGGTTGTGAATACCAGGTTCTGTCAGCATGAATATGCCAGTGGTATTTCTTACAGCTATATTACGTTGAAACATCGATCCTCACTGGGTGCTTCACACATTCGGCCTTGTGCCACATCCAAGCTAAGCTTAGAAAATCATTTAGGCCTCTCGGAGTGGTGTGATAGCTAGCAAATTTGTCGTGTTAGAACAATTATGATTGAGTAGTGAGTTCGATCCTCACTGGGAGCCCCGTGTTTTCGGCTTTGTGTCATATCTAATCTACACTTAGAAAATCATCATATCATGTTGAAACATCGGTTCTCCTACGATCATTAAAGTTAAGCAACGTTGTGCGTTATCTGTACCTAGATAAGTGACCGCTTGGGAATACCAAGTGCTTCCAATTCCAGTCGAGTTCGTTATATTTACTTACGCGCAGATAGCGTTGGGAAATTTTGAATCGGCCTCACCCCAGTTATAGAAATTTCAGCTCTCTCTTCATTCACTTATGTGTCATGCGTGATAGACGCCCAAGGCTATAGAACCTGGTCTGTCCTGCTATTTACACATAACAGGGGGCAAGAAGAGGATTCATACCTATTCCAAAGGTACATTATTCGGACTATTTTCCTCATCTTTGTCGCCATATTGATTACAACGTTTCGGCCGTTGTACGCTCCGGTCTTCTTCAGGTGATTGGAATGTCGAACTGAACACTTTATTTCGCTCACTAGAGTAGACTGTTCCAGTTCCACGTGCCATGTTTTAATGGATGTTAGTTATCAGTTATCTCCTGTTAATTCCCTCTCCAAGTTCTCCGCTGCCTTAACCAGGTATTGAACTCACACTCTTTGGGTCCTGTCACTGGATCTAACTAACGCATTTATACACTGTGCCATGTGTCCTTGTCAAGGACACATGGCACAGTGGAGAGGCATTTTGGAGAGGGAAATTAACAGAAGATAATTGATAACTGACATCCATTAAACATGGCACGTGGAACTAGAACAGTCTTCCCCAGTGAGCGAAATAAAGGGTTCAGTTCAACATTCCACCCACCTGAAGAAGGCCGAAGCGTACAACGGCCGAAACGTTGTAATAAAAATGGCGACAAAGATGAGGACAATTGTCCGAATAATATAAATAGTACCTCATCTCAGAAATATAGACAGATATTTTTTCCAAAGGCATTAGCATATAAGTGAATGTAATGCGTTCGAGTGGAATTCGAACTCGGCTCTCCGATTACTCAATCCGAGCTGCTATCCATTACTCCACCGTGGATTTTAACTAAAGCGCGGGAGATACTCACATGTTCAGTACATGGTATTCACAGCCACTTTTTTGTTGCCTCTTTTTCATCTGTCATGTGATTATTCAGCATTTATTTCCATATAAGAAGATTGACATTACATAACAGGCCAGTACTTTTTTCTTTGTTTCTAAGTATATTTTTCTGTCTCCGCTGCTTAACTTTTGAAAGGCATCTTTCCCTATCCAAACGGGTCTTCGGTTTTCGGTATCACATGATCTGTCCTCCCGGAAAACAATTCCTAAATATTAAAATTTTCGTTCTTTGCTACATTTTGTTAACTCCAATTTATAATTCGTATCTCTTTCTCTCTTTCTCTCTCTCTCTCTCTCTCTCTCTCTCTCTCTCTCTCTCTATATATATATATATATATATATATATATATATATATATATATATATATATATATATATATTATCTCTTTTAGCAATTTTTGTTTAGTTCTTTCTTTTCGTTTTTTTACTACCTTACCAGTTTAAAAAAAGTATTTTTCGTGAATCTTTAAATAAACATTGTTAGTAGTTCACTAGATATAAAATATGTATCTCCACTTGGTTGCATAAAAAAGAGCATAACATGATGAGAAAAGCCTCAAATTCAATATAGACAAAGATTTGTCTTCTAAATGTTTATGTTATTATTAAGAGGAAAGAGCAAAATATTTTTTTATTATTTTTTAAAATTTCTTACTCCTTTGTAGAACGTTGCAAATTTTGAATAAAAAGTTTGGTCTTTTTTACGTCAGCGGCGGACCAATGATAAAGGTTTTTTTTTTTTCCGGTGAAAAACACATTGATTTGGAAATTCTTGCAAAATTCAAATAATTGTCGGATTTTAATGAAAACTTCAGGAGATATTCAGAAGTGAATGAAATTATTTTTGAATTTTTTGTTCCGACAATATTGGTATGAATTTTTTTTTTTTTTTTTTTTTTTTACATATGTTACCACGCACTTACTTAATTTCATGAAATTCCGATGAATTATGGGGGGATTTTTATTAGTTAAAAACAGAACTCTTTGGAGAAAGTAAATCATCATTATTTTTATTTATTTTATTTTATTTTTTTTTTTTTAAATACTTTCATCAAAAATCTGCTCTGAATTGTAAAATAAAAAATGCTATAAAACTATAGCATTATTTAATTAGAAAATCTTTTAATTGCTTTTGCAATTAAGTTATATTAAGGAAACTATTGTCTGAAGAAATACATTTATTTCGATGAATAATGAATTTTTGCAAGAATTTTTTTCATTTTTTTAAAATTTTAATAATAATAATATTTCCGGCAGGCAGCAATTAACGACATCATCAAAAGAGGTTTGGATGCAGCTGGGTTCCCTTCCCAAATCGAACCCGTATGCCTCGACCGTGGTGATGGAAAGCGGCCGGATGGCATTACCATCTCCCCTTTTAAAATGGGTAAGTCGTTGATTTGGGATGCGACCAGTGCGGATACATTTTCGGCCGGTAATTTGATCAGGTCCGCGGTTGAGCCGGGGTTCGTCGCCCGAGACGCAGAGATAAAAAAAATAGCTAAATATTCTTCTCTTGCTGATAGATTTTTTTTTTTTACTCCTGTGGCAGTGGAGACTTCAGGGGTTATTGGCCCTCGTTCGATGGTGTTCCTTCGGAGGATTGGCGCGATTGCGTCTCGATTAAGGAACGAGCCTCGCGAAACGGAGTGGCTCTTGCAGCGTATCTCACTGGCGACGGTTCGAGGTAATGCTTTCTCCATCATAGCGACTGGCAGAGGATAGAAAAAAATGTTTATAGTTACGTTGTTCTGGAATTGTCATCATTGGTCGACTGAACTTGCTTTGTTTCAATGACTTTTGTTTTGTTATTATTAATTACTTTGTTCATTAAAAAACTGATACATAAACATTAAGGCCATAAATGCATACTTGACGCTTACACAACCAATGGCAACCAAACAACATATATTAGTTCAAAAATCATTTAAAATTCTTCATTGCTTTCAAAACGGCGGTTTGGTGCTATCGTTAAGTGAAAGTACATTTACGAATCAAAATTTGAAAAGCTCATAACAGTCGTTTGTACCCAAATATTTAAAAAAAACTAAAAACAATTTTTAGAGAAAAAACGTTCCTACTTTCTACTTATGGGAATCTATATATGACATAATCCTTAAAAAGCTCACGTAATTTAAGTGTCGTCTGACGCACTGCAATTATTTCACTTTTAATTCAGTTCGGTTTCATTATTAACGTCTTTGTAAATCATCCATTCAAAATATCAAAAAAAGTTTTACTTTTCTTAATTGCTATTTCAGTAAATATTTTTATTTTATGTATTTATTTTAGTTTGGGTCATACTTCAATTAATTATAGTTTTTTTTTGTTTAAGGTAGTAAACTTAAGAACCTAGAAGCGAAATGCACATTTCATAAAACTTCTTGAAACCTAACTAAAAGTCTATAAAATAATTGTTGAACATATGTTAATTTGTAAAAGTTACTAGGTAGCTAGCACGTAAAGATATGCGTTCTTTTAGATTTCGTAAATCTGCCATTTCTCTTCATCTATATGAGCTGTCATCACCTTGAGAGCTTCTCGATAAAGTCAATATAGATCAAAGAAAGAAGGGACCCATCGTTAAGAAACGTTTGTATATTGGGGTTTTATGCTATAAGTAATATTTATTTCAAATCAGGTTAATTTAACTTTAAAGTTCCTAATTTCATGCAAATAACGTGTCACAAATCTATAATTTAATATTGAAAGATTTTAAAAAGCGATAAATTTGTTTGTTTACAAATTTCTTAAATTTAAGAAAATGGCCGCTTTTTAATTTTTTTTTTTTAATCGAGCAATTATTTGACATTCCAATCTACATAATTTCTATCTGAAATACACCAGAATATTTTACTTACTGGAAATAATAGTTTTAACCATTTAGCATTCAATTAAAGTTAAAATGTAATCTTCAAGAATGCTTTTTCATTTTTAAAAATTCATTTTCATCCTTTATCGAAAATTCAGTGGAGGTACCTAATTTAAAAGTATTTCTATAAATCTTTACATAAATATGTTTTATCAAGTTAGCTAAAAGAAATCTTTTAATGAAACCAAAATACAAAATTTGAAATTTCTGGGATACATTAATAGGAAAGAAGGCTTGGAAAATTTAGCATTAACAGGACATATTGAGAGGTGGGATTGACAGAAGGAAAAAAATGTTTAACCCACCAAGAGAGGCACAGCTACGATCGTCCACGGACGGAAGGGAGACGGCAGAAAAAAGAAGAACAAAATTAACTCATCTTTATTTTATTTCTTTAGCTTATTTTGCGCCGTTGTAGTCACCTCCACCCATCTTACAATTGTGCTTCATGTTGATATTTAAGGCGTAATAATGCAATGACTTGCCGTGGATGTTGATGTTACAACGTCCCTCCTCGCTAAGGTCGATTTGTTTTTGAAGCTACCTTTGTCTAAAGACGCAGGACCTACAAGTCAGTAGTTACTTTGAATTAAGAGTTTCTTCCTCCAAGACTGGTTGTCTTATCCAAGGATGCAGGACCTAGTCTGTCCTGCTATTTTATCCATGACTGAGGGAGAAGAATGTGCAAATACCCTTTCCTAAGGGTATTTGCACATAAGTGAATGTAATGTACTCGACAGGCATTCGAATTCGGCTCTCTGATTTCTCAACCCTAGACTCTAACCATTAGTCCAAACCGCCTCCATTCTTGTTGCACATTTAACGACGTTAAAAGCAACTTTGAACAGTCCATGATAATAATGACATTTCTAGCTGGCGTATCCAATGCAAGGGACATAACTCTAAATATAATAATTATATATTTCAAATATTTTAATTTATAAATATTATTTTATAAATTGTATTTTATAAATATTAAATAGGTATTTTAAGATGATATTCTATTTATTTAGTCAATGAATTTTTTTCTCATTATTAAATCACTTTCTAATTGCTTTATTACATTTTCGTGTTTCTAGAGTTATTTTACGTTCATCGGCTTTCTCAGAAATGTTAGTATCTTGGAGTAATGACATAATATTCTTGTTGTATATATTACCGTATTTTCCGGCTTACAGAACGCTGCGGCTTGGAAGACGCACCCTAAAACTGGAAAGAAATTTCTAAAAAAAAAAAAAAACAGTCATTCTCATACAACAACACACCCACCCTGCGTCCCTCACATACTGGCGCCACATATTGTTTACATTAATAACTCATCCGATTTTATGTGTATGGCAATGACATACTAGTCAAAAGCAGAGAATGTTTAAGATTGTGGCTCGGCTGCAGGAAGGTTTATAGTCTTGGAAATACTTGTAACAGCTAATTACTGAGGTTACATCATATAAAGGCTGAATTAGATAGATAGCTAACATTATAGTGTAATGACTTAACATAAAAATCCGCGTCCCTATCAGGCAAGCCAATTAAGTGACCGTCCAAGCTTACTAGGTCCTGTGTGTTGTCTTACGTACGTCTTGGAACACGTATTTTTCAGGGTATTTTTACGGAAAAAGTGTCTTGTAAGTCGAAAAATATGGTACTTTTTATAATAATTCCACCATTGTCTGAGCGGGTGATGGAAATTTCCTTCTTTTTGACAGTTTCCTAATGCTTTTACATATCTCTATTTTAGTCCGATTTCGTTTTGACAGTAATTAATCATTGAATGAAACGTAAGTTAAAATGTGACTGAGAGACTCAGTGAAAATCGGAATGGGTAGTTGGTGTAGGTTGGTAGTATCTTAATGGCATATTGTTCATTTAGTAGTGTTGTGTCCTTATTTAAAATAGAACAGTACGAGAAAAAACAATACATCTCTAGATATTGACAGCGCAACGGAGAACAATGCTTCCACAGAGATTACTAAGATGTCTCCGTTCCGCAAATGTCCTGATCTCTTTCGACAAACACTTTCTCTTTGTCGGTTTAGTATTTCATATATGCTGTTGCATTGGACATCTTGAAAGAGTTCGACATGTTGAAAGTTTATGATATTTCCGGCCGGACATTTGAACTGATTTCTTATCAGATCATGTAAAGAATGATGTAGGAATAGCCAATCTTCTAGGTTTTTTTCTAATAATGTTTCCCAGGTCTCTATACTTTGACCTACTTTGATAGTAATTTTCATTGAAGGTCTCTTTTCCGATGGCTTCAGTTCTCGATTTGGCATGTATGCTGGTCACACAACCAATTACTCTTATAGTAAGTCTGATCAGTTCGATAAGATCAAATTGGCGGCTGTTCTCAAAAATGACCTACCGTCTGCCGTTAACTGGGGCAAGTAACGGCTTGTTCATTTTAGCGCCCCCAAAACAAAACAACCCTTTTGAACATCCATCATTTAACCACCAAGAGAGTTACTCGGTACGCCTTCACTGGCTAACATTCTCGGGTAACACGAATCCATTGCTAGGTCTGCTGCTAAGAAAGTTGGTTCACTGTGTTGTTCTAAACAATTTTTCTTGCCAGAATCTATCTTACATATCTATAAGTCTATCACTCGTCCATAATTAGAATATTGCTGCCACATGGTAAGGTGGTTTAGTTTGGTTTTGTTTTGTTTTGTTTTACGGTAATATCAAGCTTAATGGGTTATTTAATACCGACAGAATTTTCATTGTTGGTAATATTTTTTTTCCAAAAATCTATTTCTGGTAATAATTTACCTTCGCTGGTAATTTTTTTTTTCCCAAAATGTATAGTGTTGTGGAGTTATTTCCACAATAGAACTTGTAGTCGGACTAAATGCGTCCTAAATGGGGTAAACGTACAGAAACGTTAGGAACTTGTAATAAAGTGTTACGCAGAGTAATCGAGTTGTGGTCGCTGATAACTTACTCCTCCCTCGACTACCTACTGACTCCTACTTATAATAGGTGGGAGAGTCTATTCTCTAGACCAGGTGTCTTTCACTATAACATATAGCTAGCAATAATTGTTTTTTTTTACAAATTATTTCTGTTATTAAAACCTATTTTCATAGTGTTTTGAGTATCTTTGCCTGGCTTTCCACTGAATCTCTAGTGATTGATAATGAATATAAGTCCGTCCATGTTTTCTGCTGTCATTTCTAAACTGGATCCTTATAAAGCATGTGGACTTGACGGTATCCCTGGAATAGTCCTTAAGCAATATGCTCTTGAACTGTCTCATGCTCTCTCTAAACTCTTGTCTTGTTGCTTTTACCGCTTTTTCGAAATTCTTTTCCGTAGTTCTATTCTTTAAAAACGCAGGTGAACCGTCTGATTCTTTTAAATGTCGGTCCATTATCCTTCTACTGTTTTTTGACAATGTACTAGAGGTTCTAATTAACTCTGAATAGGCGAAGAATCTCGCATCGCAGTGTCTTCTTTCAGATAAGCAATATATCTTTCACTTCTCTAGGTCAAGTGTGGATGTGTTAACGATTACTGGTAAAAGCTTATATCAGGCTTTAAGTGAAGCTTGTGGTGGTGCTTTGGATGTTTTGAAGTTATTTGACAGGGATTGGCATTCTTCATAAGTCGAAAGGTCATGGTTGGGTTTGTTTAACGGCATATCAACCTCAATGTGTTATTTAATCCCGAGAAAATTTTATTGCTCGTAATATTTTTTTCCAAAAATTTATAGCTAGCAACTTTTTTTTCAAAAATATATAGCTGGTATTAATGTAATGTTGGTAATATTGTTTTCTTCAAACGTCTATTGCTAGAAAAGAATTCCTAGCATTGAAACCTATTTTTACACTTTCATAGTGTTTTAACCCCAGTTTGGGGGGGTTAACTATTTGACCATATCTGGGACCCTAACAGGTGCTACCACCCCGAGTCAAGGTGGACCTGGGAACACCAGCAATTAAGAGGTGGTTCCACGCTCCTCAAAACCTCCTGATCAGAGGCCTTGCTGTTGGACGTGGTTTATCGTCTTACCCAGGATACGGATGTAATTTATTGTTATACTCAGGACGTCATAGTCCGGTGGTCCTCCTATGGATTTAGAAATTTTGATAAAATTCAAAGAAACTCTGCAATACTCTGGTATTAAATTCATCCTGATCTGGTTACATTTTTTAATAAAAAAAATAAATAGTTACGTGCCCCCAAGTCTCTATGCTTAGACCTAATTTGTTCTTAATTTGCATGAATGACCTTCCTGATGAAACGGTTCTCTTCTTGGTATCTATGTTGAAGACAAAACCATTTACTCCTGTCTCGATAGTAAGTTAGATAAGTTCGATAAAGTCAAATTGGCGGGTGATCTCAGAAATGATCTACAGTCTGTTGTTAAATGGGACAAGTAGTGGCTTGATAATTTTAGCTTCTCCAAAACGAACCTCCTCTCTATTAATCATCTGAGAGAACCCTTTTTAACTTCCTTCAGCATGGCTGATGCTAACCTCCAGAAGAGTGACACTTTCCGCCTTCTCCGACTAACATTTTTGGCTGTCATGAAGTGGAAAGACTATATTGAGCAATTTTTACCTATCATAATTTTACACAGTGCGTCCGAGGAAAATATTGTTCAGTGAAAGAATAGAAAAATTGACTGATTGCTGACATGTATACATTCACGAGAAATTTTAGCTACACTTCCGATCTTTGAATTTCATCATACAAATGCGTATGTATATAGACAATAGCACACATATATATACATATGTCAAGTCCCATACTGTCCACATATGCTTATATTTGTATGAGCCCCTGCGGACGTGCAATTGTGTATGTGTGTCTGCGTACCTCAACGGGTGTACGGACATGCATCTATGTTTGCGTTAGCATGAGTGACATCACAACGACGATCCCCGCACTTCCATAATAACACCAATACACGCAATCTACATAAATCCAAAATTTTAAAAAAATAATCAGTTTGTCTGCTGATCGCAAAAGCGTGAAACCCAGGGTCACAAACTCGCATCAATCCAACGAAATATGTTAGCTCTATCTCTGATATTGAGCGCTTTCTAATAAGTACCGCGCATATAATATATAAATAATAATATATATAATATATAAATAATAATATATATAATATATAAATAATAATATATATAATATAAAAATAATAATATATATAATATATTACATATATATATATATATATATATATATATATATATATATATACATATATATATATATATACACTTTTCACATATATTGATTCGATTGCTAGGTTTGCTGATAAGGAAGTTGGTTCACGTGCTAGACAATTTTTGTTGCCAGAATCTATCTTACATATCTATAAGACTACCATCTGTCTATGATTTGAATATTTCTGCCACGTATGGTCCTTTGCTCCTGTCGCAATGGACGTCTTGAAAGAGTTCGACATGTTGAAAATTTATGATATTTCCGGTCGGATTTTTGAACTGATTTCTTATCAAATCGCGTAAAGAATATTGCCAGGAACAGTCACTCTTCTACGTCTTTTTCTATTAATACAGGTATTAATCCAGGCCCTTACACTTTGACCTACTTTCTTATTAATATTCATTAACGTTTCTTTTCCGATGGCTTCAGTTATCGATTTCTATCTACTCTGCTCACACAACCAATTACTCCTATAGTAAGTTTGATCAGTTCGATAAAGTTAAATTGGCGGCTGTTCCCAAAAATGACCTACAGTCTGTTGTTAATAGGGGCAAGTAACGACTTGTTAAACAAAACAAAACAACCCTTTTTAACTTCCATCATTTAACAACCAAGAGAGTTTCTCGTTTCGCCTTTACTGGCTATCATTCCCGGCTAACATGAAGTGGAAAGACTATATTGATTCCATTGATAGGTCTGTTGATAAGAAAGTTGGTTCATGTGCTAGACAATTTTTGTTGCCAGAATCAATCTTACATATCTATAAGACTACTATATGTCTATGCTTTGAATATTTCTGCCACGTATGGTCCTTTGCTTCTGCTGTATATTTAGAGATTCTTGATAAAATACCAAGAAGAATCTACAATGTTAATGGTCCTGACCTGGGCTCACGGCTTCAGTCACTTTCGCATCGCCGTAATGTAGCTTCCCTGGGCTATTTTTTATAAATACTTTCATGGTAATTTTTTGGATGAACACTTTGCTGTGGTGCATATGGTGACTTTCTTTTCTCGCACGTCTCGATTGTGGAACTCTTTTCAGGCTCCATGCTTTCTAGCCAAATTTAAATTTCAAGAATTAAAATAAATTGTAAATCGTTATCTACTGTTTTCTTGATTACCATTCTATTGTTCTTCCTCGTTAATGTTTTTCTTTTTCTTATCCTTTCCATGTTAATAACCCCTTGTGCCTTAGTGACTTTATTGCCTTGCTTGGCGTGAATTTGATTAAAATAAATGTTGGGTGAGTCTATCATTGAGAAGCACATGTGTCCCAGAGAACAATTTCAAATTGTCTTTGGTTACTGTTAATATATATATATATATATATATATATATATATATATATATATATATATATATATATATATAAATATAGGTAGGCGCAACGAACCCCTTTCCCGGAGGTTAGTATCAGACATACTGAGGAAAAAGTACTCTAAGCTGGTTAAAAGAGCGAAGTTTCGTTTTGGAGCGTTAAAATTAACTTTGGGTTTATTGTGTGTGTGTGTGTGTGTGTGTGTGTGTGTGTGTGTGTGTGTGTGTGTGTGTGTGTGTGTGTGTGTAATCTTGTGAAGTCGGTGTCGACAGTTTTCTTTTTTTCAGATCATGGAACTCACATTTCTCAGGGTTAGTATGATGCATCCAAGGTTACCTCCAAAAACGCGTCTATCTGATAAATTAAGTATGGCTGAAAAGAAAGGAAGCCTCCATCCATGTTGTAAAGTACCATAACAGATACTCGACGTGAGAATCCTATTTACTTGAAGTTTAAGGATGGTATATTCAGGTAAACTGAGAAGAGCCATAATTACTACTGGACATGTGAAACATATTTTCCTGAATAAGTTAAGAACGTAGGTTTTCATCTGTACTAGGAATAGTGATAACAGCTATTGGAGATGAGAAACTTATTTTTCTGAAAAAGCTTAAGAAGGCAGACCCCATTTCTGCTGGAAAGAATGATTGCACCAGCTGGACACGAGCAATCTGTTTCCGTGAAAAGATTAGGTAGGTTGAGTTCAGGAATCCTGGGAGGGGCCATAACAGCTGCTACGTTTTTACTGAAACGTTTAATAAAGGTAACCTCCATTAATACCGAAAAGGAGCTATAACAGCTACAGGACTTGAGAAATCTATTTTTCTGAAAGGGTTAGGAAGGTAGCCACCATCTATAATGGAAAGAGAAATAAATGCTAGTGGATGTAAGAAATCTATTATTCCGAAACGGTTTAGATAGGTAGACTTCATCTATACAGGAACAAGCGATAACAGCTACTGGAATTGAGAATTTTATATTTCTGAAAAGGTTATAATGTAGCCGCATCTCTACTGGAAAGAGCGATCACACTCAACGGACTTGAGAAACCAATTTTCTTGCCAATATTAGGAAGATAGCCTTCGTCTATTCTGGTACTGGACTTGAGAAACGTATTTTTCTGTAAAGGTTAGGAAGTTAGCTCCCCATCTACACAGGAAAGAACTATAAAACCTACTCGGCGTTAGAAACCTATTGTTCTGAAAAAGATGAGAAAGATTCCCTCTATCTATAATGTTGTTATGGGATCTTACCTGTAACGACAATGAACTCTTTCTGACACTATAAAGACTGCGCCTCTCAAGAGAGACGATAGAACGAAGTGGAACGAGTCGAGACGGAACGAGTCGAGACAATAGTAGTTCACTCTAAACCAGACTGACAGTCATAATAAATCTTCAACATCTTGTATTATTATTCTGTTTAATATATCTTTGTTATTCCTAATCTTGTGTTCGTGTTGTTCTTCCTTGGTCCTAAACTTGGAACATAGCAGTGGTGCGAGGATATTGGACGATAACAAATGGAAAAAGCGAAAAATATTGCTGGACGTGAGAATCCTATTTTCCCGAGAATGTCATGTTGCCAGTATTAATCTATATTGGAAAGATTGATAACAGCTACTGGACTTGGGAAACCTATTTTCCTGAATAGGTTCGGAAGGTAACCACCCTCTATACTGGAAAGAGCGATAACATTGAATGGACTTGAGGAACGTTTATGAAGGTAGCCCTCATCTACACTGAAAAGGGCGATAAAAGCTACTGGTCTTGAGAAACCTATTTTCCTGAAAATGTTAGGAAGGTAGCCTCCATCTATACTGAAAATATCGATAAGACCTAAATGCACGCGAGAAATGATGAAAATATTAGGAAAGTAGTCTTTGTCAGTAATGGAAAAAGGTATAACACATACTGGTTGTGAGAAACCTATTTTCCTGGAAAGTTTCGGAAGGTAGCCTCCATCTATGCTGGTCTTGAGGAAACTATTTTCATGAAACGATTATGTCGTTAGACTTCATCTATTCTGGAAGGGGCCACAATGGATAGTGTGCACGAGGAACCAGTTTCTCCTGAAAATGTTAGGAATATAGATTCCAACAATACAAGAAGTTGGAACAACGACTCGATGTGAGAAACATCTGAAAGGTTTGGGAAGGGTAGCCTCCAACTATATTGGAATAAGGATATTAGCTGCTGGACTTGAAAAAAAAACTATTTTCCAGAGGAAGTTAAGAAGGGTGAATTAAGATCTGGTGAATTAATTTATTCTGGAAAGTGCGATAATATTTTGTGGACAGTTAAAAACCATTTTTTCTGAAAACTTAAGGAAGGTAGCCTTCATCTATAATGGAAATAGCGATAATAGTTACAGGACACGAGACAGGTATATTCCTGAAAATGCTAGGAAGATAGCCATCACCTTCACTGGAAAGTGCGACGACATCTACTGGACATGAAAAATCTATTTTCCTGAAAAGGTTATTAAGGTAGCCTCCATCTATCGGGGAACATTGATAAAAACAACTGGAAATGTGAAAACTATTTTCCTGGAAAGTTTACGAAGGTAGAACCCATCTAACTAGAAAGTGCGATCAGACCTCCTGAACTTGATAAATCTATTTTCCCGAAAATGTTAGGAACATCACCTTCGTCTATACTGGAAAAGGCGATATTAGTATATATATATATATATATATATATATATATATATATATATATATATATATATATATATATATATATATATATATATATATATATATATATTAGATATAAAGTTATTGGAACTGAAAATGTTAAGTTGGAATCCACCATCTATGCTAGAATGATGGAAAACAGATACTGGTTTTGAGAAACCTATTTTCCTGAAAACGTAAGGAAAACTTAACCTATACTGGAAAGTACTGGTTTTGAGAAGTATACCTTCCTGATATGTTTAGGGCGGTAGACTTTGTCTATTCTCAAGGAACGATAACACTTAAGGCTCTTGAGAAACTTAGTTTCCTGAAAAGTTTAGGAAGGTAGCCTAGATCTATACTGGAAAGAGCGATAACAGCTACAAGACTTAAAACTATTTTAATGAAATTATTAAGAAGATCATCAATACTGTAAAAAGATAGAACACCTATTCACTTGAACACTATTTTCCTGATAATTTTAGAAAATAACCTCCATCTATATAGATCGATTACATCTACAGTTCTTGAGAAACCGATTTTCGTGAAAAGATTAGGAAGGTAGCCTCCATCTATACTGGAAAGAGCGATAACAGCTACTGGAATTGAGAAAACTATTTTCCTGAAAATGTTACGAAAGTAGCCTCCATCTCTACTAGAAAGAGTGATAACAGCTACTGGACTTGAGAAACTTATTTTCCTGAAAAGGTCAGGAAGGTAGCCTCCATCTACACTGGAAAGAGTGATAACAGCTACTGGACTTGAGAAACTTATTTTCCTGAAAAGGTTAGGAAGGTAGCCTCCATCTATACTGGAAAGAGTGATAACAGCTACTGGACTTGAGAAACTTATTTTCCTGAAAAGGTTAAGAAAGTAGCCTCCATCTATACTGGAAAGAGCGATAAAAATTACAGGACTTAAAACTATTTTAATGAAATTATTAGGACGATAACCTACATCAATACTGTAAAACTTGAACACTCTTTTCCTGTAATTTTAGAAAATAACCTCCATCCATACTTGATAGATCGATTACATCTACAGTTCTTGAGAAACCGATTTTCGTGAAAACATTAGGAAGGTAGCCACCATCTATACTGGAAAGAGCGATAACAGCTACTTGTGTTGAGAAAACTATTTTCCTGAAAAGGTGAGGAAAGTAGTGTCCATCTATAATGGAAAGAGCGATAACATCTACTGGACATGAGAAATTTTTAATACATATTCAACAATTTTGTCCTAGAAAAAAACAATACTCAGATGATGACATTGTTCTAATGTCGAAAGTACTCGGAATAAATGAATATGCATCATCAAGGTAATTTTTGTCTTCCTTTAATAAGGATAGTAAGATATGAACGGACACTATTGAAAATAAGTAGACAAAACTTATCTAAATTATGTCTTAATATCTATCTATCGATCTATCTATCTATCTATCTATATATATATATATATATATATATATATATATATATATATATATATAGGCTGCAAAATTATCAGGCGTTTTTTAAACAATATTTATTATGTAAAAAGAAATATAACAGTTCTACAATAACATTTTTAAATGATTATTCAGGTGCGTATCATTATCGACACGCTCTTTTATAACCTAAAAATAAAATAATATTTTTATTAAAAAACGTAAACAAAACACCAAATTTATTAACAAATAACTCGACTACATAAACGCCTGATAATTCTGCACTAATCCAATATATATATATATATATATATATATATATATATATATATATGTGTGTCTCTTTTTGTCATATTGTGTATTAATTCCTGTCTCAAAACTCATTTTACACATGTGCCACTAATATTCTACCAAAAATTTTGTATAGCATATTACACACACACACACACACACACACACACACACACACACACACACACACATACACACACACACACAATAAACCCAAAGTTAATTTTAACGCTCCAAAACGAAACTTCGCTCTTTTAACCAGCTTAGAGTACTTTTTCCTCAGTATGTCTGATACTAACCTCCGGGAAAGGGATTCTTTGCCCCTACCCCGGTTAACGGTCTCCACCAATATGAATCAATTTCTAGCTCAGCTGTTAGGAAAGTAGATCCACCCTGTCGTGCTAGACAATTTTTCCCGCCATCATCTAGCCAACACATTGTATATTTCTATCATTCGTCCATGCATAGAATATTGCTAGGACATGTCTGATGCTTCTTCAGTGTATTAAGAGATACTTGATAAAATAGAAAGAAGAATCTGCAATTTACACTATTTACATCATTTGAATTGTGTATAAAAGCATGGTGTGTAAAAGTCTTGTTTTAAGTAATCCAAAAAATGACGCAAAGAGTTCAATACATGGCCACAGCAGAGGGAACACACACACAAAAAAAAACTTGGAGTGTTGAATTACTAAAAGGAAGTAACTGGAAGTAAGATGGCCCGTGGTATAAGAATTTTACACCGGTGGACTAAATCAAAGGTTCTGTTCAAATAACAACTTATCCAAATTATTTTCACCTGAAAAATAAAAGAGGACAAATACACAATCATTCCCTACATGATTTAACCACTGGGGAATGCTCATAAGAACATTTATCATGAAAATATTTATAGAAAAGGCACAGGGAAGCTATTTTACGGCGGTGAGAAAGTGAGTGAAGTCGAGATGCCAGGTCAGGACCAATGACATTGCAGATTCTTTAACATCTGTTTATATTTCTGTGGTTGAGATATTGTAACTATTTACACTGTTTACATCATTCGGACTGTTGTCCTCATCTTTATTGTCATATTCACGACATTTAGGCCGTTGTATGCTCCGGCCTTCTTCATCGTGAATATGACAATAAAGATGAGGGCAACAGTTCGAACAATATAAATAGTGTAAACAGGATTTATTTGTTTAATCATTTCACCCCAAGCAAGGCGGTAATACCACGACGACGAAAAGGGTTACTGGAAGTGAAAGAGAATGAAAAGACATTAGTGGTGAGGAAAGGACAATAAAATAACGTGTAACAAGAAGATAGAAGATAGTGATTAACGTTGCTTTAACTTTTTAAAGATTTTAGGTAGACGGGAAGTAAGAAAATCGGAAAAGAGTTCCACGGGTGAGAAGTGCGAGAAAATAAAAACTGTTAGCATAGAAGTGATATTTGCATCTAGTTATTTCAACAGGAAAACGGTGAAACTTTAGTTGCCAATCTAGTATCATGCTTAAATGTCGTGGCACCGAGGAGAAAAGGTCATCAGAAAAATTACCATGAATATATTTGTAGAAAAGACTGACGGAAGCCAGGTCACGTCGGGGAGAAAGTGGCCATGCAAAGTCAGGATCGATTACACATCTTTCTTTGAATTTTGTCAAGATTCTCGAGATATCACTACTCGCCTGTGGAACTCCCTCCCCTTTTCTTCTTTCCCTGAGAGCTATAATCTCCAACTATTGAAATGTAATGTCAATCGACGTCTCCAGATGCCTTGATCTATCCCCTATCCTTCTCTTCATCCTGTCCTCTATCATTCCTCTTTTCTCTCGCTCCAACCCGCTGTAACCCCTTGCGTGCTAGTGGCTTCCCGCCTTGCTTGGGGTGAAACGCTTATATATATATATATATATATATATATATATATATATATATATATATATATATATATATATATATATAGTAGGAGAATCACACTAGATCTGGTAACAATATCCAATGCACGGAAGAGTGGCAGATTTATATATGTTCAAGGTGCTTTCTGACGAGGCAAATTTTCTGTGACGACACAGTGAAAGAACTTTTATAGTAGAAAACCTAGCAACTAATTCCTTATAATCACTGCAGTTCATACAAATTAAAAAAGGGAGCCCAAGAAGCCGCAAAGTGTTGCTCTTCTGGAGTTTAGCATCAGCCACGCATCAGCATCGTTTTTAAATCATTTCACCCCAAGAAAGGCAATAAAGCCACTACGATGCGATTGGTTACTAACAGTGACCGAAACAGAGAGGACAACAAAGAACAGCTTTCAACAAGTCGGAAAATGACAATTGATATTTTTAAAGATCGTAGATGACACGAAACAGGTAGCCAGAAAAGTGCGAGAGGAGAAACTATTCACAGATAAATTATGTTTACATCTAGCAACTACAACAGTGAAATTATCAGATCAAACTAATTATTTTTTCGACTCAATAGGAGTAGATAGATTTGTCTGTTGCCCGGTTCACACTTCTCCTTGGTCTTTTGAACAAGATTAGAGATTTATCCCTTGCTTCCTGTTTAGGATTGTGTTTCCGTTTCCTGCTAAAGTCTACTTCATTTCTATACGTCTGACATATACTCTGAAATTTTATTTGTTAACGACCTTTTTTAAAATTTATTTATTTCCTCAATAGGAATTGATAGGTTTGCCTATTGCCCGGTTCACGCTTCTCCCTGGGCTTTTAAAACCAGATTATAGGGTCCCTTGTTCCCTGCTTAGAATCGGGTTTCCGGTTTCATCTAAAATCTTTTCATTTTCTTTCACTCCCAATAGACTCCTTGCGTCTTAGAGGCATTGTTGCCTTGTTTAAGGTGAATTGATTAAAACGAAAGGTACCAATCTAATATTCGACTTGATGTCGAGTTACTAACGATGAAAGCTGAGGAAGGACTTAATCTTGGGATTAAAAGTGCATGCATCGAAACGGTAAATCGTAAGCCTTAATATTTTAAATCGTATTAAAAATTAGCAGCCAAATTTCTGATGCCGAAACTCCAGGTGAGTAACTCACTATTTATTCACGGACTCACGTTTTCCACTGATATATATTGAATCAATTCTCAGGTCTGCCACGATGAAAGTTGGTTAACTTTGTCGCGCCAGATAATCTTTCACGACAGAATCTATCTTGCACCTTTATAAATCTACCATTCGAATAGAATATTTCTGCCACGCCTGGTCTGTTATTCTGGCTATATATCTTGAGATTCTTGGCAAAATCCAGGCCTGTAACGTTATCGGTCCTGACCTGACATTTCCAATTCAGTCATTTTCTCACCGAGGTGACGTAGCTTCCCTCTGACTTTTTCTATAAGATTTTCACGGCCGCTGTTCTAATGAGCTTTCCTCCTTGTTAACTACGATTTTAAGCGTACTGCTCGATTGTCGAATATGTCGCTTAATCTTATATTGAAATAGATAAATGCAACCGGAAGTTTTAGTCTAATAGTTTAGATTCTCACACTTCCTGCTTGTGGAACCCTCTCTCGATTTTTGCTTCCCTGCCTCCTACGTTGATCAAAAGTCCAAATGCAACATCAATGGCCATCTTGTTTTCCTGCTTCATCCTCGATAGACGATAAACTACGTCCAACAGGAAGGCTTCTGATCAGGAGGTATTGAGGAGCGTGGAACCACTTCTTAATTGCTGGTGTTCCCAGGTCCACCCTGATCCGGGGTGGTAGCACCTGTTAGGGTCCCAGCTATGGGCAAATAGTTACCCCCCAAAATAAACTTGGGTCAAAACACTATGAAAGTGTTAAAATAGGTTTTAATACCAGAAATATTTTGCAACAAAAAAAAATTATTACCAGCAATACATTATTACCAGCGATACATTTTTGAAGAAAAAATATTACCAGCAATACGTGTTTGAAAAAAATATTACCAGCAATACGTGTTTGAAAAAAATATTACCAGCAATAAAAATATTACCGGTATTAAATAACCCATTGAGGTTGATATGCTGTAAAACAAACCAAACCAAACCTCCTTTCGCCTGTTCTTTTATTGTCCATTCCATTTTCTTTCACGCTCAGTAAACTCTTGCATCTTAGTGGCTTTATCGCCTTGCTTGCGGTGAAATGATAAAAAACGCACATCATTATTTCAAAAATTTTATATTCAATCAAACCGAGGCAAAAATGAGTAATCATTGTTGACAACGCTACAGCTGACAAAAAACTGAAGATGAAAGCAAATGCTAGTGAAAAGTGAATAATAATGGCTGACAATGTTTCAGGTAATAAAAAATGAAGATGAATGTAAATGTCAAAAATTAATAATAATGATTGACAATGATTCATTTCAGCCACAAGGCGAGACTTATGGCGATTGACTTTAAACGTAGCCTACTGAGGAAATTGCAGGAACACGCATGCGCGCGCACATATTTCCGTTGAATTATGAACAAATTTGAAATGAAAAAAGATGTTAATTTAAATGCAAACGTCCAGTGACTTCTACGGTACCCGAAAATCAACTTGAGCATGTATAATGTCCTACAAAACTAGGCATCGAGAACCATTTTCAAAGATAGAAAGGAAAAACTATTTGTAACAAAGCAATCCTAATATAGTATTAATTTGTTATTTTAAAAACAGACACTTGTCATAATTTAATAGCGGACATTATAGAAAAAGTGATGTAGTAGATAGTTTGGCCTATTGTCGGGTTCATACTCCTCACTGGTCTTTTGAATACCTCTTGTTTCCTGTTTAGGATAGGGTTTCTGTTTCCTTTTAAAGTCTACTTCAACATATACTTCTAATGTCTTTTTTTTCACATTGAAATTTACCCTGTACAAGGTTCGGGAGCTAGTCAAGATAGAGGGTAGGAGTAAGAGGCAGCTTATGCGGAAAGGCGTGAAAGATAGCGGTTAGCCCTAAACTTGAACAGGTTAAGATTGTATTAATCAAGGAAACATCCTTTTGGGAATCTGTTCCACGGAGCAGTGATTCGCGAGACGAAGCTGTTCGAGTAAAACTTTCTTATCACTAAAGGAATACGGGAAGAATGAGGGTGCTTTACTAAAAAGTGAGTGATATGGCAATCCTAGCCGTGAAGATTAGTACTGCCGGAACTAAAGAATGCGGTTCGTCCGAGCACTTTCTTCCATCGAAGTAGCGACAGAACAATGAGAGGCTTGCCACATCCCGCCTGGAAGAGAAAGGTTGAAGGGTGGAAAGTAATTTGTCACTCACAAGGACGCTTCTGGACACTATCTGGACACTGGAAAGTGAGGACTGATCAGCTCCTGTCTAAATATGACAACAGTCACGGTGGAGTAGTGGATAGCGGTTCGGATTGAGGAATTGGAGAACCGCTATCCACTACTAAGCAGAGTTCGAATTCCAGTTGAATCCATTACATTCAATTACGTGCTAATAACCTTGGGAAAGGTATGAATCCTCTTCTTCTCTACCCAGGTATGGCTAAATAGCAGTACAGACCGGGTTCTGTAGCCTTGGATGCAGGATCGCCTAAGCGTGTATCACGCATGGCGCATAACTCACTGACTATTTTAGGCCTGAACTGGTTCTGGTAGAGGGAGAGGATAGCACGAGGAGTCAGGTACTTACTAGAGCGGTACAGGGAACCGATCATTCTTCCTGCAGCGATGAATCGTATGAGGTCAGGGGTGAATTTATAGCCCAATAGTCTCTCAAAGCACGTTGCCTCTTGGTGGGGACATCCATTCATCGTTACTGGTGGTAGTTCAGAGTACGTTTGGTGATGATGGAATGTAGCTACTTTGGTTTTTGAAGCATTGAATGTAACCAGCAAAGTTTTCCCCCATAAAAAATGTAGATGAAAATAAATTAAATCCAAACATGAATACTAATTGTCGACAGTACTTAATCTAATAAAATGTACGAAAGTAAATAACAGTAAAAATTAATAATAATGGCGGACAATGCTTGACTTATTAATAAATTAAGCTTAATGGAAATACTACTCAAAAATTAATAATAATGGCTGACAATTTTTCATCTAATAGCAAATTAAGATGAAAGTAAATATAATTCAAAATGAATAATAATGGCTGATAATGCTCTAACTAATAAAAACATTAAGATGAAAGTAAATACTCGTTAAAATTTAATAATAATGGCTGATAATGTAATAAAAAAAGTAAACATGAAAGTTAATATTATTAAAAAAAAATATCAGAATATTAATTCTCTATAAAAATTACCTCAAAAAGTTTAGTTTACTTCGCATTTATACTGAAGTTAACAATTCGTTCCTTTCTGAAATGTAGGCAGCATTTTGTCTTAATAGCTGATTTCGACTTGTTTATAACAAAATATATTATGCTGTAAAGATATCTTTCGCAATGTGTTTTAAAACAAAATCAGTAACTTATTCTTAAATACCCATAAATACACACAGGCACACGCGCAAGGGTATGATGATAAAACCTTGCAGACCTACAAACACTGTTGATTTAAATCGAGCCATGAACCCAGAATATAAAATTTGAAAGTTGCTTCGATGCCAGCGTATTTGTTGATGGTGTTTATTCGATGCGGAAGATAATAAAACCCAAACACGATGTCTTACATTCAAAACACAATGTCGACTTGAAATAACTAATCATCCTTACGGGCAAAAAGCGCTTACTCCCCCGGTCACATTCTTGTAAAATCAGTTCTTAGGCATTACATATATCAACCAGTTTATTTCTTCAATTTACCTCTTCTAGCCGCTACCAACCGCTTACAATCCCACCCTTCGTTCTAACCACAATGCAACGACTTAGGTGATTGTGGCCTGCTTTGCCTAAGAAACTCTTTCCTCGACTTTATAAGCACTCGAACGAAACTATCACTCTTCTGATCTTAAAAAAATGTAAATGTATTACGATATTGTGGGAGGGAGGGAAGGAGGGAGTAAACGGCAGCTTCTAACAAAAGATATACTTCATAAAAAAAGACTGGAAAATTACTCGTCAATTTACTTAAATGCTCTTATTTTTAACAATATAGAACGGCTGCTGAAAAATTCTCTGCTCGACCCACATTGCAAAATCTGAGCAAAATGACCAAATATTTATTTTTTTCATTTTTTATTTTAAACCTTGGTTCAATAGAGAACTTTTCAGTGCCCCATCCTACCTGCGGGTTATATGAAAAGTTAAAGCACGAATGTGAACTTTGTACTTATTTGGTTTGTACAAATAAAAGATTCCTGATTAGTTTTTTCTTTCTTTGCTTCTTCATGTTTATCATCATCGTTTACTCCCTTTTTTCTCTCTTTCTTTATTTCTTTCTTCACATTTCTTCATCATATCTTTATTTATTTCTCTCTCTCTTTCTTCCTTTCTTTGTATTTATCATTCTTTTTCCCTTTCTTCTATCGTTATTTATTTCTTTCTTCACATTGATTCACCATTTCTTTCTATCTTTCTTCGTATTTATCATCGTTTTCCCCTTTTTCTCTCTGTCTTTATTTCTTTTTTCACCTTTATTCACCATTTCTTTCTTTCTTTCTTCGTATTTATCATCGTTTTTCCCTTTTTCTCTCCGTCTTTATTTCTTTCTTCACATTTATTCACCATTTCTTTCTATCTTTCTTCGTATTTATCATCGTTTTCCCCTTTTTCTCTCTGTCTTTATTTCTTTTTTCACCTTTATTCACCATTTCTTTCTTTCTTTCTTCGTATTTATCATCGTTTTTCCCTTTTTCTCTCCGTCTTTATTTCTTTCTTCACATTTATTCACCATTTCTTTCTTTCTTTCTTTCTTTCTTCGTATTTATCATCGTTTTCCCCTTTTTCTCTCCGTCTTTATTTCTTCCTTCACATTTATTCACCATTTCTTTCTTCTTTCTTTCTTTCTTTCTTTCTTTCTGTTTAGCATCTTTTTTCCCTTTTTCTCTCTTTCTCTCTTTATTTCTTCACCATTTCTTTCTTTCTTTTTTCGTATTTATCGTCATTGATTTTTCCTTTTTTTCTCTCTCTTTCTTTTCTTTCTGTTTCGCTGTCACGAAGCATTTCTGACAAGAGAATTCCAAAAGAATTGTTCCACAAGCATCGCAAAATTATGATTTACTGAAATGTTATAGTTAATGAATCAGCACAAAGTTTGGTAAAGAAAAATCAATGGGAAATGGAAAAGAAAGAAAGAAAGAAAAATAAATGAAAGAGAAAGAGAAAGAAAGCAAAAAAAAGACTGACAAATAAAGAGAAAGAAAAAGAAAAAAGAAATAGGTTGAAATAATGAAAATTAGATAGAAGAAAAAACAAAGAAAAGTAGAGAAAGACAAATAAGTTGATTAACAAAAAACGAATTAAAGACAAAATAGAGATAGAAGGAAAGAGAAAATGCAGAGAATGAAAGAAAGACGAAGAACGAATTAAAAAAAGTAAGAAAGTAAAAGTAATTAGATAGGTAAATATTTAGAAATAGAAGAAAAGGGGAAGTATAGAAATATAGAAACAACAAAAAGAAATAAAAAAGATAAATAGGAAAATATGTAGGAAAAAAGTAATAGAAAGAAAAAAGAACGGAAGAAAGGATAAAAAAGAAAGAATGAAAAATGTAAGACATAAAGAATAATAAAAGAAAAATGAAAGAAAGAAAGAAAGATGAAGAAAGAAAGCGTTAGAATGTAATAAAGAAAAAATAAAGAGAGACAGAAAGATAAGTAAACAGGAAAAAAGAGAAAATATATTAATACACAGAAAAATATGAAAGAAAGAAAGAAGTAGATATAAATAAAGAGAAAGAGAAAGAAAGAAAGAAGTAGATATAAATAAAGAGAAAGAGAAAGAAAGAAATAAGTAGATATAAATAAAGAGAAAGAGAAAGAAAGAAAGAAGTAGATATAAATAAAGAGAAAGAAAGAAGTAGATATAAATAAAGAGAAAGAGAAAGAAAGAAAGAAGTAGATATAAATAAAGAGAAAGAGAAAGAAAGAAAGAAGTAGATATAAATAAAGAGAAAGAGAAAGAAAGAAAGAAGTAGATATAAATAAAGAGAAAGAGAAAGAAAGAAAGAAGTAGATATAAATAAAGAGAAAGAGAAAGAAAGAAAGAAGTAGATATAAATAAAGAGAAAGAAAGAAAGAAGTAGATATAAATAAAGAGAAAGAGAAAGAAAGAAGTAGATATAAATAAAGAGAAAGAGAAAGAAAGAAAGAAGTAGATATAAATAAAGAGAAAGAGAAAGAAAGAAAGAAGTAGATATAAATAAAGAGAAAGAAAGAAAGAAGTAGATATAAATAAAGAGAAAGAGAAAGAAAGAAAGAAGTAGATATAAATAAAGAGAAAGAGAAAGAAAGAAAGAAGTAGATATAAATAAAGAGAAAGAGAAAGAAAGACAGAAATGGACGAGAAAATGAGTAGGAATTAAAAGTATATCATTAAATAGGAAGAAAGAATGAAAAACGGAGAAAAGTAAAAAAAAAAAACCTAAAAAAACCCAGATAAGTAGAATGACAGAAAAAAAACGAATGAAAGAAAGAAATACTGGGAAAAAGAAAAAGAAAAAAGAACGAAAGAAAGCGGGAGAGAAAGAAAGATAGAAATTAAGAAAGAAACAAAAAGAAAGAAAGAGACAAAATCTTATGAGTGTCGCTAGTCATTCTCGATGGAAGTTATAAAATATGAAGGCTTAGAAATGTGTTTTGTTTATAAAACAACGTGTCCTGAGTAACGAAGCCATCTTTTCATTTTGGTTGTTTTTCTTATAAATGTGTGTAAAATAAGAGATTTTAAAAGCAATAAAAACAAAGAAACGGTTGACTTAGTCAAAGAAATGAAAGTGAAAAAAAAAAAAGGAGAAAAACAGGCTTCTGGGGGGAAAAGAAAAAAGAAAAGTAATTTCTCTTTTTACTTGCGTTTACGCACAAATGAAAAAAAAAAAACCTAAAAAGACGAGGAGAAATAGAAAGAGGTAACCTTTTCTTCGGTTACACCGAAAGAAAAAAATACTACAAAAACCTCATCGAAATACTACTACTTTGCCCTTGCTTCTGCCGTCGGCAAGCCTACTGCTCCTGCTGCTACACTTACTATTACAACGGCTGCTACAAGTTTACTACGTTAAAGGTCTGCTCATCTCTCGCCATTAAAGCGAGCAGCTGTGACAGCACAACAACAACACAAGACTACGCAATAATAATAGTGTTGTATGGCATTGGAATTTGTGAAAACAAATTACGAGAGATATTGAAAGGAAGGAAGGAATGAAGAAAGGAAGGAAAGAGAACGAACGAAAGAAAGAGAGCAATCGGGAAGAAGAAGGAGAAGAAGAAGAAGAAGAAGAAGAAGCGGAGATGAGGAAAGGATTTACGTTAATTTCGGCGATAGATTGATATAGATACATATATAGTTAAAAAAAAAAGAAAAAAGAAAACGAAAGGAAACTAAATCGCTATGTACAAGGACTAAAAAAAAAAGAAAAAAAGGAGAAAGATCCGTTCAAAATAACCTTAGTCGGATAGAAAGATACACATAAACGTACACATTCAAACACGCCACACATACACGTGTATCTATAAACAAATATTTCTGGATTTATAGATACGTAGATATATCAATAGATATTTCAGAGCTGTCATAAAGCTTTTTGCATATGACATCTTTTAAAAAAAAAATAAGTGTGAACACACCCGCTGCCGAATCGTTTCTTTTTTTTTTTTTTTTTTTTTTTTTTTTTACACTTCCTTGGCTAACCCTACCCCATAAATTCGCGCTATAATTGTGGGAAAACCCTTACGTACAATTAAACTACCCTTCACGCCTTTACGCTTCATTTTATAAACGATTGATTGTTTCTCTGGTTTTAAAATTACAGTTTCGAGACAAGCGATATTTAATTTTGTTGTTGTTTTTCTTCCTTTTTTTTTTTTAAGTCTGTTTCTTTTTGGCTTTTTTTTTTTTAATAGTTCATTTATTTTTGAACATTTAAAATTTGAAACATTTTTTTCCCGGACATATATGCATTAAATGAAATACAAAATATTTAAATTTAATATTAGTGTACCTGGTATATTTCAAATTATTTTAAATTGAATTTTTTTTTTTTCCGTGGCTTTTTCAACTCTGTATTTTTTGCCATATATTTTAATTATTTTGTTTTTACTTTATTTTCGTCATCTTGCCGAATATTTTTATTATTATTTGACAGTGAAAATTAAATACGCACACACACACACACACACACACACACACACACATAGGTTTATTTTTCTTTATTTTTTATTTCTGTCAGGATATTTTTTTCGTAGGGACAAATTTTGTTTGAAATTTTCCAGACGAAAATTTATTTTCAATTTATCCACAGATTTTTTTTTCTCTCTTTCATTACTTTTTTTTTTTCGTTTATATGTCCGACTCACAATATCTCTACGCCAGTTGTTAATATATGACACACACACGCATATGAAGAAAAAATCACCGGCTGATAAATATTTATCTGTTGTACACCTCTAAAATCGTTAACCAGAAAAAGTTACCCTAGTTAGTGCTGTAGTCTGCTATAATTTGAAGTAATAACTACAACCATGTTATATAGATCAAACTTGATAACGTAAGAGATATATTACAACTATTTTTATATCACATTCTAAAATCACGACCTCATTATATTAAAGAAAAAAAGTAATAATTGATTATAATTTGGAAAGGATAACTCCTCTCTGGGGATAAAAATCAGTTAATGATTTAATCTTTATAGAAATACTAATCAGTTTTATTAAAAGCTTTATTTTGAATAAACGTATTTGCTATGGTCACGCGAAAAATGGAAGTATTTCTATTTCTTTTAGGACTTTTCTTGGACCAAATGTTTCAAATTCCCTAAGTTAGGGCAAACCCTTACTTACGAAAGACAACTATTGAAGTCAGAGTGAGAAAAGAGTCGAGCACATGTTGTGTGTATTGGAAAATAATATTGCCAAAAAGAAATGCTACCATAGAGAAAATAATCGTCATCAATTTTAAAAGATAAAAGACTGACAAATTTGGAGAGAGAGAGAGAGAGAGATAACAACATCTTCAACAAAGTTTAACGATAACTTTGATTGTAGTATATAACAAAGAAGAAACAGAATTAAGAAGATCGTATGAATAAAAGAAAGTGAAAGAACGAAAAGAAAGTAGCGAATACGTATTTAGAAATAGCTTACACGGTACAGTGTGGCCTAGATAGCCCTGTTTATCAATATTTACCACATATGACCACAAACTTTAATATTGGCCTGTAGTACGAGAAAAAAAAAACTTTGCCTATTATTCGGTTGTTGCCGATGCAAGGTAGCTGTACACGCTTTTTACCATATTAACACGGTGTTACTCAGAAGACGATATTGACGGGTAAGCAAACTCGTAGCGAATTTAACTATCAATACTCGACTGATATCGAAATGCATTCGTACCATGGATAAGGGAGTGTAAATAAAAAGAAAGAAGAGAGAGTTAACGAGGGAATAAGAACAGTGAGGTATAAAGCAGAGAAAGAAATAACGAAAGAAAGAAATATAACGAAAGAAAGAAAGATAGAAAAAAGAAAGAAAATCTAAGACAAAAAAGAAAGCGAGCTGGAACTAAAAACAAAAAGAAAGGGTAACGTAAATGCTCATTAAAAATCACTTGGAAAGAAAAGGATTCGAGATACAAAAAGAAAAAAAGAAACTCTATAACTGATATCGACTAAAGAATTACAGAAAAGAAAACAGAAAAAAAAAGAAAAGAAAAAGAACGCCCTTTTCCATCTTCTGTCGCCTTCTTCTGTTTTCTTCATTCTTCCATTTCTTTTTTCATTGCCAAAAAACTCATACCATCATGTTCGTTGAGGTGAAACAATCATTTGAAAAATTCTTCCCAACAAAACCACAGCAACCAAAACTTATTTATTGGTTGGGCCAACATAGTCACAGACAGACGATGAATTTACGGGCAAGGGTCGCATTCTCTACCGACGACACAAATGTGAAGACGACATCGTTTACTTTCTTACTTAAATATTCTCCGCTATGAGCAGCAGCGTGTCCTTGCTTGCACGCACATCATATGTAGATATATATTTACATACATATATATACTCTATTTTCTGCCCAATGACAACAAAATCAGAGATATATATTTGACGTATATACATATATATATATATACATACATACATACATAGATATATATGTATATATATATATATATATATATACATATATTTACCAATACCCACTGGAATTCATTTATAGTTATGCATATATATATATATGTATACATATATATATATAAAAACGCAGTATAATACAAAATGCATAAATAGAGGGAGAGAGTGTGTGTTTGAGATATACATAAGCACATATATGTTATATATATATACATATATATATATATGTATGTGTGTGTGTATATATACATATGTGTATGTTTGTATGTATGTGTATATTGCGACTGATGTGCCATCTAAAGGAATACACGCGTGTTTAAGGACACATAAACTAAAATATTATTAAAACTCGAGAATGTGACAAAGATTTGTTGGCAAATGTTAGCAAAATATATGTGTTGTGCAGGTATTTATAAAGAAATTGTGAGCGATAAAGCGTGAGTGAGAGAGAGAGAAGAAAACAAATCTATCACAAAATATCTTTTTTATTATCTATAAAATATTTTAACTTGTGATATTATCATTAAAATTAAATTTATTATTGTTTGTTAGAGTAAATATATTTAAAACGTCATTTCAAAGGAGCTATTTTTGGAAATTTTTTTTATTTATTTACAGAGGCAAACATGATATTGCAAAAGATTTAATATACATATATAAAAGATATATACATATTGCAAAAGATTTAATATATATATATATATATATATATATATATATATATATATACATAACAAAAAAAAATCTAAAAGATCTACAAATATTTGTCCATTATATATTTGACTACATATCGAATTATTCGTACCTGTCATTTTTTTCTATATATGGAAACGTGAAAATATATATAAACATCTTATATATATATATATATCATAAATAAATATTTCGATGTGTTTAACAATCGTTTGAAGTTCAAAACAAACGATTAAATTGAAAACTCCTTAAATCCGAAGCAAAATCTCTTTCGACTTTTGAATACATTTTATTTATTTTTAACCTTTCGAATGAAAGAGTTTGCAAAACATACGAAAGACGCGAACAAATACAAAATAAAAGTAAAAAAAATATTGTTTTTAATACGATTTCACAAGCAAAAAAGAAATATTTGGAACTATTTGAAAGTTTAAAAAAGAAAGAAAATCCGATTATTCGCATGAAAAGGTAAAAAGAAAACGTAATAGAGAGAGATAAAAATGGATATACATAGATAAATACTAAGCAAAGCAACGAACATTCTTAAGGCTTAATAAAGAATAAAGGTATTCACAATTAACGCAAATGTTACAAAATTATTAACCTTGAAAAACAGATGGTAAACGACATTTAAAAAAAATATATTTATTGATTTCATATGTCATTTAAAAATTAAATCAGAACAACTGTATTTTTTAAAGTAGTAAATATGAAATTTATGTTTATAGACTTGTAGAACAATATATGCACTTAAATGAGCAGCTATTTGCAAATATATGAATGTGAATGTGAATGCGTGTGCATATTTTTGTGATATGGAAGAATAGAAGTTTAATAATATTTTTTATTTTTTAATTTATATGATTACACATGCAAGCATATATATTAAAGAAGGAAAATGCAATAATTTTGATTTTTGGTTGAAATCTTAAATTCAACGTTCAATTTATCTTTGAAAATTCGCGAATTATTTGAAATTTTATACTCCGCATTTAAAAGAAAGGTAGAAAGTTTTTTACACTATAAGAACTCATTCTAAATCACGTTTTTATACTATAAAATCTCGTTCTAAATCACGTTTTTTAATGATAGATATTAGCAATATTATTACGAGTGAAATAGGTTTTACTCTCTATTCTGTCTTTTTAAAGTACAAACGGTATTTTCAAGACGGAGAAATTAAAAAAAACAAAAAGTTAACTGGTAAATGTCAAGTTCTCCTTATTCCGTTAAAAAAATTAGAAACTATTTAAAAAATTAGAAAATAAATTAGGAAGAAAGTAATTTAAAAATTACCCCCCCCCCACATCCCAAATAAAAAAAAATTATATTTTATAGAGAAGAAAATAATTAGCCCTTATATTTGTAAGGGTCATTTTACTTAGTTCTATAATTCTATTCATCAGAAACTACTGAAATTGCTTTCGGTTTTACGCAAGCAACAGATTCTGGTTTTAAAAAATATATTAAAGGAAAAAGAAAGAGGAAAAACTAGAGAAAAAACACACCCAGCCATCCCCACCCCACACGAGCAGAAAAAAAATTAAATAATAAATAAAATTATAAATAGATCCATGAATGTATAATGGAAGAAAAAAAAAACTAGCCCTACGCATATGCACACGTACGAAAAGCATGTACGTGTGTATAACTAAATATGTATGTATATATATATAAATATATATATATATATATATATATATATATATATATATATATATATATATATATATATATATATATATATATATATATATATATATAGAAGACACACCTTCGCATCAATAGAATGAAACTGCTTCTATTCTAGCGACTACCGAACAAGTATGGGAATTTTACGACTATAAAAGCAATATCTTATTTTAGCAAAACCATTCTGCTTAAAGAGTTTAACTGCTTCAAGGTTAGTGGACCAGGAGGACAGACGTAATATTTTTTTTATTCTTTGGCAGTGCCACTGAGCACATCCCACGACACAAACGCACGTGTGTAAATATACAAGAACATAACATACACGCCTGCACGTGTTTACCTGAACATATATATATATATATAAATATATATATATATATATACATATATATAAATATATATAAATATATATCAGTATATATAAACATACATATGCATATATATATATATTTATAGATATATATATGTAGTAAGAGATATAGATATATATATATATATATATAAATTATACAAGTATATTTTCAAACAAGCTTTTATGTTATTACATCGTATTCAATAAGAATCGATAACAGACACAAAAAGTAAAAGATTTCCTTAAAATCACAAAACACTTGAGAAACCTTTAAGATATACTTGTTAGCTACATATATATATATGTATATATTTATGTATGTATATACATACATATATAAGTATATATATATATATATGTATATATTTAAAAGAACGGGTAATTTTATTTCTTTCATGTTAATTTAAACATCCAGTTTTAACAGCTTTGTTGTTACGATATCATTGTTATCATTATTAAGATTTTTTTTTCCGCATTTATGGTTCATTGGATATATTTTATTTCACGGCTTAAGTATTTGTTTACATATATTCACAGTGTATACACGTGGTTTAACGAAAAAAATCGACAATAGTGTAATTGCTGGAGTGAAGAGACAACTAAAAATCTTGCTGCTGCTGCTGCCGCCTAAAAGTCAAATACTAATGACAACAGCCGGAATAGTAGAAGCTACTAGCACTAATTTTACTATACAAATGCTACTACTAATAATAATAACAATAATAATACCGCAATGTTATTTACGGGACCATAACACTTAACCATTTGAATACACTATCTTATCCCTACATTCTACCTACTTATCTTATCTATCTATCTATCTATCTATCTATCTATCTATCTATCTATCTATCTATCTATCTATCTATCAGCTCTGGGCGGATGAAGCCAAAACTGTGATATTGGGCCAGCTACACCAACCCCACCAGCACAATTATTTCACCTCCTCCACCTTCGCCTCATCTTTCTTGATCTCTACCACCAACTCCTCCTCCTCCACCTTTTCCTCGCCCTCCTCCTCCTCCTCTTATATATCTTTGATGTTGGTGAAAAGTTAAATGATGGATGACTGGCTGGTAACCTGTTACCTCATCTCTGGTTTACTTATACTCGCTATAGTGAAGTTTCTTGTGCATGACGATTTGGCGTACCTGATTTACCCGGTGGGCCGCAAAGATCCTCTGCGTCGACCGCCGGGTCCACGAAGTTGGCCTCTCATTGGCAACCTGTTCCACGTGTTATGGAAACCTCTACACACCGCCTTAACAACCCTAGCCGAACATTACGGGGATCTGATGTGGTTACGTATGGGAGGCGATAATGTTCTGGTCATCAGCTCGATGGACGCAGCCCGTGAATGTATACTAAAACAGAGTAAGACATTTGCCGGTCGACCCCGGCGTCGACAGACCGTCAAGACAATGCTAGGGGACGGACATGATATTGCAATGAGCGACATTGGCCCCGAACTGAAGTACTATCGTCGACAGGTGCACGCCTTCCTGGCTTCCCCGAACCGGGAGAGCCGGGCGCGGTTGGAGTATGTTGTCGTAATGGAAACTAGATCGTTGATGGATGACATGGATTCATTTGCCCAAAGTGGTGCGCCGTTCGACCCGTTCTTAAATGTGGCCAGAGTCGTGGCGAACGTACTTTGTCTGCGGACACTTAATAGACGCTTCGAGAAAGTGGATGAACCTTTTCTCAAACAATTGACGATAATACAGGACATTGTGGACAGTATTGAGAGTTTTCATATCGTCGATGTTTTTCCTTGGTTGCAGGTAAGTCGTTTTATTTAATCTGATTGAATTTCATTTAATTTCAGTTTTTTTTTTATATATATATATATACACGCACACACGGGCACACATATGGTTTTCCAATAGTGTTTTTATATTTTTATTTTAAAGCGTAATATCTTCAAGAATCTTAGAATTGTGATGTTAAGAGCTTATTAAATATCTTATATAGATATAAATATAAACATATATATATATAAATATAAACATATATATATATATATAAATATAAACATATATATATATATATATATATATATATATATATATATATAGATAGATAGATAGATAGATAGATAGATAGATAGATAGATAGATAGATATGTATGTTGTTATTGTCGGCACTCGCTCGCAATCAAGCATTGGGATCGTCATCCTCTGTCCGTTTCTCTCCCCTGTTGGCGGTGACAGAGATGGGAGTGAATCAAAGAGACTGTGACGAGGCCTTTCGCGTGAATTTGATTGTAGTGGACAACACTGCGCGACGGAGAAGCCCACGCACTTATCCAGCAGTGCCTCCCTCGCGGCTCAATATACGTACATACATATATACATACACACACGCGCGCACGCACACACACACACACATACATATATATATATACATATATATATATACATATATATATATATATATATATATATATATATATATATATATATATATATATATATATATATATATAGGGGGTGTCGGTACGTACATGTATGTGTGTGTGTCGTAGAGAACATATTTTTCTTTAATAAGCATTCTCAAATATTCAGGCCGGTAGACGGAAATAAATGCATGTCCTGTTTAATAAATAAACGGAGCG
>OZ038486.1:105892117-105907117 GCA_964036315.1 Acanthosepion esculentum
ATCTATCTATATATATATATATATATATATATATATATATATATATAGACACACACACACTCATATATATTGTGTAGGTTTGCCCGCACGTATGTATCTCTCTATCTGTCTCTGCGTGTCAATATATTCCCGGGGATATTTATTTATGCATATACGTGTGACGTAAAATTGTTTATTCTGTGTCCACACATATTGTAATAAGTTCTTAGAATCCCAGTCAAACAGAAAGGCACACACACACACAAACACTTACACACACTCGCACATATGTAATTGATACACATGTAGAAAGCGGTGTGTGTGTATACATCTGTCTATATATCTGAGATTAGGTACTGTAACTATTTACAATATTTACATCGTTCGGACTGTTCTTATTTTTATTTTCTTATTCCCGACGTTTCGGCCGTGGTACGCTCCGGCCTTCTTCCGGTGATATACGTTGGAATTTCGAACCGAACTCTTTATTTAGTCCACCGACGTGGATTGTTCTAGTTCCACGTGCCAAGCCTTTTCTGGGTGTCTCCCGTTTCAGTTAATTCCCTTTCTCATCAAGTTTTTGTTCACCGCTGTTGTGGCCAGATATTGAACTCACAATGCTTTTGGTCAAGTCACTTTTTGGATCACTCAACGAACATTTTTATCCACTGGGCCGACGTATATCACTGAAGAAGGCCGGAGCGCACAGCGGCCGAAACGTTGTGAATATGGCAATAAAAATGACGACAACAGTCTGAACGACGTAAATAGTATGTGTATACGTAAATAATTACGACTGAGTAGTGAGTTCGATCTGCACTGAGTGCTCCATTCGTTCGGCCTTGTGCCACATCTAAGCTTCGCTTAGTAAATCACTTTACATACATGGGTTTCTATAGACATATGAATTTACAAGTGCATAATTCTTTTCTTTCTTTTTATGTGCCATGTCCTTTCAGGACGTAGGCGATCACGGCTCTCCGCCTCCGTCTATCCCTTGCAGCTCACAACAAGTTTCTTCCCTCTGCTTCCTCCCCAAGACCACGTTCTGTCAACCACCTGCTCAAGCCCGCCAAGAATGTCATACGCTGCTTTCGCTTGTCTCTCGTTCCCTCTATTCGACCAGTGTGTATCAGATTCTCCAGGCCATTCTTCCTCATTATGTGTCCCAGAGACTTCAGCTGCCTCTTCCTGATGTTACGTATAAGCCTCCTCCTTGTTGCAACCTCTCTAAGACCTCATCGTTGATCACACACTCGGTCCATGATATCCTTAGCATCCTTCTATACAGCCACATCTCCATCGGCTCGAGTCTCTTCTTCATCTTTGAGGAAATCGTCCAACATTCGCTGCCGGACAGATGACACGTAACTGCTCAGTATTTTTTTCTTTGTTACCAAAGAAATCCTCCTGTCTCGCAATACTCCGCTCAGCTTTTGGAATGTGTCCTTTGCCATCCCAATACGTCCACGTATCTGTGTCGCACTTACCGTCTTCTGTCAAGACGCTTCCCAGATATTTAAACTTCCGCGTCTGCTTGATTCTAGTGTTTCCGACCTGCAAATCGCATTTCTGGCTCTTGCTCTTACTGATGACCATGCATTCTGTCTTCTTGTAGTTTATGCTTAGTCCTTTCTTCTAACTCTCCGTCGCTACCTGCTAGAGCAGATTTTGTAATTTCTTTTTCCCTGTCTTCTTCTGTGTCATCTGCGTATCTTATGTTGTTAAGGGTGTGACCGCTAGTGCTAACCCTAACCCTCTTCCTTGCCTGCCAAAATATCTATTTACACCTACGCAAACAACCAAATTCACACAGTTTGCTTACATTTTTCAAAATAATGCAAATGCATTAGTTAATTTATTCACATTCAGTCTAATATCCTTATCTTTGTTGTTGTTATCAAAACATTTCGGCCGTGTTTCTCCCAGCCTTCCTTCAGATGTTGGTGTGTCCGTGTAAGATTCATGAAATTTCGAAGTGAACCCTTTATTTCGCTCACTGGGGTAGACTGTTCTAGTTCCACGTGCCATGTCTAATGGATGTCAGTTATCTCCGATTAATTCCTCTCTCCAATTTCTCCACCGCCTTAACCAGGTATTGAGCTCACACTCTTTGGGTCCTGTCACTGGATGTAACCAACGCTTTTATCTACGCTGTCATGTGTCCTTGTGGAACTAGACCCCAGCGAGCGAAATAAAGGGTTTAGTTCGAAATTCCATCCACCTGAAGAAGGCCGGAGCGTACAACGGCCGAAACGTGGTGATAAATATGGCGACAAAGATGAGGATGATAGTCCGAACAATGTAAATAGTGTACATAATACCTCATCTCAAAAATATAGACAGATTCAGCTGATTTGATTGCTTTTAGCAGAGCTCAGTGTGATGTTAGTACGGTTTCCAGGTTTAGCTTATTGACGTTTCAAAATTTAGTTATATTGATTGATGGATGGATTTCTTTGGGGTTTTTACGGCTTATCAACCTTTTAAAGCCAGAAATAGTTTAGATTATAAGAATTATTTTGAGATAATAGTGATTTTTACTGATAGAAGTTCTACTAATTAATGTGCGTGGGGTAAGATTGGAGATGTGGATTCATACTTTTACCAAGGGAGTTCACGCTAAAGGGAATATAAAAAAACTCGATTGGAATTGGAACTCGGCTCTCCGATTTCCAATTCTGAGCCGTTATTTCGTTATAAGAAATCAGCATTATTATTGTTTTTAAATCATAAGGCTAACAGATTATTATTATTTTTTTCCTTTGGTTTCTGGTGTATACTCATTGCTGTCCGGGTCCCGACTTGAGATCTAAGGTTAGAAATAGCATCATGACCTTTTCCACTGAGCAGGTTTTAAAAAATTCTACATATGTTGCATAGATAAAACCCTTCGTAAGATATGGACTGTACTTCTGAATACAATTTTTTGTATTTCTTTGCATTTCTATTTCTATTTTTTGCATGTTGCTAACAGAGATCCCTTCAATGAGTCTATTGGAATCTTTTCCAATCAATCCGAGGGCTCCAACTACAACTGGAATTGTTAATGTCCTCATGTGCCACAGTTTTGAGGTTTCGATTTCAAGGTCCATGTATTTTGACAGTTTTTGTTTTTTTAAGATATTGAAAGATATATTGCAGTCTGCAGAGACTGCTATGTCAATAAGGACGTTATTATTATTATTATTATTATTATTATTATTATTATTATTATTATTTTATTTCCTTTGATTTCTGATGTGTACGCATTTCTTTTCTGGACCTAAGATTAGAAATTGCATCATGACATTTTCCACTGGAAAAAAAGAAAAAGAAAAAACATATTTCACATAGACAAAAACCTTCGTAATGTGTGGGTTATACTCGTGAGAACAATTTTTTTGTATTTCTTTAAGGCATGGGCTTCCAGGAATCCCTTCAATTAGTCTACTGGAATCTTTTCCAACCAATCCGAGTGCTCCAACTACAACGGGGATTGTTGATGTTCCCATGTGCCACATCATTATCATTATTATTATTTTATTATTATTTTTTTTTAATTATTATTATTATTATTATTATTATTATTATTATTATTATTATTATTATCGGTAGTTAGTCGCCGTACTCATTTATAGCCATTATCAAATATAATGGCTATGGTTGTATGTGACAAACGCATGAATTTTAACTGGATTTCCGTAGGGGAGGCTAAAACCGCTGGGTAGGGGTTGATCGTATAACTTCCACAACGCTCTCTCTCGCGCTCTCTCTCTCTCTCTCTCTCTCTCTCTCTCTCTCTCTCTCTCTCTCGTTATGTTGTGAGGACTCTTCTTCTTCTTGTTATTACGTCATTGTATCTTCGTGATGAGAGTATTTTTTCAGCGCGCCCATGTCGCTACCGAAAGTGACACAAGGTCGAGTTTTAAAATGAGTTTATCGTCAATACCGTGGATAAATTGCCAAAGCCACCTCGGCACTTCCCATTTTAGGGACTCCTCAGGCGCCCGACAATAAACCAAGCCCGCTCCCAAAGGATAAGTACTGCCTGGGCGTTGAAAGCCCGGCCTGGACCTTGGGCTTAAAATTATTTGTACGTCTCCGTGTCAAAAGCCCGAGAAGCGATAAATGATTTTCTAAGCGTAGCTTAGATGTAGTACAAGGCCGATAATTATGGAGCACCCAGGGAGGATCAAATTCACTACCTAGTTGTAACTGATCTTGAGAGACAAGATTGCTAACCATTACACCACGTCGAAGTGCTCTTGTATGTGATTGATGAGATTCGAAATTATTATTCTGCCAAAACTGGACACGCAGTAAACTCGCTCACTCTCTAATGACAGAGATTATTCGCTCGTGCCTTTGTTTTCACGGCTGGTTTTCCCTGTGTACACAGGTTCACGTGTGTAAACACGGTTAAACAAATTTGTTTCCGGTGCGGCTAGATGCCGTGTTTCTTTACGAATATGCATGAATATTATGATTTTGTATTGATGAGCCGACAGCGATCTAACTCTCTATGAGATATCATATATACATATATATGATTACATCTATAAAAAGCATTATTTCACTTGAGGAAATCTGTGCAAAGGACGAAACGCCTTACATAAAATTTGTTTCACATTTTAGTAATCTATCTATCTATCTATCTATCTATCTATCTATCTATCTATCTATCTATCTATCTATCTATCTATCAGGCACCAGTTGTAAATAATGGGTCACTCTCTATTCTCACTTGCTATTGATAGATTGACTTCGATAGTCACTAGGTGCCCTATTACTGTAATTCTATGCTAGACAAAACTACTATCATTACTATACCTGTAAATGTGTATATGTATCGATGTTAATAAGTTATAATTAGGCAGCAAGTATTCATTCAGAAAATCTTTATTAAATTCGGCCAACAAAGTCTCTGTTTAATTTATAATTTCCAGCAAAAAGTTGTTGAACAATATTTCAAACACATGTGACGCTGTTCAAATTTCCCGCCACAAACGAAATGGACATGTGTTGCAGCTCATATTACTCTTAAACATTGTGAATTGGCTTGGATCAATTTCCCCCACAACAAAGTATCTCTAGCCTTCACAGCTGAGATCCTCCAGGTCACACATATTGTAGCGAACCACTTTGATTCCCTTTATCTTCCACTGGTATTATGTATGTTCCACTCCAACAGCTCCCCCCCCCCACGAACCACTTTTTGGGGAACCGAATCCAAACAAGATTCTTCCCCGATGACTACAATCTTAACCTGTTCAAGTCTAGGATTAACCTTTAGCGCTTTGCACTATTTATATTACTTCTTTTTATACTGCATTCTATTTCAAAATCTCTCAGTCGCAGTATCCTTGTTGTTAATTTTATTTGAAGTTGTTTTATGTTGCCATAGCAGGATATGATAACACAGCTATGAAATCCAAACACAATATTTTTTAGGGATCAGAGTCATCTTCAGTAGCAGGATAATCTTTTTGTACAGCAAATGATGTCACATATAGAGTAACCGAGGTCAATCGTTATATCCCCACGTATCCCCAGAAAATGTGCCTCTTACCTCTTATTCTGTTGCCTTGTACCTACGACTTTGTACAGGATGAAAATTGTTGCAAAAAAAGAAGAAACAAAAAGGTAACTGTTGCAGCTTATATTACCCGTAACCATGGTAGAAAAGTTGGCCCAATTTGTCATGGGCAAAGGTTTCTTTTAGAAGATATCGCTCGCCAAGTATAAATCACATACGCAAATGACCATCACTTAAATGAAGGCAAAGCCTGCTCTCATCAATGAAAACTACAGAGTGACAATCGATACACCAGGTTGATCACTTTCGACGCACCTGATAATGTGCTGGAAGGTATGACGTATGTGGAAATCTGACTAGAAACACGTGTATCCGTAGTCCTGTTGCAGTTAAAATATACCGTTTTGTGTATTTGTCACCTTAGAAGCTCTGATCTCTGTTCTGGGTGCCGGACAGTCTACTATTGCTAAGTTTAAAATACGTCGATTTGGCCAGGGTTTTTAGAATGGTGTCGTCCCAAAAACTGGTTTAATGTTGATTAAATTTCTGTGACCTTTTCCTTTATTATTGTTTGTCGCTAAAAATTCATGTAACTTTACATTTGGGATTGCTTTCTTTCGTTAGTATTCCACTTCTTATACTATACTATACTATACTATACTATACATACATACATACATACATATATATATATATATATATATATATTCAATTTAATTTTAAGGTGTTTATTATTACCTATATAATTTATGATGTTTTTATGATATATATATATATATATTCAATTTAATTTTAAGGTGTTTATTATTACCTATATAATTCATGATGTTTTTATGATATATATATATATATATATATATATATATATATATATATATATATATATATATATATCATAAAAACATCATAAATTATATAGGTAATAATAAACACCTTAAAATTAAATTGAATTGGTTGACATCTTTAATTGGATGAAGCATCGATTGATTCATTTTCTATGGCCTATCAACCTTTTGCATGTTATTTAAAGCCAGATAATATTTTAGATGGTACAAGCCTTACTAATTAACCCATAGCTGGAGAAGATATGGATTCATACCTTTCCCAAGGGAATGTGCGTGTAAGTGAATATAACGAACCCAGTTGGAATTGGGATTCGGTTCTCCGATTAACAATTTCGAGACATTATCTATTACACCACCTGCACAAGCAAGCTTAGTGCACTTGCTATTCCAAAGCTGTCACCCAACTTAGGTACTGATCAGGCTCGATGTTTCTTAACTTCAGTGGTCGGACGGAAACCGGTGTTTCAGCATGATGTAGTGTTAGCCGCTGTTTTGTTTGTAAATTGTTGAGTTTTAGTTTTAAGTCACCATGATTTATCTATCAACCGTCTTTTTTATCCATACATATTTATCGACCCACTTTTGACACCCCCCCTCCAGACATCGAACTCATTCCCCACCCCACCAAAAAAAACTCCTGTCTAGTTCTATTTCTTAGGAGGAACGTGGCCTTACATATGTTCGATTGATTGAATTGCTTTTCACCCTATATCAATCCTTTGTTTGTTATTTGAAACTGAAACATATTTCAGATTGTAGTCAATGGGAGTCGATAGGTTCGCCTTTCGTCTGGTTCACTCTCCTCCCCTGACTTTTGAACAGGAATAAAGGTTTATCCCTTGTTCCCTGTTTAGGATTAGGTTTCCAGTTCCTTCTTGTTCAAGGGGTCAGTAACCCTCCATCCGCCGGGCTACATCTAGCCCGCGAGTGATTTCTCTGCGGCCCTCTAATTTAACCTGCGTAAGGGATTTTTCATTTTCTGCTGTTTGTGTTAGATATTATCCTGTTATTCCTGTAGCAAAATAAGGAACATTGTTTAAATAATATAACATTAACTTCGTTGGTTTTTCTTTAAACCCCCACACCAAGGCAATCTTCTGGACGGAGTAGTCTGAGATCGATACAATTTATTATAGTACATTTGATATCATCGCCCTCTTCCGAAACACTGCATAACTGTCTGGCTCGCTCTCTCCAAAGATTTGCTAATCCCTGTTAAGTTACATCACTATGCTCTAATGGTAAGCTTGACTTATGGTTTCAGTCCTCACTGGCTAATCCATATTTGATTTAAGATGTTTGCATAGGGTATTGGTTAACGTGTTTTTTTTTACCGATATTGCTGAAGTGTTCGAGCATCACAAGGTGCCTCTTACTTATTGCCTTGTGTCAAACTAATCTAAATTTATTAAATAACTGTGAGAAAGAGGTCGCTTAATGGTGGGATAATGGTTACCGAGCTATTCTTGTTGGTCATTACTAGTAAATAATGTGTTAACTCTTAACTACGTAACCTATACTTATTGCTTTGTACCAAATTAAATAAAGTTTAGTAAATAGGAAAAACATCCGGAGCGCGCGTCGGTGGAAGCATGGTTAACGAGTTTGACCATTAATATTGAGTAGTCAGGTTAATCCTCACCGAGAGCTCCGTACATTTAGCCTTGTGCCAAAACTAAAATACGCTTTCTAAAATCTAAATGCGGATCTAAATATGGAGTAAAAAATAGTAGGCTGGTGTGGTTGATAATTAATAATTGTTGATGAATACTATTGAATAGTGACGTCGATCCTCATTGGCAACCCGATACTGGTGATCTTGTACCAATCTAAACTATGCTTCACATACAGCAACTTCTCTTAAGTGACCGCTTCTATAATTTTGGGAAGTTTATATTCGGACTTTGTGGCATAGGGGACATAGTTTGTCCTGCGTTCGTAGTGGTAGTTAAATGATTACCTATTTTTCACCGGCGATATTGGACAGTGTTCCAGTTCAAAGCTTGAGTCTTGATTAAGAATGCTGATTTTCTAGGCCTACGGATATTATCAGTTCGGAGGTAACACAATCTTACTTGTTCCATCATTTTATTTTTCGTCTTTACTAAACCCAGTTTAACAAAAGCGATTGATTCTCTTTTACATTATTTACATTATTCGGACTATTGTCCTCATCTTTGTCGCCATATTTATTACAACGTTTCGGCCGTTGTACGCTCCGGCCTTCTTCAGCTGGTTGGAATGTCGAACTGAACCCTTTATTTTGCTCACTGGGGTAGACGGTTCTAGTTCCACGTGCCATGTTTAATGGATGTCAGTTATCTGTTATCTCCTGTTAATTTCCCTCTGAAAGTTCTCCATTGCCTTAACCGGGTATTGAACTCACACACTTTGGGTCCTGTCACTGGATCTAACTAACGCCTTTATCCACTGTGCCATATGTCCTTAGAAAGGGTTCAGTTCGATATTCCAACCACCTGAAGAAGGCCAGAGCGTACAACGGCCGAAACGTTGTAATAAATATGGCGACAAAGATGAGGACAATAGTCCGAATAATGTAAATAATGTATATAATACCTCATCTCAGAAATATAGACTAATGCTGGTTCTCTTTTCTACATTATGATTCTGTGAGAATTAGAATTCCTACGAGATGACACATTGTTGATAACAGGAAGAAGATGGAAAAATGCAGTAACTCGTACAGAAGGCAGTAAAGGAAAACTAGAAGAAAGGGCTAAGCTTCAATTGTAAGAAGACAGAATATATGGTTGTTTGTAAAAGTACGCGTGCGACAGCCAGATCAAACAACTGACATTTCTGCGTGGGTCATTGTTCTAGGTTTTTAGGTATAGAGACATAGCCACTGAAACTCGTCTGGCAATATCTTATCTAATGACCCGTAAGAAAGTCTGAAATGTGTTTACATTGTTATCTTAGATGTTGTTAGGAATTTGCAGTATATCTAATATATAGAAACAATTGTTTTCATGTCGGTGTGGAAGGAGGGACATAAGAAATTTGAGCTGGGTGCAAAGAGGGTGCCGACAGATCTATCAGATCGTAACTAGTTGAGACCTATCTACCAATTCCACTCGAGAAAAAAATACTTGAAAACGTTTTCTGCGTCACTGGAACTTACCATTCCTTTAATGTGGCGATTACTGATGAGGGCTAGCACGACCGCAAATTCACTGGAACTGCATTTGGATGTCTCCAAGCTAGAGTTTCTTGTGTATAACGTAAGTCTGGACAACATACGGATGACATCTGACAAGCACTTGAAATCTATCTTCTATACCCTTTTCGTAATATTTTTCGTATTAAATTGGAAAACTAAAAGACTAACCTACTTCACGCGGAAGAAACAACAGACATTAAAGACTTTCTTGACTGGAAGTAATTAAGATGGATCAGTTCTGTTGTTATAAATGGGGCATTAAGCAGAAGAGATGCAAGGATATCTAAAAAGAACCTTCAGGAAACTTGTATGTAGGTGGCAACTGTCGACCACGCTAAGGTGACAAGTTGTGGCAAAAAGTCACTTTTAATATGTGATGCCAATATATGTATCTGGATCGTCCGGTTGGCCAGTAGAGGCGTAGGGGCACCAAGTATACAGTGGCCGCAGTAGCATTGGTGTCTCTAGAGCAAAATAGCCGGAAGGAGGTCAGCACAGTCCGATGTGGTTTAAAATTAGAGTTTTCCTTCTCATGGACTAGTCGCCAACCAAGGCTCTAGCTGGGCAGTAGGAGAGAAGAGATGGATTCGTACCTTCGTATTACTACGTAAGTTAATGTAATGAACTGGACTGGAATTCGAACTAGGCTCTCCGATTTCTCCACTGTACCTCCTATAGGTGATATACGAAGCAAAAGCATAATCACTGTCACGCTGGCGTTGTTCACCACCAACTTTCCCTTGTTAGGGAAAAGAGGGAGAAAAGAGGGAAGAGGCACCCTTCAACAATTTTCTTGAGCTGTCCGATGACAAAACCGGGGTAGTGAGATGGAGGTGTAGAATACATTTTGATCCGGTATTTATCAATATCCACTGATATTATGGTGTGACTCGATTTAATGTGGAGTGCCGATAAATTGCAACCTCTCCGTAAACGCTGTCATGCTAGCGTAGTATCCCCTCGCAACCTTCGTGCTTTATTATAATGGAAGAGGTGTTCTCGCAGGGTTGAAATATCTAGGACTAGGCATCTTTTAATGTTTTCCGTGAGCTGTCCGATGGAAGAGCCAGAAAGGGAAGCAGACGGAGGAAGAGGGCAGATATTTCTTTTTGACATGCTATTTACCCATATACTCGTTGGTAGGATGTAGCAAAAGCTTCCATATAATCCAAGGAAAAAATTGGTATCCACCAACTTTCCCTCTTTAGTGGAATATGTTATATGCTACTGCGATGTTAGAATCTCCGGGTCCAAGCATTCGTCATCGTTTAAGGAGAGCATATACTCAGTTTTCAGCCAGAATACCAGATGAACATCCACTTGAGTGTTTGTACGAAGGCTATTCAGAAAATGAACCAAGGAAATATGTTTAGACATGCGTGTGTATAAACGAAAATGGTGAGACTATTCCAGGAGATTATTGTTTAGTGTAACGGCAAGAAAGACTAATACAGCCAAGAAAGGGAAAGAAAAAAATCTGTCTCCATTCAGGAAGTCAGTGATCATGGCTCTTCCTATCTTTTTTGTCTATATTTCTGAGATGAGATATTGTAACTATTTACCCCATTTTCATTGTTCGGACTGATGTCCTCAACTTTATTGCCATAGGTACTCGGACATTTGGCCAGCGGAAATTTCGCCGACGGACATTTAACCGAATGTATATTTAGTCGAAAATGTAGTGGCGTACTTACATGTATGTCACACTTTTTATCGTAATGTGCTACATGTATTTATATTTATTTACTGAATTAATTTATAATTATTTCGTTTTTTCGACAGGCTTTTTTAAAATCTATTCTGTATATATTATATTTTACTTCAAATTTTACTGTGAGATGATAAGTATTTTGAGAAAAAAGGCACATTTTACTACAACAAAAATCTTAAGCTTTTACGATATGAAAGATCTTTTAATTTTGCTTTTAATGATCATTATCTTAAAGATATGAACTAGCTTTTATCTTACTGTTAAGCACGAATTTAAATAATTAAGTGCTACTTTTCTCCGAAATACACTCATATTTTTTTAAAAATATTAATTTCAATAAGCAGATATTGATATACGAAAACTTTTAACTTTAGATTTAGTAATTTAATCACTAAGAATTCAGTGGTAATTATTAGTCCTATTCTACCTTATAATACTGCTAATTAAAATACTTAAAGTATTGTTTGTTAATATTTTTGTTGTATTTTTCGGTGAAATGTCCGTCGGTCAAATGTCTCTCGATGAAATGTCAGCCGGCCATATGTCCGTCGGCCAATGTCCGGCCACGATTGTCATATTCCTGCGTTGGAATTTCGAACTGAACCCTTTATTTAGTCCACGGACGTAGATTGTTCTAATTCCATGTGCTATGTTCTTGGGATATCTCATTCTTTAGTTAATACTGCTTGATATCTCAGCTTTCCAAGTTTTTGTTCCCTGATTATAGCTTGAATTCACATCTCTTTGGGTCAAGTCACTTCGGTTGAATGGACCAATCAACCAACGCTTTTATCCACTAGGCCCTGGGACATTAGCGTGTCAATTTTAGGGACTCATAAACCTATTATCTCAGTAACCATTTTTTCTTCTTTTTATGTGCCATGTCATTTCAAGACGTAGGCGATCATGGCTCTCCACCTCACTCTCTCCCTCGCAGCTCTCAACAACTTCCTTCCCTCTCCTATCTCCCCCAGAGCACATTCTGTCATCTATCTTCTGAAGCCCTCCAGAAATGTCACGCGCTGCTTTCCTTTGTCTCTCTTTCCCTCTATTCGACCCGGGAGTATCAGATTCTCAAGGCTCTTCTTCCTCATTATGTGCCCCAGAAACTTCAGCTGCCTCTTCCTGGTGTTAAGCATGAGCCTCCTCCTCCTCTGTATCCTCTCCAAGACCTCATAGTTGCTCATATGCTCGATCCACGAAATCCTCGGCACCCTTCTGTATAACCACATCTCCGTCGCTTTGAGTCTCTTCTTCATCTTTGAGGAAATCGTCCAGCATTCGCTGCCGTAACGAAGGACAGGTGTCACGTAACAGCTCAGTACCCTTTTCTGTAATGGAATGTCCCACACTCCCTATCGCCTATGGGAACTGACTATATCAGTAGATATATATATATATATATATATATATATATATTTTAAGCGTATCACCCCAAGCAAGTCTGGTGGTCACTATCACGCATGGGGTTACAGAAAGGTTGGAGGAAGAGCAGATAGGAGTGGTAAAGGAAGGGATGTGGATTAAGAGAAGGACGGAGGGTCGATCAAGGCAAGGGGGCTACAGAAGATTTAGAGCGAGAGCAGATAGGAATGAAAGATGAAAGGAAGTGGAGAAGGGAAGTGGATAGATCAAGGCAACTGGAGATGACGTTTGACGCTACACTTAAACCGTTGGAGATTGTATTTGTCAGGGAAACAGTAATAGGGAACGGAGTTCCATAGGCGAGATGTGCGAGACATGAAGCTATTGGAGTATAAGAGACGTCTACATCTAACAGTTTCAACGGTGAAGGGGTGGGAACGGGATGCCAGCCTCGTAGTACGCTTAAATTCACGAGGCTTAGGGACAAGCGAAAGCAACTCCTCGGAGCAATTACCGTGGAAGTATTTGTAGAAAAGGCAGAGCGATGCAACATCGCGTCTGTGAGAGAGCGACTGCAGACGAGATGACAAATCAAGGCCAATCACATTGCATATCCGTCTCTGGATCTTATCAAGAACCCTGAGGTAACACGCAGGGGCCCCAGACCATAAATGGCAGCAATACTCCATGCAAGGTCGAATGGTAGACTTATAGACTTGGAGGATCGATATAGTGAGCACAGATATACCTGGGACTGGCTTCGGGAATTGCTAGCCTACTACGCGATACCCTGTCTTTCAGTAGTGTATTCTCTTTTACAATAAACCTCTCTTCTTTCATCTACGCGCCTGTTGCTGTTCTTTCACTCGAGTACCACCTTTGTTTGTTTGTAACCTCTTTCAGGAAACAACATATTCTTTGTTACCAAAGAAATCCTCCTGTCTCGCAATACTTTGGTTATTTTTTTCTCGCTCTCTGTATTCCCATATTGTATCCATGTCCTATCTCGTGAGGTTCTTAGCAGTTTTTCTGCCTATGCCAATGCTCCCGCCCCCGCTTCGCCATCCATTGATACAAGCTCGACAGGTAAGTGGCTCCCTGCCCTCCACTATCTCTCTTACCCTTAATATGCCTGGTGAGGATAACTGCCTGTTATTTCTTCATATTAAACTATATCCTCTTGTTGTCAATTTAAACTGACGCCTTCCTGCATTTTAATTCATACTTATTTGATTTCAGATGAAAACTTGGAAGTTTTTCAACATATTTTCATTTTCGAAAGTATAGTTTAGATATATGGAGAAAGAAAAAATGAATCCGACGCCAGGGAGATACAGACTAAATAAAAAACGACGTCTTCACGAATTCCGATCCTAAAAGAAAATAAGTGAAAATGTACGTCAGATTTCTTGGTTTTGGGAGTTAGGATATAAACAGAAACAATTAAACATGTCTAAATTGACATCTAATCACACATACTTCTATTTACATAGAAGAGGGGTCTGGAATTTAAAAAGAAGAAAAATGATAGAATTCTAGTTTTCATCAATGATCTTTCTGATCAGTTCTGAAATCGGTATCTGTGATGAAAACGAAACTATTTACTCCTGGCGTAATAGCAAGTCTGATCAGTTCGATAAGCTCAAATTGGCAACTGATCTAAAAAATAAATAACCTATATTCTGTTGTTAACTCGGGCAAGAAATGACTTTTTAATTTTAATGGCTTCGAAACGAAATTGCTCTCGATTCAACGGCTGAGCGAACCCTTTCTGCTTTCTATCAACATGGCTGACACTAAGCTGCAGGAAAATGGTACTGATCTGGCATCTCGGCTTCAGTCATATTCCTACCGCCGTAATTTTACTTCCCCCTGCCTTTTCTATAAAATTCGTGGTAATTGTTCTGATGGACTTTCCATATGCTATCTAGACTCTCTGAATTTGAGCGCAGTACTAGATTGGCGGATAGGTCTACTCATTTTACAGTTGAAATGTCTAGTTGTAACCGTAAGTTCTATGCTAACCGTTCTTTTCCCGCTTGTAGAATTCTCTTCCGTCTTCTTACTTTTCAGTCAAGTTTGATCTTGAAAATCAGTTGCAATCATTGTCTTCTGTATTCTTAATTTCTGTTTTCTTTTTTATTCTTATCGCTCTTTAATAATATTTTTCGTTTTTTTCTTATATTCTTTCACACTCGGTAACTTTCTGTGTCTTAGTGGCTTTATTACCTTGCTTGGGGTGAAATTAAAATAATTTTTTTTTATAATTATAATATTAACTATGATTTCTCATAAATTATCTCCCTTGAATCTTACGTAAAATGTATTTCAAACAAATTTCATAGTATGCTAATACTACAGTCATCTTAATGCTTCTTTATTTATTTACATTATTCAGTTC
>OZ038486.1:105917117-105954617 GCA_964036315.1 Acanthosepion esculentum
TGATATACGAATCCTCCACGTACAGGTTCTGTCCGCGAACCAGTAAAGTGGTTTTACTTTGACGCCACCGCTAAATATATTTCTAGTGATTATAATTTTGCATAATTTAAGAGGTTGAGGCCATTATTATAATAAACAAAGATTTCCCAACAATATACCGTAAGTGAATACTAAAATTACAAATATAAAATTAAACTAAAATTACTTTAAAAAAAAGCATTGGCTTATTTAACACTGTTTCGCGCGGAACATCGTTTTCGTGCGAAAGCCTATGGTTCCGAGGAGCACCGGTTGGGAAACACTGGGAAAAATTTTTAATGTTCGAGTAAGCATAGATGTTGGAACCATAGTGAAACCTTTACCATGCATTTGGAAGACGGGTGAAATAAGGGTGATATGATTCCGAGGGAGAAGCATTGCCTGGCCTAGCTGTAAAGTTCTGAATTGGTGGTAGTAAAAAGTGGAGTTTATCTGAACAATTACCATCGAAATAGCGATGGAATTGCTTGTAATGTTGCTTCTCGGGGAAGACGATTTGAGAATATCTTCCCCTACAGGACGGCAAAAAGGATATGGGACTCTTTCAACGTATGGATTGAACTGTTCCAATCTAGATATGGCGGCTATACTACATTTTGTTTTTCTAATTTGACTCTTGAATTGCAGTAGGAATCAGCTACTTTCTTGAGTCATAGAATAAGTCGACTATTTTACCCGCATCATTAACAGTGGATTATATATGTGTGACTTCGAATTAGGATGTCGTGCGAACTTGAGACGCAGCAGATGTTAAAGTCATAGGACAGCAAGCCTGATTTGGGATTTATCCGTATATCCACTCGAAAGGAATGGGAGGAAGACGAATTTAAAGTAAGACTCCCCAACCAAACATACATGTAACTATTGACAGAAATTGCACAAAGTCCTCGGTATATATATATATGTATACAAATTCCTCGGTATATATATATATATATATATATATATATATATATATATATATATATATATATATATATATTAAATAAAAACAGATTGCTTTAAGGTTCCATATAATAAATTATTTCACCACAGCCCTCATTGAGCTCTCTGGATTCTATCCTCATTGGGTCTTCCCATACGGATTACCTAGTTTTTCGTAAACTATATATATATATATATATATATATATATATATATATATATATATATACACACACACACACACACACACACACACACACACACACACACACATATATATATATATATATATATATATATATATATATATATACATTTACAAACATTGGGCCGAGTTTTTCACACCAAAACAAGGACAAAAGTCCATATAAACATATGTCCGCAAATCCTTCGTTCTCGATTTATTAAGTTTAAAGAAAGTTTACGGTAGATGGCGCTATGCTGCCAAATCGACTAGATTATATTTGATATTCGTGTTTATTTTTTGGTTAGTCTGTCTTCAACGTTTAACATGTGTAGTAGTGAGTTAAATGAGAAGTGTTTCGTTTAACAATGACAGAATATTCATATCGTGAGCAGGTAGATATGGTTTTGTACATACGGCCGCGCGAATGGTTATGGACGCGAGGCTGCACGGCTGTATCAGATTGCGTTTACAGACCGAACGCAACCAAGTCATCCAACGTTTGCCGCTGTTTATCGTCGCGTTGCTGAGATAGGATCCGTGGCACCACAAACTATGGATCGAGGAAGATAGAGCTCCGCTCGTACGCTTGACCACAAAGAAACACGTTCTACAGGCTGTTGGAGACGATCAAGCTACCAATACACGTCAAGTGGCCCTAACATGTCGTATATCTCATAGTACCGCATGTTCTCCCAGCATGTCTTACAGGAGCTGTCTACAGGGACTTTATTTTGAACACACTTCCAAACCTGCTAGAGGATGTACCCCTGCTAATACGAAGACGCATGTGGTTCATGCATGATGGTGCTCCAATACATTTTACTTACATTGTTTGAGATGCACTGACTGACATCTAACATGAAAGATGGATAGGTAAGTGAGGACTGGTTCGATGACCTGCACGTTACCCCAACCTCAGTCCTTTGGATTTTATCTGTAAGGACCCCTAAAACTATTGGTTTATACAGCAGACATTAATAATGTAGAGACGCTTCATCACCGTGTCATGGGGAGCTGCGAAACCATTCGACACTGTATTAAAAGGGTCCGCCAGTCAATGACCCGACGGGTGCATGCGTGTGTAGATGCAAGCGGAGGACATTTTGAACATTTCTGATGAGTTGCTGTGTTGAGGTACATGGATGGCCTTTTGGGCATATGTTTAAATGGACATTTTATCTTGGATTTGATGTCAGGATCCACCCTACCACACAAAGTCTGTAAAAGTATATTGTCATGGTATCTTGGATTGTACATTTAAAGCGTCTACAGTAAACTTTAAACTTGATAACTCAAAAATGAAACAATTGCGGGCATGTTTACATGGATTTCTGTCCTTGTTTTGGTGTGAGGAACCCATCTCCGAAGTTTGTATAAGTATTTTTGATACACCCTGCGTATTAGACAATACACTCGATTTCGACGTATGAGAATCCTACAACCTCATTCAAGTACGGTGGGATAATGGTTAGCGACTCGCATTGAGGAATCGGAGAGCAGAGTTCGAATTCCATTCGAATACATTACATTCACTTACGTGCTAATACACTTGGAAAAGGCATGAATCCTCTTCTTCTCCCTCCAGCTATGGGTAACTAGGAGAACAGACTGGGTTCTAGTCTTGGATGGCAACTGGTCTAGGAGAACAACAACTCTGAATTCAAAACCCGTGGAGGGTCATTTGGGGACCTTGTGGCACGTAGTGCACCAGGTCACTATATTCGGCCCTTCAAAAAGTGTGAATGGGTCTACACACAACCTTCACCGCTATATGCTGGTGTCGGGCTGCTTAACCCTTTTACGTCGAATTGACGGGAGTGTCGAGTATATATAGGTATAGGGTTAGCAAATAAGATTGTTTTAAGGGTGAGTGAAGCAAGAACTTAGAAGTGCATATATTGAGATGAGGCTATGTAGGAGATATTTATCGGTTGACCCTTGACTTGAAGAGGCTAAAGTTGTAATGGTTGACGAAGCATCCTCTCAGGATTTTAGCTACACACCGCGGAAGTGGAAATCTCAACCTGCGTAAAGTAATGTTTGTTTGGCATTTATCTGCACATTTTCTCAAATAGATTATGGCTGAATTTAAACACACGGAATTCTACCAAACTTCGACCGCAATATACTTGTGGAAAATACGACCATAATGGCTTCATCCACGTGTAAACAGACGTCTAAAAATGATGGAATCATTAATGATAAAAAAAGAAAGATCTATCTCTTAATAATATCAACTATGAACACGGCCACAATGTGCTGACTGTGTTTGAAAAAAAACCCCAACAAACAAAATTGTCCCATCACTAGAGATACATATATAAAATAGAATAAGTGAATGTGTTACGATATATAGAACATTCGGACACATTTATTTACACATTATCTCATAAGGAAACAAGCAGCATTTATTGATGGAGCAGTCAGTGTTACTGGATGTGTGAAATTTTTATTATAAAAATTTTCTATCAGGAGAACAGCTTCATCAACACCACTATTACCACTGTATCCAAGTGTTAAATGGGGCCTCCCTATGAAACTTATTTTGAAGACTGCCAACATCTTGATTATGCAATTATTTTCTCTTCGATTTGCATGTGTTTTCCATTTCTGTTGGTGGCACCGTGGAGTAATGGATTGTGGCTCGGATTGAGGTATCGGAGAGCTGAGTTCAAATTGCAGTCTAGTTCATTACATTCACTTACGTCCTAACACCGTTAGGAAAAGTATAAATCCTTCTCTTATCTCCCCAACTATGGTTAAATAGCAGGGAAAACCTTTTTTGTATAGCCTTGGGTGCCAACCGGTCTAGGAGAAATAAATAAATTGAATTCAAACCAGGCTGGACACCGTCAGACGCTCTAACTCAATGCACACCATTTCTATTATGGCTGCAGTAGATGTGGTGCGCCTACGACCCTGATGGGTCACAGGATTCGCGTTTGTGATCCATTTTATTTGTTGCTGCTGTTGAAAGTCCCCAAGTGATGTGGCATCGGTTATTTGGTACAATTTTTGGTTAGTGACTATGTAGCGCCAGTTAAGAAGGTTAAAAGAAGAATGGTCGTAGTTAAGAAGTAACAAGTACTGTTTCACTGAACTTCGGGCAGTTTATCCAAAACTTTGATTCGAATGTACAACTTATTCAAGAATTGGAAAAGTAAAATAAAAAGTTAAGCATAGTTACCCTTAATATTGAACACACTTAAACGTAAACATAGTATACTTTAAAACTTTATTTTTTCATCATTATATATATATATATATGTGTGTGTGTGTGTGTGTGTGGTGTGTGTGTATGTGTGTGTGTGTGTGTGTGTGTGTGTGTGTGTGTTTATGCAGAATAAGAAAATTAGTTCACAAAAGGGGTCAGACTTAATGCTAACTGAAACTAGGTCATTTTGTCTTGCAAGAACCTCTAAACTTTGGTACAAAAACTCACATCGCTTCAACGATTTTGTTCCAGCCGAATCAACCTCACGCGTACAATAGGAACAGATGTTGTCTTTTTAAGCGTCCCAATGGGAAATAATGAAGTACTCTTTATTATTTGACTTCCTCGTGCGTCTCGAAGCAGGTTGCTTTTTAAGTATATTTTAAGGCCATCAGCTTGTAGAATCATGATGCTTGCAGAAAGGAAATTTATAGAAAGCACCTTTTCCTTTTCTCTGTCGTGAATGTAAATTTTTCTCTATTACCTTCCCAATCGCTTTCTATCATTTAATTGTGTCATCTACTTTTTTTCTGTCTAACTTTTTTGTGCTAATCTACCAACATACGGCGAGTATAAGCTTTTATCACTCGTGTCCGATTTTATTAAGCAAGTCAATGTCTTCACACTAAAATTATAACTCAGCTACCTATTTCGAAATAATTTGCAGGATATATGTATATCTGCCGACATCATCATCATTGTTAACATGTCCTTGTGTGGTCGTAGGGTTGCTGCGCAGCTGAGCACGTTACCAGCTACTTCCACATATCTCAGTTGAAAGCCAGATTAGATATTTATTGATGTGTAACAATTCTCCGCCGGGTAGACCTGGCCAATTTCATTCCTCTCCAGATAAAATCACAGCTGGTGTCCTTTAACTGGAAATATTGCATTGGTCACGGTCAGGTGGTCGTTAATTCCGTCGCTGGAACGCTGACAGTTAAGTTCAATCTGGGAATTCCGTGTCATCACACCACTAACAGCATGCAGAGCTATGCAATCCAAATCCTATCCACTGACTGCATTCATAGCTATGGAGCCCAAATCCTATCCACTGACTACATTTATAGTTTTATTGATACAAATTCGATTGGTTCACACTATTTAAAATGTCAACAGGGCACACACACACACACACATGCATGCATATATATATATGTATATATATATATATATATATATATATATATATATATATATATATATATATATATATTTGCCTAAGAATAGTTTTTTCTCTTGTCTCAGTTAACTGCGAATTTCGCTATCTTAAATCCAATTCCGATGTCAACTCTGTATAAAATCTATTGATCAGCACATATTCTTAGAATATAAATATTGTAGTTTTGCAAATCTGATATCCTTTGCTATGTTTTTAATATTAAAATTTACTGGTTGCGCACAAGTTCAGTCCATTGTATTCTCAGCAAATTTCAGTAGAAACGCATATTTGTCACTTGAAGCCTCTCTTTCATCTGGGAGGAGATTGTCCAGTTACATAGGATCACTGATAGTACATAATATTCCGGTAATCTTTTCTTTGTTTCTAAAAAAGTTTTCCTGTTACTTAATACTTTGGGAAGGCATCATTCGCTATCACAATGCGCCTCCGGATGTCAGTCTTTTCAGTTTTCTGTTAAAACCCCACTTTTTTTATTCACAGACGCTACCCAACTGACCCTACTATACTGTGCAGTCGAAGAAATCAAAAACAAACAAGGTGCATGTACATAACATATATATAATCGTGATTTCCTCAAAATCCCCGAATCACTTGTTATTAAAACGAAACAATTCTCATTAAATAAAATACCTTTCCCTACTGGAGGTGTGGCGATTATAGCGCGCTATTACGCCCTGATACAACCACAGCTTTATGAATTGACTTAATATCAACCCTCTGCCGGTTATTTAAAGCCAGGAAATGTTTTTATATTGTAAGAATTTTGGGAGAGGAAATACTGGTTAATGATAGTAGCGAAGAATAGATAGATTCATACCTTTTACAAGGATATTTGGGCGTAGGTGGATATATAGAAACCCAACTGGAATTTTCTATATTTCTGAGATGAGGTATTATGTAGACCATTTGCATTATTCGGACTATTGCCCTCATCTGTGTCGCCGTATTTATTACAGAGTTTCGATCGTTGTACGCTCCGGCCTTCTTCAGGTGGTTGGAATGTCGAACTGAACCCTTTATTTCCCTTACAAGGTTAGACTATTCTAGTTAAACGTGCCATATTTAATGGATGTCAATTATCAGTTATCTCCTGTTAATTCCACTCTCCAAGTTCTCCACATGGCACAGTGGATAAAGGCGTTGGCTAGATCCAGTGACAGGACCCAAAAGAGTGTAGTGTGAGTTCAATACCCGGTTAAGGCAGTGGAGAATTGGAGAGGGGAATTAACAGGAGATAACTGATAACTGACATCCATTAGACATGGCACGTGGAACTAGAACAGTCTACCCCAGTGTGCGAAATAAAGGGTTCTGTTCGACATTCCAACCATCGAAAGAAGGCCGGAGCGTACAACGGCCGAAACGTTGTAATAAATATGGCGACAAAGATGACAATAGTCCGAATAATGTAAATAGTGTACATAATACCTCATCTCAGAAATATAGACAGATACTGAAAGGCCGAAACGTTGTAATAAATATGGCGACAAAGATGAGGACAATAGTCCGAATAATGTAAATAGTGCCAACTGGAATTAGTCCATTTTACTGTTGAAATGGCTAAATGCACCCGCCATTTCTACTGCAACAGTTTTGTTTTTCGCACTTCCCGCCTGTGGGACTCCCTTCCCTTTAATTGCTTCCCTGATAACGACAGTTTTCTAAAGTTTGAATGTAGCATCAATCGCCATCTTCTGTTTTTCTTGAATCCCGTTCATATTTTGTCCCTTCATCAAACCTCACTATACTCAGTCTTTTCTCTCACTTTCACTCTCTGTAATTCCCTACGGACTAGTGGCATTCTTACCTTGCCGGGGGTAAAATGATTAAAAACATATACATTTTTATACGTTCTGGATTTTGTTATCTTCAATTTCTAATTCGAATGTCGAGATGTTACTTTTGTAGAAAACCATACATTCCATTTTCTTATAATTGGTGTTTCGCCATTCTTTCGCGCTTGTCTTTGCTATCTTCTGCAGGAATTCTACGTTGCGGGGGTGCGGCCACTTAATCAGAAATATTCAGCAAAATATTACAATGCTTAAAGACAAAAAAGTGTTTTATTTGCAAGAGAATTTACTTAATTACTGCACGAAATGTTGAACAGGATTGTTGAATCGCTTCTTGCAGAATTCATCGAAAAAAGCTCAATGCAAATTTGGATACAAAAGAAGACCTAATCTGATTTTAACGGTCGATGAGTGATGACTAATTCAAAAATGGGTCACGCATTACAAAGTATTCAGTTTAAAGATAAGCACTGGATTCATTTTGCCTCGGCTTTTCACACAAAATTGATACAAGTTATGTATCATTAATAAAATGTGTATATAAATATATATATATATATATATATATATATATATATATATATATATATATATATATATATATATATACATATATATATATATAACTTAACGAAATAAAAACTTACACTACTAACAGTGAAATGTTTTTTTCTGTCTTTTTCAAGCTGTGATACGATAAGAGAATATATATGAAATTTAATTTGACTCATCTAACTTGGAAGCAAGACTTTCAACAGATTTAATTTTTAATATTATTTTCTTAAAATTATCATTAAAATATGTGAAACAGTAGCTTTATTAATACCATTTTTTAAAAAAGATTACTGCAATCCTTTACTTAACGATTTATCTGGTTAAATATTCCTCGGATTGGTTGGTTGGTTTTTATTTAGCCGCATATCAACACTTTTCTTGCTTAATTAATGCCGAAGTCTCAATATTTCTGTACGCAATTTTATGTTGATGTTTCGCACATAATCTTATACTTTCAGGACAAACGTTTTTTTTTTTACATATATAGATGTAGATGAGAAAATTTCTATGCTAACAGTTTCTTTTCTTGCTCGTGGAAGTCTCTTCTGGCTTCTTGCTTTCCAGTTAACTTTGATTTAAAAAAATAAATGCAATGTCAATCGTTATCTTCTGTGTTCTTAATTTCTGTTCTTTTATTGTTCGTACTCTTTAATAATGTTATTCTTTTTTATATATATTTTTTCACACTCAGTAGCCACTTGCAACGTAGTGGTTTTATTACCTTGCTTGGGGTGAGGTGATTAAATAAAAGTTTACCTGGATTGATATGCACATAATAAAGGCCGAAGAGTAAAATGCACAAAACGTTGATATGACGTCAACAAAGATGAGGACAATAGGCGGCTTGTAAATAGTGTAAATAATGGTAACTCATCATCCCAGAAATTCAGAGAGGTAAGATAAAAACAGTCGATTGGCCCATGTGATATATTTTTATTTTTTCTTTACAGAGACTGAACTCTTCAACTGACCAATCTATTATAATTTGGACTGTTAAATCTATTATATTTTCTAACATGTCATACGATATAACTGATCTTTTTTCTCCGATGATGTATTTTTACTTTAGTGCTCTATTGATTATAATTCTGTAATCCGAACTAGCTTACACGGATCAATAGGGACGGTACTGGCTTGTAACATTTGATAGCGCCAAATTCAAAGTAGAAACGTCCCCTCATCACAGAGCAGACACTGAATTTTCTCCATGATGATCGGACGTACACTCAATGAGGCTACATGCGTTGAACGTCTATTGGGATTCAAGGTCATTCCAAACGATCCCTCGTTAAAGATCCTGGTGAAACCGACGGTCCTCTGTGTCATTTCCGAAAGTCCATGATCCTTTTTTCCCTGCTTTATGCGTACAAGATTCGGACCGAGAACTAAAATGAAAGATTGCTGTTATATATGGGCTGTTATCTGTATAATCCTAACGTTACAGCCCCCTGACAAAGTTCAAAGTCGTTTATGTAAGTCTCCCACTCCCCTATCTCTATTTTCATGGACAGTTCTCAGACCAACGACATTCCTTAGTTCCACCAGTTCTAAACTTCACAATTAAAACCCTCCAAACCACGTACATTTTAGGGAACGAATCCTCATTCCTTTCGTATTCACATAGTGAGATGTAAGTTCTACGCGAGCAGCTACTTTCCACGAACTGCTGCTTCGTAGAACCGACTCGCAAGAGCATGCGTCCAAAATCACTACGATCTTAATGTTCAACTCAAGGATTAACGGTTATCTTCTCCACATATCCGCATAATCCCTACCTTTCACTCTGTGACCCTCTACCTTTAGTGGCTCCCGGGACTTGTAGAACGTGAATATCATTACTTAAAAAAAAATAGAGGTCATTCTAGTTGTATATGCACCGGCACGACAAAGCACGGAGGAAGAAATTGATCAGTTTTAAATCACATTGGACAACGTAACCATGGGGGACTTGAATTCTAAAGTAGGAAAAGAATGGTTATTTTCTAAGCGTAGCTTAGATGTGGTACAAGGCCGTAACTATGGAGCACCTAATGAGGCTCGAACTTTTCAGTCGAAACTAGCCTAGCGAGACAAGCTTGCTGACCCTTACGCCACGTCGAAGTGCCCAAAATGTAGGAGAGGAATATGATGGAGAAATAATTGGTAAGTGCAAATATAGGTACATAGAAAACGACCAGTTATCAATAGTTAGTTTCAAGAGGACACAAGGCGCTGATGGACAAAGAAAAAAACAAGATAAGACAGATAATCAGATTAACTACATAACAGTCAATAAAAAAACATGACAGCTGTAGAAACAACGATGTTTCCTTTTGGTTTGAGACCAGTACTTCTTTTCCTGTATGACTTCAGACCAGCGAACTGAGCCTTCGTCGTAAATTATGTATATTTCCAACCTTTTGCTTTCAGCTCTAATGCATAAACGTATATCTGATGCAACTGCAGCAATTCGGATATTATTTTCCTTTTAAACTGCTGGAATCTGGTCGACTTCTACACGGGAAAGACAGGCATTTAGTTCAATATCAAATTGAGTTACATTTCTTCTGATCTTAGTTTGCGTTAACAATAAAATTTATGTGTAAAAATTCTATGTGCAAAAGGTATGATCTTTGTGAATTTTAAAAATTCACAAAGATCATACCTTTTGCATATAGAATTTTTACACATAAAGTTTTCCCGTATCCTCACAACTACAAGTAGAAATTGTTTTGTTAAGTACACAATAATTTATTTCACTATCCTGTGAAGCAATCATACGACAGTATTCTAATCCATATTTTAGTATTATTTAATTTTTTTTGCATAGATATGGAAGTGAGGTGTGGTCTGAAAGTACATGCAGCATTTAATATGTCCATGTTAATACGCTTTCTATACGTATGTGTTTTTGTATAGGGTGTGGTAAAAATAACGCCTATTTGAGTTTATTTTAGAATAAAATATAAAAATATTAATACATTAAACAAAAGACCGAAACTAGAATGATTTTTTTATATAATTTAAAAGTTATAAATAAATTGCAGATGTTGTAAGCACCATTCACTTTCCAGTTTGTGAATCACACCTGTGACCAGTGAATGTTTATAATACAGAAAGACAGTTGGAAGCTGACATACAAGCTGTCTAAAGAGAAGTTTTGTAATCTATATAAAAATGATTTATAAAAGTAATTTATTGCTTTTGTATATCACGACAACTTCGATGAATAAGAATTGACATTTCTGCCTGAATTTTGGGGATGAGTTATCATTATTTGCATTGTTTATACTCGGACTATTGTCCTCATCTTTGCTGTTTCGGCTGTTGTCTCCTCCATAACGACAGCAAGGCTTCAACAGCAGCAGCAGCGGTAAGAAAAGAGAAGCATCAGTGAATGCAGTCAAGCGTGACAAGAGTGACATCATCATCATCATCATCATCATCATCATCATCATCATCATCATCATCATCATCATCAATAATGTCAGTCTCAGGCGGAGATGTTTGAGAATAATAATAAAAAAGAATACTGGACTCTTATGTAATATCGGCCCTCCTTCATGGCACTGAATGCTGGACAATCTCCTCACATATGAAGCGGCAACAGAATATGGCTATACAGAAGGATGCTAAGAAGACGATGAACTGAACGAATTATACACCAATATGTCGTTAAGCTCGAAATAAGATGGCCAGTGTTAAAAACATCACATGCGTTATATGTCGTCATCTGAAAAGAAACGGGCCTGGGTCTACTGTGTGAGATTTTCGGCGAAAGAGGGATAAGCTGATTGTGTTATCTGACATAATATCTAGGGACTATATAACCGTAATAGGTTTACTTCGCTCAGTGCGTGAGAAGAGACGTGAGTTGTGGCAGGACAAATCGTGGGTGCGTCACCTTACAACCGATGATTATTTTTTTTTCTCCATTTCGTTTACTACCTTGTCTAGGACGTTCTGTAGTGTTTTTTGTTCTGTCTACCATCAACACAGTGTCATCAACGTATCGTATACTGTCAAGATTGCGCCCACCAATAATAATTCCTGCTAAGGACTCCATCTCCCTTGTGATAGGCTCGCCGTAAAGGCTGGATAAATCCAGTGAGAAGACACTCTTTCTTGCGTCTCTTTATATTTTTGTGATTCTACTGAATTCATTTCTGTTCGGAAGCAAGCGATTTTCACGTGTTCTGGGTTATTCTAGCATCCTTTACAAATTGATCTAGATTCCCTAACAAATTAAATAGATCTTTGAGCTCCAACTTATTTTGAAAGATCTATAAAACATAGGTATATATCCTTATGTCGTTACTAATTTCAATTCTTCCCTTTTGATTGTATCATATTCCTTGTAGTTTCCATCTTTTTAAAACATCAACGTTGCTCCCATCTTCTCTCTATTTCAACCCCAAGCATGGCGCTAAGTCACAAGGGGTTACTTAGACTGAAAGAAAAAGAGAAGAACTTAGGGAGGCGAAATTGTAATATATGAGCAGGATTCAGAAAACAGAAGATGATGACTCATGTTGCATTTAAATATTTGCAGATTGTAACTGACAGAGAAGCAAGAATTCTGAAGAGATTTCCACAGGCGAGAAGTGCGAGGGAAGAAACTATTAGGATAGAACGTGCGGTTACATCTAGCTATTTTAACAGTAAAATGATATGACTTAGTTGTCAATCTAGTACCACTTTTAAATTAACGAGGTCGACGTCCCACAGAAGATAGCTCATCAGAACAATTGGCATGAAGATATTTATAAGAAAAAAGGATGCAGAGAAAACCAGGTTACGGTGGTGGGAAATTGACTGAAGCTGGGATGCCAGGTCAGGATCTGTTTTGCCGTAACTCGCCCTCCTTGTTCACATGTCCTGCTATGGCATCCTCAGCTTTTGGCGTGGGGACTACAACTCTGAAGAGATTGTTCGTCATACTCTGTCTTATAGAGGAGATTAGATATTACGTATGTCAGTTGTCTCGTTCTCATTGTAAGTATCCCTTTCCGTGTAGCTCGTATTTATCTTAAAACTCTTCGCTGTTCACATGATATTCGTCACGGTGATTACAATATGCAGAGATTGTTGGCTTTTACTATCACACCAGCAACTTGACGTAGAAGTTTGAGCATTTAAATTATATTTTTACAGTGATATTTACCCTGAGGAAGGACAGAGAGCCACTTGAGGTAGAGTATAAAAGGCATATTTTGTGTGGATATGTGAGGAAGATAATGGTTAGTCCTAGACTTAGACAGATTAATATTTTAATAATCGGAAAAAAATATTCTCTTGGGAATCGCTTCCAATGATCAGCAGTTCGCGGGAAGAAGGTGCTCGCGTGGAACATAAAACTCACAAATGCAATACGAAGGGTAGATCGCTACAGTCTGCGAATCATGGTGGGTCTTAGACGTGAAGTTTAGAACTGTTGGAACTAAGGAATATTATTTGCCTGAGCGCTTCCCATATTAATAGTGATAGAGCAGTGAAACGCTTGCGATGTTTCGTTTGTGGGAAAGGGGTTGTAGGCTGGAAAATCGTCACCCACCATGACGTGGAAAGGCTTTTGGACTCTATCGAGACTGGAAAGTGAAGACTGCGCAGCCCCTGTCCGTATATGGTAGTAAGAGTAGATTTTAGGCGTTATCTGGCTCCTGTAAATGTAGAAGATATCACGAGGAGTCGGGTACTTACTGGAGTGGTGCAGAGAACGTACAATTTTTCTAGTATCTTTAGCGATTGATCGTATGCACGAGCTCCACTTGCGGTCTGGGTTGAGTTTAAGGCCTAATATTCTCGCAAGTAACCTATTTGCATTTCATTATGAGAATAATATTTTTTAAAAAACTTGTAATTTTACGTGACTGTCCCTTGTAACTCAAAAATTTCGTTTCATGATCTTTGTATTATTAGAGTTTTTTTTTGTATTTGATCTTTTTCTTCATCACTCTTCTGTAATTACTTTTTTTCTTCTTTGACTTCCTTTGTGGTAAAAAATACTTCCGTTAGCCAATGAACGCTTCCTATAAAATAAATCACCCACCACCACCACCATTATCACCACAACTTTGTGTCTTATGTTAACTGCCTCTGGGAAATTCTTAAGTTTATTACCCTTATGGTGTTTCATATTTATCCCATTTATTGCCCTGATTGTATTTCATATATTGCTCCAGTCTTTCTATAATTAGACGTTGAACGAGAGAAAACCTGGAATTAAGTTCCTCTATGCGATCGTAAAGTTGAAGTTGCTGCGCGCGAAAACAGCGGGGAAAAGGGCGGGAAATAAAAGAAAATGGAGGACTATGCGTTTATATTATTATCCAGTGGCATTTAAAATGCTCTGGGTGGTCGACTGATAAAAATACGAATGAGACTCAAAATTGGCACATATATTTTTTTAAAAGCAGAGAGACACACACGCACACAACAAAAATCAATATTTGCATATGCAATTTATGATTCATTGGAGTAGAATATTGGACAGGAGGCCATACGTTTGCAACGTTGGTTATGCTTACCAAACATCTATTTATATAATTCGTTAAATGAATGTTCAAGAAGATATAAATTCATAAATGATAGGTTGGTGTTACTCGGTACTAATAAAACCTTCAGGTGGTGAAGCAATTATAATCAAGATACCTCATCTTCGTCACGGTGTCAGTGACCAGCTAAACGTCAAGAATGTCTACTCTTTCTGACTTCTTCAAGTTAAAATGAAAGAATGACAAAACTCGATACTTTGGGATCTCTGTGGAAAATTGGAGGTGGTCATAGAGTAAATTACTTTATCCCATCCTTGACCAGACTTCAGAGAGTCTGCCTGCTTGTCATATATATATATATATATATATATATATATATATATATATATATATATATATATATATATATATATATATATATATATAATGTACTAAGCCGTTTACTGATTGGTGGATTTTAAATCATTCCACCGAAAGTAGAGAGTGTTCTTCATGTATATACTTATATATACGTTTACATACGTAGACCCCCACCACCACGAGACAAGTATGTATATATTGTGGCCATTTTTCTTCTTTATATGTATACGTGTACACATATGTATGCACCCACATATATTTTGGTGTTTACATATAACCACACATACACGCATATGCATATTATAGAGACATTTTTCGATGTTTCCTTGTACACATATATACACACACTATATATTTCTAATATCTGTACACACATATACATGTATATGAGCCTCGTCATATATACCCGGACACACACACACACACACACACACACACACGCACACACATATATTTGTTTGTGTTTTTATATATATATATATTATGTATATATATAAATATATATATGTATATATTTTATCTATCTATCTATCTATCTATCTATCTATCTATCTATATATATATATATATATATATATATATATTATGCATGTGGTTATATATATATATATATATATATATATATATATATATATATATATATATATATATATATATATATGTAAAACTATTTTTTTGAGAATATCCAGAAAAATAACAATTTTTTTATGATGGAGTAATTGGCGCTACAGAGTCTTTTTACTTACCGAATATATTACTGGTTTCGTACACTGCGCTACCCAAGTGGGTAATGTTTGCGCGAAATTATTTTGTCCTAGTTTATTTAACTATTAGTTTCTATCAACACACAAAACAGCAATCGGTCAATATCGATTATCTATAATCAATAAATATCTTCGATATTGGTGTCATCTTCGATTGGAATCGATCCTAATCAATTTCTCGCTATTGCTTCCTCCAATATTAATCCGTGCTCCGTGATGATTAACACAGCAAAATCAACATTATCGACTTCTTTTTCCATTATTTTTTGCGGGAAGATGGTGGAAAGTATCCGCCCCATTTCTTCTGTGTACAATGAAAATCAATGTAAACGTCGGATTAACGATATAAGTGCAAAGAATTCAATATATATATATATATATATATGTGTGTGTGTGTGTCATATGAATGAGAGTTTTTAACAATGGCTTCTGTAAATAATGTATCAGATTTCAAAATCAATGGAAATCGAACTATTTAATTCTGAGAACCTTTTAGTGAACGCCACTGGAGACAACTTCTTCAAAATAAACAACAATAGCAAAAAAACTGAAACGGGATTTCAAACCTTTAATTGCACTGGGCTTGTTCGCTTGGAATAGAGTCTGGAAAAATGCAATCAGTTCTAAACAACAATTACGTATTTAAATGGAAAGAACTCAATAACACAAACATGGGAAAATTAATAAACAACGTCTCCTGCATAATAATGATAATATCATGTAGAATTTTTGACAGTAGTTATAAAATCAGTAGAAGCCGGCTGTAACGATCTTAGAAAAGACCTGAAATAAACTTATCTTTATACCACGGCTATTAGTTACATCTCAGACTAGGTTTACTTGTCTTAGTCAGCAAATAGAACAAAACTGAATTCAAATTAGTTGGGCTTCGGTCTATCAACACAAACACTTACGGCAAGAAGCATAACTCTCAGCAACTTACTATCCTTTGCTGCTCAAAAAGAATATTTGCCCCCTTACTACACTGTCATCGAATTACACAAGCATTTTGGGCATGTTACTTAATGTTTACCTCTGTCCATCTTATCTTAAATGACCAGTGAAGGTTCTTGGACTAAAATCTTCTGTCAACAGGAAGTGCAAATATTATATTAAACAACTGCTAGATCTCTTGCTAGGAAAGTTGATTTACTGTGACCTGATGGATGATTTTTCTCTTCCAAAACTATCTTACATATGTTTAAGTCTACCATTCATCCACGCTTTGAATAATGCTTCCACATATGGTCCGGTGCTTCTAATATATATTGAGAGATTCTTGATAAGATCCAAAGAATCTGCGATGTTATTGGTCATGACCAGGCATCTTGATTGCTGTCACTTTCCCCTTACCGTAGCGTAGTTTTCACGATGCCTTTTCTATAAATAATTTCAAGGAAATTGTTCTAATAAACACTTCCCTATTTTGCATATATTTTATGAATTTAAGCGCAGTACTAGATTTGCGGCAAGGTATCATCATTTTACAGTAGAAATGGCTAGTTCTATGTGATAGTTTCATCTATCGCACTTCTCGCTTGTGGAACTCTTTTTTTCAGTGTCTTACTTCCTAGTGAATTTTGATGTTCAAAAATTTAAATGCAATGTCAATCGTTATCTTCTGTCTTTTTAATTCATTTCTTTTTTTGTTCTCTCTCTTTAATAGTGTTTTTCTCTCCATTTTATTCTTTCACACTTAGTAACCTTTGTATTTTAATAATTTTATTGCCTTACTTTGGATGAAGTGATTAAAAAATTTTACAATTCTACTTTCCATATTTTGTGCGATAAATTTCAACTGTCTCTTTCCGATTCACTTATTCACTTTTCGATTCCATTCTCGCTAAAACTTGATCGTTACTAACATTCGGCTACACGTCCTTCCGATCTTATTCTCAGCATCCTTCTGTAGAACCACATTTCTGTTGGGTCAAGTCTTCTCTTCATCTGTAAGGAAATTGTCCAACATTCACTGCTACAGTGGAGGATTGAAATTACGCTGCGGTTCTGTATTGTCTTCTGTGTTTGTAACAAAATTTTTCGGCGGTCAAAATAAAATTTTAAAAAAATACATTTTGTGTCACTGGGAATTACTACAGACAATAATCATTGTTTATTTCTGCAACGATTCTCATCGACGTGTCAATACAAGTTGACCATGTAATAGAAGCGAAGTGTCTGGATAATGGTGAGTAATATGTAAATGAATAAATAATTAAGATATTTCTTTCAAGAGGCAGGCGAATAATAGTAAAAGAACGTGAAAAATTGAAATTTATCAAGAGCATGAAACAAGGTATTGGCTAATGTTTGAATTTTCTTAAAATGGTCAAAGCAAAACAACACCGTCCCGGGTAAGACGATAAAATACATCCAACAGCAAGGCCTCTGATCGGGAGGCTTTGGGGAGCGTGGAACTACCTCTTAATTGATGGTGTTCTCCCATCTTCAGCGTTCCTCCGGTGCATAGTTATAAATGACTTTTAGGTTCATATTTCCACCCCCGCTCTCTCTCTCTCTATCTCTCTCTCTCTCTCTCTCTCTCTCTCTATATATATATATATATATATATATATATATATATATATATATATATATATATATATATATATATATATATGTGTGTGTGTATGCAGGTGTGCAGTGAAATAGGAAAGAACACGTTAGGTAGATAATCCGGTGTTCCTTAATATTTAGCTTTATTTTCAAAAGGACAGTGCTCCATACAGAAGTAGAGCTTATATTATAATAATATTTTTAGTTTTTAAAAATATGATTCCTCCGCTACATAAGAGTTCTCATGTTTCAAAAGCGAGAGCCGAGGCCCCTAACATAAACACCTTAAACACCCGAGAAACACCTTAACACCATAAACACCCGAGACACCTTAACTCTACATAACTTAAAAAATTATGTTAGGGGTCTCGGCTCTCGCTTTTGAAACATGAGAACTCTTATGTAGCGGAGGAATCATATTTTTAAAAACTAAAAAATATTATTATAATATATATATATATATATATATATATATATATATATATATATATATATATAATTCCATCACTAAAAAAATTACTTACGTCTGATGCTGTCTTTAAAGAACAAAACGCTTTACATAGAATCAAGTTACCCAACATTGTTCTGAATTATATAAAGATTTATTATATCATATTTCTCTCACTCTCTCTCTCTCTATCTATCTATCTATCTATCTTTCTCACACATAGACACACATGCGCGCGCGCTCGCGCACACACACACACACACACACACACACACGTTACCCAACATTGTTCTGAATGATATAAAGATTTATTATATCATATTTCTCTCACTCTATCTATATTTCTCACACATAAAAACACGCAAAAAACACACACACAAACACACACACACACATACACACATACACACACACACACACACACACACACACACACACACACACATATATATATATATATATATATATATATATATATATATATATGTTTCATATATTTGAAATATCATATCAGTATTGACCATTGTTGAATACTATTTAACACGCTCAAGGTCAAGGTCAAATTCCGCTATCGACACAGAATATATAATTGGCGAGTGGTGTTCAAATCACGGTCGAGTCAGTTGCATTCACTTCCGCCCTTGGATCCATCCCTTCTCTCGCCAGATATGGTTTAAACATCAGATTACAATGTGCTCTTGTGTGGCAACCAGTCTAATAAGACAAGTCCTAATTATAATTATCATGGCGAAAACAACGGAGATCTACTCCGCTATCTTTCCCAACAATGTATGCTAATTAACAGATACTAAATAAAAGGAATCCACGGAGTGTCATGGTCGTCTCTGTCCCTGAGGAAAATGAGATTTTGAAAACATATACATGTGTTGAAAAGTTTTGAGGTTGAAGATTTCTCATTGAATCATGTTCCATGATTGGGTAGATCAAATATAGTTAATAAACAAATCGCGATATTACATAACAACAATGCAGGTTATCAGACTCAGAAGTTAAGCAACATGCATAAAATATCGAAATCAATCATTTAAAAACATTTGTACTAGTTTGAGTATGTTAGTCTTTTTAATGTTTAGATTCCAAATAAATAAAAAATGAATTAGACCATTTTTCATATTTTATTAAAAAAAATAAATTGCAATAAGGCAATGGAATGCACGAAAACATGGATTAAATAAAATCAGTTGTCTTCACTATACCAAATGCTAATTCCAAGAAAGATACTGCTCTCTATATGTTAGGGTTGACTGTCTTTCATTATAAAACATTTCTGCTAACATAAACGTATGTTTCATTTCGAATAAGTACAGCTCTCAACTAGATCAAGTCATTTTTATTTCTGTGTGAAATTTCTTAATTAAACATATTGGAAATATTTTGAATTATATTTAAATCTTCGGTATTTGGTGTCATGAGCGAAGAATAGTGGATAGTTTACAACAAAGTAGAACACAAAGGATCTCGTGTAAGTGAAACGAATCATGAAGAAAAAAAATCAACATCGTCTACAAAGTGCTCCAAGAAATGGGACTCAAGATAGACCTTTCCAAAACCGAAACTATGATCAGGATTTCGAATGAAACTAGTGATAGCGACTACCCTGAATGCATCATTAAAATTAATTTTGTTGTGTATATTGTTAGCTGATATTAAACACTTTGTAAACTATGGATCAGTTATAAATGAAAATAGGAAGATAACGACATTGAACAGTAAATAAGCTGCGATCGAGATAGTTTCACACAATACCGCAAGCGTCTACAAAACAAAAAAAAACTGGAAACTCGAGTAATGTAATTAATAGCCTCTGAGACATTAATATGGATGCCATACATGGCACCAAACTCGTTCGGAATTATCAAAACTGTCAGCTTTATACAGCTGTTTTATCAAATCAATGATTAAAAATAGCTTCGAGCGAATATACCCTGTAGGTTTTAGCATGGTTCATACTTCTTTGAATGTTGTGGACTGGGGCTGCAAACAAAGAATTCTATCAAAGAACAGAATGCTAAAAAAAGCATATGGACCTCAAATGGAATATAATGATTAATAAACGTGTCAATATTACACATCACTTCAAACAAACTGTGAGGAAAGAAGCCCCCATAAGAGTGTTATCAGTTAGTGAATCTGGAAAACCTATTTTCCTGCAAATTTTCTTTTTAATAGAAATATTTTTTTTTAAAATTCAATCGAAAGTAGAAGCTTGTTTGTCATTTCCATCTTGGCAATATTATCAAGGTGATTTCCTGTGACGTTAAGAGCAAAGAATATTCTGGTCTCATCTCAGGTTAATCACAATCAACAAACAGAGGCATACACATGAAAGATGGGTGATTCCCTTATAAGGAAATATTTAGTACATTTTCAAAAGAAGAAAAATTTTATAAATTTTAACCGAAAGTAGAACTTTCCTTATAATGGTAATTCATCGTAAGGAAACATTTAGCATCCATTGTTAGAGAAATCGATACTGTTGTCGGTTGAAATTTTAAAAATCTTTCTCATTCTTATTCCAGCTATGAATACCTATATCATCAGCATACCCACCTCACCATCAGTACGGTCGCCTCGGGAGTTAAATCAGGATCGCTGTCTTTTTTTAGTAGATTAGATTGGGATGTGGTCTGGAAGCTTAAATGATAACTGCCCATCTCTTCACATCTGTGTTTGTCAATGAGCAGGGCATAGTCCAGAAAAAATAAATAGATTGGGGCTCTTATTTCCTTCTTGTCAATATTATCATTGCCATTAACTGTAACTAAAAAAAAAAATCAGATTTTCCACCATAAAATCAGATACTATATACTATGGTTGACTGGAACAGAGACCTCTATTAGGCTTACGGCCGTATCAAGTTGAAACACGGGTTCTCGTACAATCACCGCAGTTAAGAAATGTCGAGCCTGGTCAGTACCTAGATTGGTGACCACTTGAGAATAGCAGGTGCACTAAGCATGAATGTGCGGTTGGTGAAATGGATAGCGGCTCGGAATTTGAAATCGGAGAGCCGAGTTCCAATTTCAGTCGTGTTCTTTATATTCACTTACGGGCAAATACCCTGGTGAAACGTATGAATCCATCTCTTAGCCCCACCCCAACTATTGGATAATTAGTAAAACTTTTATCAGTAAAATCCTTATTATCTCTAAAAAATAATCTTACAATCTAAAAACAATTTCAGGCACTATAAACATAACATCCAACTATTTAAGTGTAACGTCAATCGACATCTCCAGTTGCCTTGATCTATCCACTTCCCTTCTTCACATCCTTTCACCTTTCATTCCTATCTGCTCTCGCTCCAAATCTTCTGTAACCCCCTTGCCTTGATCGATCCACTATTTTTCTCCACATCCCTTCCTTTACCACTCCTATCTGGTCTTCCTCCAAATCTTCTGTAACCCCTTGCGTGCTAGTGGCTTCAAGCTTAAAAAAAAAAAATTATATAAAAAAAAATTGATGAGCCGTAAAAAACGGAAATAATCAGAGAACTCTACTATAATTTCCTTCCGGTTAAAAAAAAATCAAAAGTGTTGCACAACCAGCTGAGTAGAGCAGTGGGATAAAAACGCCAGTAAATGAAAAGAAAGGGTATAATAAATTATTAGAGTGTGTTTATTTGGTGATCTAAAACAGAGTGCCGCAATATGATTGTGAAATTTGTCCGTGATGTTTAACATATTACCATATAAATTTATATAGCATATTATTTTATATACCACATAAAAGAAATCTTTAAAGAATCATCGAAATGAAAAAAAAAAATGATTGGAAAAGCCTCTATTTTGCATTGAAAGAAAGCAAAGAAAAACATTTTCAAAGGATGAAATTATGACTTTGCCCGAAAGATTGTAGAAGGGTAAATAGATTTAAAGTAAATTGATAAAAGTTTCTTCCGTTCTACTTAATAAATCAAAGTTTTTCACGTTATCCAACATGGCATACAACTCTATTTGACTTGAGAATCATTGTTAGTGATATGCGATGTATTAATTACAAATTTGGTAACGCTTTGTACGCGACAGCAAGTGAATAATAATGCGTGACCATATATATGTGTATATGTGTTTCATATATTTATAAGCCCGCCAGAATTATTTATTCCTGTTGATGTGAAAGAATTAAGAAGCTGAAATGTCAATGTCTGATAGGAAACTGATCAGTATTCTGTATTTTGCGACAGGCGATACCGTAAGGTAACTGACATGTGAATGAAATGATTTTGAGTGATAGATAGATAGATAGATAGATAGATAGATAGATAGATAGATAGATAGATAGATAGATAGATAGATAGATAGTGAAAAATCTGAGATATGTATTAGACTAGCAGGAGAGATGATGCGTCCAGGGTACATGTATTATCATTATCATTGTTGTTTATTTGTTTATAAGCCAACTCGAAAGCTAAATAGAAAGACAGTGACTGAATTTGGAATGCTTTTGAGAGGCACTGTTAGTGAAATATATAGTCTTAAATATATATATATGTATATATATATATATATATATAGAGAGAGAGAGAGAGAGAGAGGGGGGGGGGAGATAGATAGATGGATAATATCAGTCAGATTATAGATATATATCCACGGTAGATAGATAGATAGATAGATAGATAGATAGATAGATAGATAGATAGATAGATAGATAGATAGATATGAATACAATGAGATAGATATAGGCCAACAGAGTAAGATAGTAGCAATTACTCTTGGCCAGTGGGTGTGTAGCTTCGGTATTTTTCTCCGAACGTGGGTGTAAGAGATTTTCTCCTCTCCTCTCGTGTGGGTGCGTATATATCTACCTGTTATCCAGTCTGTTGCACGGCTGCAAATCCTAAACATAGTTAGACCGATCCCATTTTTACATGTGGGCAGAATATCCTGTAAGACGCAGATCTACACTTGGTCTCAAGGAGGGCCACATATAATACCGCCGGCTGATTCGCACAGCTTCTCAGGTGGTCTCGTGTGACGTTAAGTGCAAAGAATATTCTGGCCTCATTTCAGGTTAATCACATTCAACAAACAGAGGCATACATATGAAAGATGGGTGATATGAGTTTATATATTGAAGTAGCAGGATAGGTAGCGACATAATGTAAATACAGTAAAAAATCGACCCCTGACTGTTTACAGAGTTATCTGAACTTAGTGTGTAATTTACAAAAGACAAGTTTCAAACTGTTATCTTACATCACTGATGACTACATATTATTTAAATTTATTGCTTCTGACCTGACATCTCGTCATAACGTAGCTTCCCGAGACATTTTCGATAAAACATTTTCACGGCTACGATACCTCGATTTCAAGAATTAGATAGATAGATAAACAGAGAGAGAGAGAGAGAGAGAGAGAGAGAGAGAGAGAGAGCGGGAGGGAAAGAGAATGAGAGAGAGAGAGAGATGAACAAAGATAAATAGATAGATATTAACACATTTAGATAGACATATATAAATGAAAAGAATTAGTTTCAAAAGTATTAACAGAATTAGAGAGATAGATATGGACAGAATTTGATAGATAGATAGATAGATAGATAGATATTAACAGATTTATATAGATATATATATGAACAGAATTAGGTTCATAGATATAAACAGAATTAGAAAGTTATATAGATATGGACAGAATTTTAGAGATAGGGAGAGAGAGAGATAGAGAGATAAATAGATAGATAGATCGATAGATGGATGGATAGATAGATATTAACAGCACAAGATAGATAGATAGATAGATAGATAGATAGATAGATAGATAGATAGATAGATAGATATTACCAGCACTAGATAGATATTAATTGCATTAGTTAGACATTTTAACAGCAATGATAGATAGATAGATAGATAGATAGATAGATAGATAGATAGGAACAGAATGTCACTACATTTCACGAGAAAGTTAATCAGATATGAGAGAGGGAGAGGGGGGATAGATCAGTTCCTTTTTGTATAAGTAACTGTAAATGTTTACAGCCGTAGCAGTTCTGTAAGCAAAAACAAATACGAAAAACTGCTCACATTTTCGTCGATATGTGCTTCACAATTCCTAATAACAATCATTTTGCAACATAATTACAATAATCTTCAAGATCAATTAGCTATTATTAGCGCCAGTCCCTTGACATCGCCCTTCCCATCTACATTAAACATAATTTCGCCAGGCCAATAAGAACACATTAATGACAAGGACATTACTGAAATAAGCTATTTATCTATAACAACGCAGATTCTTAAAGTCGCCAGACATTAAAAAAAAAAAAAATCTGTAGTGGCTCATTTCGTAAAGATGTTGATTTGTACTTTGATGAGCCTGAAATCTCAAGTTATGGCTAATTCTCTGTTATGTTTTAGGCGAACATCACTCTCCACAGCTTCCTATTGTTCTAAATAACTTTTAGTCCTTTAACATATCTATCGCTTTGTTCCGCTCTGTCATCCATTCACACAAACACTTTATCTCAAATGTTTGTCTTGTCTTGTGTGTGTTAAATTCACTTGGTCACCTGTTCTTATTTTGTCACTTTCTCATTATAAGCAAAAATTAGTTCGTAGTTCCAATTATCCCAGACCTCTTCATTGCTCATATATTTTGTCCTTGCTATTCTCAGAATGTGCCGATGGAACCAGATCTCTGTCACTCCACATCCCTTCTTCATCTGTGAGAAAATTCTTTGGTGTTTTATGAGTGTATTCATGCGCTGGTGGTTATCGTATCATGTTTTTGCAAGTATCGCGGTTTTACAGGTCGAAGAATTGCTAAGGAACAAGTAAAGGGTATAAAATATCATGTGATCCAGAATATATACCACGGTTATTAAAGGATTTATGAACATTGGGAAAACTCTGGGCACACAAAAATACAAATGTATCGCATATGTATATTAAAGATATTAAAAAACTGAGGTAGAAAGATATATTTGTCAGTTATGGGGAAATATATATGGAATATGTTAGGAGTCAGATAATGAACTGTCTGAAATAGATAAATAAATATATATGAAGAGCGTGAGATAGATAGATAGATAGATAGATAGATAGATAAAGCTGGTGAGACAGATAATGAGCGTGTGTATATATATATATATATATATATATATATATATATATATATATATATATATATATATATATATATATATATATATATATATATATATATATATATATATATATATATATATATATATATATATCAACACGTTGTGGACTTCGAGGGGGTCTAATGGATAGCAAGCTTGTCTCACTAGAACAATTACGACTGAGTAGTGAGTTCGATCCTCACTGGGTGCACCATACTCTCGGCCTTGTGTCACATCTGAGTTACGCTTGGAAAATCACTATAGCAACACTTTCAACTATATATATATATATATATATATATATATATATATATAAATATATATATATATATATGTCTGCACGTTCATTATCTATCTCAATATGTACACACATAGATAGAAAGATAGATAGATAGATAATGAACCTGTTTAGATAGATAGATAGATAGATAGATAGATAGATAGATAGATAGATAGATAGATTGATAGATAGATAATGAACCTGTTTAGATAGATAGATAGATAGATAGATAGATAGATAGATAGATAGATAGATAGATAGATAGATAGATAGATAGAACTTTAAAATTTGTGAATATCACTTCAAACTGTGAAGAATTATTTTCCTGTTGAATCCCTGTATTGTTTCGCATTGGACTTTATAGAGATGACATTTTAAAAAATATATTTTTTAATGATTCGACCGCGTATATATTCTTTCTTCTTATTTGTTTTTACTTTCTCTACTTTTGGGAGTTCTTCTTCCCAGAAATCTCCAGTAGTTGTTAAATAAGAAAATAAAACTAACACGAACGCTCTAGTAGCTTGCGTCTCGTTAGTTTGTTCGTTGGCTTCCCAGCTATCATATACCCTTGTTTCTTAAAGCTGAAGTGGGATCTTTATTGACATATGTGGCGCTTCCTTGTGGTGGCGGGCGTAAGTATCCCCTCAGTATATGAGAATAACATCGCACCACTTTCCCCTATATATCGTACAGCCCACTCTTTTTCTGTGTAATGGGGTGAATTTAGACGATTCTCTCTCTAAAGCTGACAAGACTGCTGTATCAGAGGTCAGCGTACATACTGAAGCTAGATAATAAAATGGACTGCGAGTCCTTATATATGTATGCCAATACATACATGCATACATATACACACGTCTCTGTTAGAGAATGTTGTGTCGATGATTCAGCCTTGATCATCCTATTGGGGGTCTTAGATTTTGTCAGCATATGAATATATTGACAACGACATTTTAGGGGTTCGTGTGTGGTCCGATGGAGTTGTCGAACTAGAAATTGTTGTAGATATTAATTAGACCAGGCAGATTTTTCATGGTCATCCACTAAGGAAAACGTTTATTTGACTTGGTTTATCGCACAAATACGTTAACGTTTGTTTTGTTTTTAAAGCCATGTCCATTCAAGAGAGGCGGTCATCGGTCTCTGCAGTTTTAATTCATGACTAAAATCAAGCTGGTAGAGAAATTTAAATATCTGGGTAGTGTTCTAACAGAGGATGGAAAGTGCGACACTGACGTATTGGGATGGCCAAAGATGTATTTCAAAATCTAAGTAGAGTATTAAGAGACAGGAAATATTCGTTAGAAACAAATAAAAGAGTACTAAACTGTTACGTGATATCTGTCCTCCTGTATGGCAGGGAATTCTGGATAATCTCCGACAAAGATGAGGTAGAGTCAAGAAGCAACTGAAATGTGGTTTTACAGAAGGATGCTGAGAATAACATGGGCCGGACATGTGAGCAATGACGAGGTTTTAGAAAGAATAGGACCAAAAATAAACTTATACTGAACATCAGGAAGAGGCAGTTGAAGGAGGCCTTGGAAAATCTGATACACTCAAGACAGATAAAGGGAAAAGAGAGACAGAGGAAAACAGCACGTAACATATTGATGGGCTTGAGCAAATGGATGGCGGAAGAGGATTTGGGATATATAACGAAAAGACAAAGCATATTAAGAGGACAGAAAGATGTGGAGGGCCATGATCGACCACGTTCTGAAGGGACACGGAATATAAAAGAAGACTGAACTGCTATGTAATATAAATCCTTTTATGTAGCAGTGAATGCTGGACAATCTCTCCCTAGATGGAGGTAAGAATGGATGCAACACAAATATGGCTCTACAGAAGGATGCTGAGGATACTCTGGATAGAGTGAGCAAGCAAAGAATGAATCTTAAGAAAACAAAATCACTTATACTTAGGATAAAAAATAACAGGTGATATTTCCAGGACACATGATGATGAAAGAAGGCTTTGAGAATTTATCACTCACAGGTCATATTGGGGGCATAATGGTCAAGGGGTGCAAGAGGCCTGACAAGCTTGTGTGAATGGATGGCGGAATAGGGGGAAGGTATGGATGGCTAAAAGTCCAACGTTGTTACTAAGACATACAAGTGATAGGAAGTTGTAGAGTGCCATGGTCATGACACATCGGAGAAGAAGAATTATCTCTGAAGTTCCATCATTTCTTGCCAAAGATAGTGGAGAAGTTTTACAGTGCTTTTCCGCGGTTTGGAATTCAGAATTGTCTTTCTTTTAAACAAGCTGCCATCTATGGCTAGAGAATCTGGTCTACCCTGCTATTTACTTCATAGTATGAAGAAGAAAAGATGAAATCAGGCTTTTCTAACAATGGAATGGGAACTAGATGTATATATATATATATGTATATATATATATATATATATATATATATATATATATATATGTATATATATATATATGTATATATATATATATATATATATATATATATATATATAAATATTATATATATATATATATATATATATATATATATAGATAGATAGATAGATAGATAGATAGGTAGAAACATGCTTAGATAGATAGATAGATAGATAGGTAGAAACATGCTTAGATAGATAGAAAAGAAAGAAAGAAAGAAAGAAAGAAGAAACAGGCTTAGATAGATAGATAGATAGATAGATAGATAGATAGATAGATAGATATGAAGGCATAATGAACAGTGGTGAACGAGAGGCCACATATCTGATCAGTTTGTGTGAGTGCATGGCGGAACGGGGAAAGAGTTAGGAATGCACTAAAGACAAACACTATTAGGACCTAGAAGGCATAAGGAAGTGGAGGAGAGCCATGATTATCCACTGTCTACACTGCTATTTACTCCATAACTATTAAGGAGAAGTGATGACATCAGGCATTTATAATAGTGTCGGTACGAAAGTGAACGTAGTTGGCAAGGCTGGAATGGGAACTTGCTGATGTCTCTTTCAGCGCCGTTTAACATTACTGTTTTTTAAATGCCACGCTTACCGTTGTCCCTTTAAATATCAGACCGTTGACCAGTACCAGTACATTTGGTGTCGTGCCACGGACTATTTTTTACTGGGCTATGGACCATTTGTAGCAGGCCATGGATCCTTTGTTACTAGTCCTTGAAACATTTGGTACCGGGCCATGAACCATTTGGTACTGGGCCTTGAACCATTTCATACCGGGCCATGGACCATTTGGTACTGGTCCTCAGACCATTTGGTACCGGGCCATGAACCATTTGATAGTAGGTTATAAATCATTTGGTACTGCGCCTTGAAACATTTGGTAGTGGGCCATGGACCATTTAGTACTGTGCCTTGGACCATTTGGTACCTGGCTGTAGACAATTTGGTACCGGGCCGCACAGATAGAATAAAAACATTTTTTACATTTTATTAACTATCGCAGTCTTGTTTTTTTTAATGCGCGTTACTGAAACCGATGACCTCCGTAGTCCATTTGAAATTGTTTTAATTGACACGCGTTCCTTGATGCGCAATATGGTTAGGTACCGCTGCCTTAAAAGATACTCTCAAGTCTTTTTCGCAGGTTATCTTTTCTTTGATATTTTCTAAGTTTAATTTCATCTTTTACGTGATATCTAATAAGAGCAGGAATATATCCTACTTACAAGCCAGCTTTTTAGCTATTACTTCAAGAGTGGCACCTCATGCAAATTTGGGGCAAACGACCGGTGCAGTGGGATTCTAATTTACCCATCGAATAGGAAAGCGCGCCAGAATTGGTTAAGCTCACTAAATAGCGATTAATGCGTGCAGATTATGCCTCCGTAGCAAAAAGTTGAATATATGTGGAGGTTAGGTTATTTTTGGTTAGTTAATTTAACGACATGTCGACACTAGTTGGGTATTTTTTAGGTTGAATCTATATTCCCGAGGGCAAAGTTCTGAATGAATTAATAGATTGGCAGACATAGGTCCGGTTTAAACCGAATCAAAAAGTTAGACATAAGTTCAGTTTACTCTAGGGTCAGACGACTTTAGAAGGAAAGGAACCCAATCCTAAACAGGAAACAAGGGAAAGAAAAACCTCTATTCTTCTACAAAAGACCGAGGAGAAGTGTGAACTGGACGATAAGCGAACCGATATACACCTATTGAGAAAAGAAAAAGTAAATTCATTGTAAATACAAGTTCAGAATTTTAGGCGGCAACGTTAGAAATCTAATCCTAAACAGGAAACGAGGGACAAACATCTACCTCTTTAAAAAAAACAAGGGTGGAGTGTGAACCGGACGATAGGTGAATCTATCTACTCCTATTGAAGAAAGAGCATAGGAGGAGGAGTCTGGTACATGCTGGAGCGCTAGACTAGGTAATGAGACAGTCACAACCACAAGAGATGCGTGCATCTATAATCTTGATTGAATCATCCGTAGATACAGGCGTGACTGTACCAGTCATCATGGCATCGAGAGCCGCCACCCAATCAGAAAACTGGCATTTCAATAGATACGATATTATAAACCTGATAGGGTAGCCTCCTTTGAGGTTACTCGGTTTGTCTCCATCTAGTACATGTGTTTCGCATGGTTACTATCGGAAATGCCTATACTCTTAACTATAACTATTAAGTTTTAACTTACAAAAATGTAGATATAGTTCTGGTTTGCAACAGAGTCAAAAAGGCAAGCATAGGTTCGATTTTGACACGGGTCAAAAGATAAGGATATGTCCGGTTTACATTCAGGTCAAAAGGGTAAGCCTAATTCCTCGTTACAATAGATTGAAAAATGTCGACATAAGTGCTATTTACACAAGAGTCAAAAAGGTAGACACTGGCCGAATATGAAAGTATTTACCCGGAAAGTGGTTCTTATGACGGGTGAGGTCTTACCCACTCTGCAGGGGACGCTCTCGGCGCATTCTCAGTTCCGCCGACTGGGTAAGTGGGGGTAATTTTGCGTATGACTGCTTTTGTGTCTGTAACTATTTGTGTGACAGCGGAGAAGAAAGCCAATTTTTCTGTTGTGATACATATTTGGCCTTGACAAAAGAACAAGCTATTTGGTGAGTTAGGCTTTGGAATTATTCGGATTAGAAGGTTGCCCGGTAAGAATCCTTATCATCAATATACGGTTAATCTAAAATCTGCTCTGCTTTCAGAATATCGCTTTTTACAGTAACAAGTAAGGAATAATGTAGTTGAAAATTTGTTCGATAACAACATCAGAATAACATTTTATTATTTATTATATCACCCCATGCAAGGCAGTAAAGCCACTAAGACACAAGGACTTACGAAAATAAAAAAAGAAGGAGCGAGAAGAAGTGTAATCAAGAAGAGAGTAGATAACGACTAACATTGCATTTAAATTTTTGAAGTTCAAAATGGCTGGAAAGGATGGAGCCGGAAGGAAGTTCCACAAGCAAGAAGTGCGAGGAAAGAAACTGTTCGCATAGAACATCCGGTTACATTTGGCTATTTCAACAGTGAATTAACCAGTGTTTGTCCCTAATCTAGTAACAGGATTAAATTCATAAACTCTAGGTACCACAATGAAGAGCTCATCCGAACAATTACCATGAAAGTAATTATAGAAAAGGCACATGAAGCTACATTATGGCGGTGGGAAAGTAAATGAAGTCGAGATGCCAGGTCAGGACCAATAATATTGCTGATTCTTCTTTAGATTTTATCTAGAATCTCTACATATCCAGCAAGAGCCCCGGACCATAGCTAGCAGCAATATCCAAAACATGGACGAATATCCACATGGACTTATAAATATGTATGATAGATTAAGGAGAGAAAAAATGTCTAGAACGACACAGTGAACCAACTTTCTTAGCAGTTGACCTAGCAATGGATTCAGTATATTTTTTCTACTTCATGCCAACCGAAAATGTTAATCCGATAAGGCCCAAGTGGAGGTTAGTATCAGCCATGCTGATGGGAGGCAGGAAGTAATCTTTCAAGTGATTAATAGAGAGAGGCTTCGTTTTGGGTGCGTTAAAATTAAAAAGCCATTCCTTGCCCCAATTAACAACAAACTGCTTAATATATGTTGAATGTATATATTTTCGTATTTTTAATTGAGAATCTCTAATTTAGATGATAAATGTACGTTCTAATATTTTGATAAAGTTTATTATCTATTTCTCTTAGTGTAATCTTACAAGAGCTGGACGGTGTGGTGTAATAGATAACGGCACGGAATGTGAAATTGGAGAGCCGAGTTCGAATTCCAGTTGGCCTCGTTATATTCACTTACGCGCAAATACCCTTGGGAGTAGTGCGGATGCATCTGTGGTTGAATGGTAGGGCTGTCTGGGTTACATAGCCTTGGTTGGCAACCAGTCCACCGTAGAAAGTTACGTTATGTGCCAAAAGTTCTATGTAACATTGCAGAAAGGCTGTAATCATCATTTTGTTAATTGGGTTGATAGATGAGCTTCCCTACTCCAGATTTAGTGACAAAAGTCTTACTAATTAACTCATAGCTGGGGGAAGAGGAGAAGGATTCATACCTTTCCCAACGGCATTTGTTCGTAAGTGAATACAACGAACCCAATTGAAATTTGAACTCGTCTCTCCGATTAACAATTCCGAGTCATCATCTAAGTTTACAGAACCTGGTATTCCCAAGCGGTCACCCATATAGGCACTAACCAGCCTCGACGTTGCTTAATTTCGGTGATCGTACAGGAACCGGTGTTTCAACGCTATATGGTCACTCCTACTGCGTCGTAACGCTCATAGTCGATATGGAAATATTAAACATGTATTCAGCAAGGTATAAATTTCTGTTCAATACGTAGATAATATCAGTTTGCTGTGTGTCGACATTGAGGGGCAGTCAAGACCGGTGCGTACTATCCCAAAGACCCTGACCATTTCATTTTCTATCCGATCTAAAACCCTTCTTATAAGAATGGAACCTTTACTCATTCATTAACCCACGTAATTTTAAAATATATTTACTTCATTTTCACACCAGTTTCATTATTTCATATGCTACGAAACTTGTTTTATAGGATTGGATACCTTAAGAATGAACCCTCGTAGTTTTGAAGAGTAATCGACCCTAATAACTTTAAAGAGAACTTGTTTTATAGGATTGGATACCTTAAGAATGAACCCTCATAATTCTGAAGAGAAATGTACTTCTTTCTGATACCAATTCTATTAGTCTATCTAGTCTAAAACTTGTTTTACAGGATTGGAAACCTTATCAATCAACCTTCGTAATTTTGGAAAAAAATTACTTCTTATTAATACCAATTCTATTAATCTACCTGGTCTAAAACTTGTTTCAGACAAGACACAATCAATCGCCATAATTAGTGAAAAGAAATAAATTTGCATGATACGAATCTCATTATTCTATCTGGTCCGCAACTTGACTTTTTTTTAGGATTGAGAACCGTATTTATCAATCAACCCTCATAATTTGCAAGGGAAATCTATCGCTTTCATTCCTTATTCTATCAGGTTTAAAGCCCGTTTGATAAGAATGGAGACCTTATAAACCAACACATCAAATTTAGGAAAAAAACAAATTTACTTAATCCTTATATTAGTTCGGTTATTCCATCTTTCTTTGTTTTTCTTTCTTCATTCTTTTTTTTCCTTTCTTGATTCTTTCTTTTTTCCTTTTTTGCTACTTTCTTTCATTTTTTCCTTTCTTCCTTCCTTCTTTCTTTCTTTCTTTTTTCCTTTCTTCCTTCCTTCTTTCTTTCTTTCTTTTTTCCTTTATTTCTTCTTTCTTTCTTTTATTCCTCTCTTCCTTCTTTCTTTTTTCATCTATCGTTTTTTCCCCCGATCTTCTCAACTAATGATTCATTCTCCCTCATTCATTTTCTTTGTGATTTTTTTTTTTACTTTTCTTTTGTTTCTAGCTCCCCAGTATTCCCCAGAATTAAAAGAACATTAAATTTCTGTATATATAAGTAATCATAAAAAAGTCCTCAGTTCCCCTGTTTCTCTGTCGCATCTATTTTCCTATTATTTAACCACACCATCTCTTCTAAGGGTGCAAAACACGGTATTGTTCGTTCGGCCGCTTTTCAGGGTTTTTTTTCTTTTTCTTTTTATTCTTTTTTACGTTGAGAATCATTATTTTACGTCGCTTCTTTCCCCAATTTGACCGTCCACACTTCCTTTCCTCTACTTTCTTCTTGGTCCTACGCCCTGTTCGTGACCCTCGACTTGAGTCCTGTTCAGTTGGGCTGACGAGTATTTTTTTTTCCTCGTATGCCCTTGGTTCATAGTGAACCGACTATAACTGATTAATATACAATTGAGCACGTGTCAACGGCTGGGCAAGCACCAGATGAACGGTTTGCACTTCACGACTGGGGTAAATCTCTCTAAAAGCTAGGGTGATCTAACGAAGAAAGAAAGAAAGAAAGAAAGAAAGAAAGAAAGAAAGAAAGAAAGAAAATTCGATCAAGTTAAGGAAAGAAAGAAAATATTCGACTGAAATTTAAAGAAAAAAGAAAGAAAATTCAATTGAAAATTAAAGCAAGAACGGAAGAAATTTCAATTAAAAGACATCAAAAAAGAAAGAAAGAAAGAAAGAAAGAAAGAAAATAAATTCGATTGAAAGTTAAGGAAAAAAAGGCGGAAAGGAAATATTCGACTGAAAGCTAAAGAAAGAAAGAAAGTTGTTTTAATTAAAAGACAACGAAAGAAAGAAAGAAATAAGAAAGAAAGAAAGAAAGAAAGAAAGAGAAATTGAATGAAGATTCGACTGAAAGGGAAATAAAAAAATACTGGAAACACCTTTTAAAAAAGAAAAAATGAAAGAAAAATAAATTTATATAAAATGAAAAAAACTGGAAGGAAAGTTTGAATGAATTTTAGAGTAAGAGACGAGAAAAGAAAGGAAGTAAAAAAATGTGAATTCATTTTTAAAAAGATAATAACAAAAAGAAAAAAGAAAGAAATGCATAATGAAAAGAAAGAAGGAAAGATGGAGAGAAAGAAAATTAGGTTGACAGAAAAAAGAAAATAAACACATTGAACACATTTAAAAAAATGAAAGAAGTTTAAGAAATATATAAAATAAAATGAAAACATGAAGAATTAAATAAATAAATGTGAGAAAATGAATAAACTTTATCTTAAAGTCAGAAAAGAGATAAAGTATAAACAAATTTTAAAAAAGAGAAAGAATTAAGGAAAATAAACAAGTATCAATAAAAAAAATGAAACGAAAGAAAAAGAAAGAAAAAGAAAATGGAAAGAAAGAAAGAAAACATCATTATATTTGTATTGTTGTCAGATTGAATTGATGAGCCAAGTACTTTCAACAATTTCAAATATAAAGATCGTATTATCCAAGGAATTGATAGTAAGTTAATGTCTCATTAAGTCTTGTTAGCGAAGTGATTTCGCCATTAATCACATTAACATTACTAATTAATTCTTTCTAGAAATTACTTCTTTATGAATATATAAGTTGCACACTCTAATATATATATATATATATATATATATATATATATATATATATATATATATATATATATATATATATATTGATATGCATGTGTATGTGTTTGAACATGTCGAAGGTTAGTAAGTGTACAAAGGTCACATATTTGATTAAACTGACGTGAGCTTTTCAAAAATAGTTACTTCATTTCTCTAGTTCCATCTCAGATTTTTCTTTCTGACGGGGATGCTGGCGTGGAATCGGGAAGGTAGAAAGTTCTAACCCCCACCGAGGATGTTGGGTCCAAGTGCTCGCATTCATCTTTACTTCATCTCTGTATCATATTATTTACTGATGATCACCTCAGTCTCTGGGACGGAATCGACCACGGCTATTCCATTCTGGCAATAGAAGAAGGTTTCAAATTTCATCTGTTGAGAAATTCATTGACTGTGCCAGGAAGTAAAAAACATTTTTTCTTTTTTTTTTTTTAAATTTATTTTTTTATTACCGCTACCAGAACCAAGTCACACTATAAACAGAACAGGCGCCACGGAGTTGGGTAATTGTTACCAATTTTGTCTGGTTGACAGCTTACTACTACGTAGTGAGTTCGATCCTCACTTGGTATTCCATACACATAGACTAGTATACTGAGAAAACTGATATCCGATGATTGCGAGGTTAAATTTCTGGCGTACAACCTAAACAAGCGAAAAACGCAAGATCACTACGGCAGTTTCTAACTGAATCGTTCTTTATATTAGAATTCTGCTTGTTCTGCCGTCGGTTTGTTTAGCACGTTCATTACGCCCTGTCATTACCGCACATAAATAATTTGACTGAGAGAAAAGATGGAAAAAAAACGATATATCGGAGACGCTGCTTGGTTTCTGGCTGAAGATTAAAGCCTACATGATAATAAGAATGAAAAAAAAGAGGAGGCGATAACGTTCGGATGTGTTTAACATCTGCTTCCGTGAAAATAAAAATCTTGTCAAATTTGAATCTCTTCATTTGTACCCTCTTACTTCTTTACATAATGACCTATATTCATACTTATGATGGTTAATTCCTTAACTACAAAAATATTTAACGATGCAACAGGAGTTTCCTAAGCGTTGCTAACCATTACATCACGTCGAAGTGCCCAATGTGGCACAAGGCCGACAGTATGGAGCACCAGGTGAGATTTGAACTCACGATTCGGTTGTAATTGATCTAGTGAGACAAGCTTGCTAACGATTACATCACGTCGAAGTGCTTAAGTTATAAAATAATTTACTAAGGGAATCTTAAATGTGGAACAAGGCCAACAGTATGGAGCACCAGGTGAGATTTGAACTCACGATTCGGTTGTCATTGATCTAGTGAGACAAGCTTGCTAACCATTACATCACGTCGAAGTGCCCAAGGTATATAGTGATTTACTAAAGGAATCTTAAATGTGGCACAAGGTCAACAGTATGGAGAACCTGGTGGGATTTTTAGTCAAGATTCGGTTGTAATTGATCTAGTGAGACAAGCTTGCTAACCATTACACCACGTCGAAGTGCCCAAGGAATATAGTTATTTGTAAAGGGAATCTTAAATGTGGTACAAGGCCAACAGAATGGAGCACCTGGTGAGATTTGCAGTCACGATTCGGTTGTAAGTGATCTAGTGAAACAAGAGTGCTAATCATTACATCATGTCGTTGACAATTTAACAATGCAATTTCCACGGGTATTTTATAGTTGTGGGACTTGCTCCAAGCTTATTCACTCATTAACTTAAGAATAAAAATTTATCTGAAAATTAATGTAGGAAAATATGAAACGACTTTTCGATATATTTTACAAGTAGAATAATGCATTGCCAGAGAGTTTGAAAAATTAAAACAGAATATCATCTATCGAATTTCAGCACACCCTAATGAATATAGGCTGCAATTGCTAGAAAGTAAATTTATAAAATTCCGCTCACCAAACTGTCAAGAAAATAACTGAATTTTAAGTGAGTCGAAATTTATAGAACAGTAAATAAACATATTCGTTTCGTTTGTGAATTTTTTTTCGAACCAGGGAACGTCTCAATTTTTTTATCCATTCTGAAATTTTCTTATCTATTTTTAAATTGGTTTTAAAACCAGCGCACGTCTCAATTTTTTTTTAACAATTTTCCCCGTACGACGCTGACTAGATC